>CM037868.1:31202811-31715311 GCA_021292105.1 Anadara kagoshimensis
ATATATATATATAGTGTATATAAAATCCAACTTCCTTGTTTCTAATGACTGAATTCTGATCAAATTTTTATGACACATGATTGTGTACATCCTGAAAACCTGGATAATGAAAGGTTTTTAAAACATGTGCTACAAACCAAGATAATACGATATAATGTTTAAAAAACCTTTTTAAATGTTTTACCATAAAGGGTATGCTTCTGTTTGTGAAGAACTTTGGTATAAAGAATTCTTTAGAAGTTTCTTGTGTAAAACAGATGTTATGATTCCATTAAAATCTATAATCAGATTGAAGTCCATGTAATGTTTTAAGACCTAAATTGAATGTTTGTTAAAAACCTGATAATATAATAGACGATTTTTGAGAAACATTAATGTACTTCAAATCTTAATACATGTAATATGATTTTTCTTATTAATTTTGTAAAGCAAAGTGTATTAAAAATCTAGACAATATTAAATTGTAACTTTGAGAAAAAATGTATCCTCACTTGGAATGTATTTTTATTAAGCTTTTGTGATTGAGATTTGGACACGGACTGGTATTTTTGTGTCCGATTTCTAAAAATACTTGTTAATATGGTGATATCTTAACACATTTTTAGGGTCAGCTTTTGTGTTTCGTAAAAACCTCTTTTTTAATTTGCATTTTTGTGTTGTTTCAAACTCCTTATGTTTAAATAAAGACACGTCTTGTAAATCTTCGGATTTTATGTTTGTTTATACATGTATATCAATCCTTAGTTCTACACGTGTTGGGTGTAGCTACAGCTTGCTTAACAGGAGGTGCTTACCCTTCCGGGGCACCCGGCCTCACTGCTCCAGTTTACATTGTGTACCGTATAGCCAGTATTCAAAGTTTTACTTAGCTTCTGGTTTTGTAGTTTAAACATAGACTGGCCATGGATTGTTTGGATTGATTTTATGTCCTAAATAATTTAATGGTTTTATTAAATTTGTTTTTGCAAAACACAATTTGATATTATGCATAGTGTGTTTCAAAACGTTTTTTGTGAAATTTAATCATACATTAATTTGCTAATGTTTTATTTACAAATCTAATGCATGTATCACCATAATTAGATTGTGTAGCTTGCATCATATGTGCATGTATTAACTCGACATAAAGGCTTAAATTTATAAAATACAAATAAAAAGTGATGACATGACTTTGGTCTATTTGTAAATTCAGCATGTATTTCATTGGAAGCAGGTTCTTTCAGAAGATACTTTAAAAACGATGTCCCTGTCACTGCAAGCACGACCCATTAAAGAACCCTCCCTGCACATTGACTTAAGAGCAGCGCAAAGGTAAAAATATCTGCCGCTTCACCTACAGCTGAGACCACTGCGGTAGCTCAGTTGGTAGAGTGCTCGCTCCGTAAGCGGGAGGTCGTCGGTTCGAGCCCCGACCGGCTCTGACCCTAAGACTTGAAAGTGCGTAGTGACTGTTCATTCGCCAAGCACTCGGATTACGATTCTTTCGAAAGGGAACTTGAAAATAAACGAGGTCCTGTGTCAAGGTGGGCTTGGGACGATTAAGAACCCAAAATTTCTGCACCTTGGCCTATAGATAATGACGTCTCGATATAAGTGAAATATTTTTGACTGGGACGTTAAACACCATTACTTTACTTTACTTACAGCTTGTGTGACGTCATAATATAAGTGAAGTATTCTGGACTTGGACGTAAAATCCCGTTGAATCAATTGAATAAGACTGAAATTCCCTTTTTTTTACAAAAGTATCGGAATCAGGTCCTACTACTGCTTTTGCCATCTAGCCATTGCAGTGGATTAAACAATTTGACTAACAAACATAATTTACTAAAACAAAAATATTCTTTCACCTGTAGAGCTCTACACCATGAATTCGAAGTGCTTCCCCTCCAAGAGCAATCGACCTAACTTCCCTGATGGAAGTTCACATGTCAAACTTTATTTGCCTGAATATGAATAAGGACTGATCAGCTTGTGTTTGATTTTATGTTTTACTAAAACGAATTATTGGAGTTTATGTTTGATACAGATTTCACATTACTCAATCGCGAATGATCTTCCTTAGAGAACGACCACAAAGAAAACCACAAACTTCAAGCAAACAAACCGATACAGATGTTTCCTCTTTTCCTTTACGATTTACATAGCCGTTGGAGAAACGTTCATCCAAGCTATGAACGTGCATCTAATTTAAGCACTTACTTTTCAGTATCAGGTTGAGTCCTTTTTTCGTAGCCGTATCACTACGAGTCGCGCTTGCGCGACGAGTAGTGATACAGCTACGAAAAAAGGACGAGACCTGATACGAAGGGTTGTACCTACACACTGTGTATATAATATTTTTATCTAACATTTCCAATTAGGTTTCTTAAAATAATAAAAAAAACAATACTTAATGTGATAAATTACATTTTACCACAGAAAACCACTGAACTATGTTATGACATTTGTTCTACATTCTTCCTAATGACGTCACAATGAGAACGTGCGCGTGTACTTTACCGCCAATGTTGTATCACCACACTGTGGTGATGCAAGATTCTGTATCATGCGTGTTTGATAAAACTTGTATTTCGTAGAAAAACTAAAGTGCAGAAAACAAGTTCAAAAAAGGTATTTTGGTCATATATCTTTTTTCTTATTTAAGTCATAAATTAATGTCACATATCAGTATTTTTCAAATTTTTTGCCGCACCAGACTATATGCATTTAAAAATTTTGAAAACAAAAGGAAAAAAGTTGTTTAAGAAACTATCATTAAAATTTTGCTCTTGTTTACAATGCTTTGTGGTGGGAATGTAGACAAGGTTTCAAACAGCCAACAGGACAGGTTAAAGGTAATTTCATATGCAAATTAGCTTTCTTTCTCAGGTACAATAGATGTATAAAGGTCATATATAGGTTTTATACAATGTTAAACACTGTGCTATTTATAGTAAAAATGCGTGCTAAAGTAGAGATGTAGTGCATTGTATAAATAAAGAAATTTTTATATGGATTCACATGGAACAATTAATGTTTCCAAACATGTTTGAAATGTAGGTCTACATGTTGCCATGTATTTATAAAGGTCATGAACCCAATTTTAATCTGCATAATGGGTCAGGTAATATTCAATTGTGTAAACTTCCACCCTCTACACAAATCTCTATAGAGGCATTTGAAATTAGTAATGATTCCTTAAACAGCTTTTTTGTTTTTCTACCAAAAATTCTGAAATTACATGACTTGATGCGGCAATAAATTCCATGAAAAATGGTATATTGGGTTTTAATATTCACTTTGAAATAATAAAGATATTTTACCAAAAAACCTGTTTTGAACTAGTTTTCTACACTTATAGTCTAATGTTAGATAAAATATATGCCCCTTGTTACTGTAGAGAGTAATATTCAATCACTCTATTATATAGATCCAACTATTACTGCATGGCAAAGTAAATAGCCTTGAACCTGTCTTTGTGGTCTACACTTTTTACATAACTCTCCATAAGTGACCAATAAAACAAAAGCCAGTTAAAGAATTGTCGAATCAAAGCTATTTTCTACGATAGAACTTGGAATTCTCCAAATATATCCCAACATGTACAAGTGCAAGACTTCGAACCCGCGACGGCACCATTTGATCCGGACAACAGTAAAATGTCCCAAATATGATGTCCCAATTTATCTATTTTATTTATTTATTTATTTATTTATTTATTTATTTATAATGAAGGCATCCATGTTATCGCTATAGGACGTTGCTCTGTCCAAAATTAACACAAAACGTTGGCATGGGTGAATATTCCCTGAATGAAACCATTTGGAAATTGTTCATCTTGTCAACCAACACAACTAAATGTAGACTTACGGATTTAATATTCCATTAATAAACGCTGATAGATATTACAATCATTTAAATTGAAGAGGTTTTTTTTTTAAATTTTTAATATCAAGTCCAATTTATTTTCTCGGCTTTCAAGCAGACCACTTCAACCAACTCCTATTTCAAATTAATTTTACTCATCATTTTAATATGATACATTTTCTTGATGAATTTGATGCTTGTCATTTAATTTTACAATAATTAAAAAAAAAATCAGTAGTAGTAACATATAGAAATATAATTCCGTTCCATGACTACGGAACAGAAAACTGGTATATGACATATAACCGATGGCATCTGAAGATATTGGAGATACAGCGCAGACCCGTCGAAAATTTAACAACAAGCCAACAAGTTGGTGCTGACATCGTATCTCATCTTGACCCCTCGTTAGATATTTTTCGGCAGCTGTTATCTATCTCTCGGCAGCTTTCCTTCACTGTAGCTATCCATGTCTCAGCCACCAATGAGCCGAGCTTTAGACTAGTTTTTGTTAGATCAGTGTTAAATTTTTGACAGGCCTGTACTGTATATATTAATAAAACGGTCCTAAACAAATAAGAACGGTCCTAAACAAATAAGAACGGTCCTAAACAAATAAGAACGGTCCTAAACAAATAAGAACGTTCGTTATCTCGCGAACGTAAAATATTACACCCCCTACCTTGTAAACTGAGATTTGACCTTGATATTGAAAATTGGGGGGGGGGGGGGGGGGGGGAATCACATCAATTTATATATACGATCGTAAAGGTTAATAGTCATTTCTCCTCTTAGCTCAGCCTCGATTCCAATACTGCATGCGAGCTCGACAAGTATATGTCGTGTACATGTAATTTAGTGCGATACACGGCACATCTTTTTATATTAATATACATTTAAAAAAGGTTTCAAAACTTTGATTTTTTTTTCTTGAACGATGTGCTGCTAAGCTCGTTTTTCTCTTTCATTCAAGTTCTCACCTTAAATGTTACATAAAATTGTGGACTTGTTAAAACACGAGATATTGAATTTATAATTATCGCCAACCTGTCTTAAAATTTATAAACCATCAAGTTGGCACATTTCAGAAAATTTTGATATAAACTTTAACTTTTAAGGAATGAGTTTTTTTATTAACTTCAACATTCAGTCAAAACAAATGACGCACACAAAGAGATGAAGAGTGTATGGTCCTATACATGTACATGTCTTTACATATGATCACAAAGTCTCTCACTGTCTAGGATCGAACCACAATCCCAACAGAACCCAGTATGAGAAAGTTTGACAGATTGCTTGTCGATGGTCATGGTTTTCTCTGGGTACTCTGGTTTGCTCTACTATCCCAGAACTGACCTGTCTTGTGTATATGTTGGTTTGTGGCTAGCGAGTACACATTATATTTCACACACAAAAGTTCACTTTTTCAATGTGACTTACATTTACAACACATTAACTTTAACATATATAATAATTATATAGTTGTCCATTTCACAAGATTTACACACACAGACGGCTGGCCTTGACGAAAGCGTGTTTATTACAAAAAGACTTATTTTATTCCCGATGATAAATGGATCAAGTCCGCTAAATTAGAAAAGCTTTTTATGTAATTACATTCAGTTATTCAAGCTTCTTATAACCAAATATGGACCGTTTCCGATAGGTCTCCTTGATCGCATTAAAACAAAGTCGATAGGAATTAATGACACATACTTTTTTGCGTATAACTTTCGCGAGTTTCGTGAGAACAATTTTTTTTTGCGAAAATCAATTGTCCCGAAATGTTCCGAAAATTGTATAATTTATACTAATATTCAGCTGTAGTCTATATTGTTTAAGTTAATGGTCGTCTCTCCTTCCAGCACGGCCTAGCTACTTTCAAATCCATCTCGGACAGATCTTAGTTATGTGCGCTATTTGGTTTTCTTGGGATACTTGGGATTTATTTACCTCAACCCTCTTAGACCTAATAGTCTCGATATAAGTGGAAAAAAAAATCTTAATGTGCTCTTAAAATTTTATTAATCCATTATTCTCTCCCTTCTCTCAAAATATCTTATCACTTTGTACGCTATTGGACATCGCAAACTTTCTAGTATTTGATGCAAGAAAGATAACCCTGTGATGGACAAGCGTATACTTTTAATCGCTTCAACGTTTACGAAACTTAGATAAGCATCGCTTTGATTAACCAATCATCTCAAATAATGTTCGTTTTATTATACAACCTTCAAACTAGCTAGTTTGAGAGGGCGTATAGGAATCACCATGTCTGTCTGTACGTCTGTCCGGGCCATATCTCATAACTTCGGAAGACTGTTATAAAACTTCACATGAATAAACTCAATGGTCAAAAGGAAACTAGGGTAATAGAAAGGTCAAGGTTGTGGAAAACTAGATTTTGGGGGCGAGTGATTTGACTTACAAGAGACAGTTCTAGTTTACTCAAACTGTTGTATATGTCTCTGGTTGTATTTTAGTACTGTTCAATAGAATCATTGTTTATGTTATAAAGTTATTTCAGTTTTAATACTTCTTTAACCAACTGAACATCATTTGGTAAGTATTACCAGTGTCTATCAAAAGTTTTATACTGTAAAATCATTTCTTTTCGTATACCACGCAAAAAATCGGAAACATCAAGAATGAATCGTCGTAAAAAATTCTATCAGGAAAAGGCAAGGGCGTAACTGCCTTAAGACCAAAAGGCACGTGCGTACACATTATTTTGACAAAGATATTAATGTATAAAGTATTATATAAATAAATTTAAATAAGTTTCTAGTGTGTCTAGGGCAATGTGCAGTGAGTGTTTTTCGCGTGTCACGCCTACCGTGCCAAGGGCATCGGTTTTTAAAGATCTCATCCAAAAATTACGTGACGTTCATTTCTAATTGTTGAAGACTACCACTTTTTCAAGTCTTTGTTATGCCTGGCTTGTATTCGAACCCCGCCTTCAACATACGAAGCGAGCACTTAACCAACTGAGCTACCGTATTTACCATAGACTATGACGAGGTACTGAGGACCCCAGAACTCTCTAAAACCACTCCCGCACTCTCTCCCATCCTCCCTCACCGATGTTTTGCGCATCATGTCAACTTACCGTCGAAGCGAGCGTTTTCAACTGTAAGCGTGATCAACATAAGTCACGTGATTGTCTCCCGTGCAGAAGCAAAAAAAAAAAAAAAAAAAAAAAAAAAAAAAATAAAAATAAAAATAAAAATAAGCACGTGAACTTCCACAAGGGAAGTGAGGCCAGGTGTTCTGGAAGGGTAAGCACTTTCTTGTAAGACAAGAAGCCAGATATTGGCACCACTGATAATGAAACTTGACTTTGAACGGCCAATCAAATACGTCAGTTAAAGGAGCATTGGAAAAGTCCCAACCATCCCAACCAAAGTGGCCATAAATGCGTATATTTGACACTGGTTAAGAACAGAATGGTAAAATTCAGGTACATACTAACACTAGCTATCGAACTGTATCATAAAATCAAGTGTTCAATTTATTTTGCTTGTTTTGATTATTTGTTCTGTAAATCACTTAACCTCATTCCAAAAATCTACATTGATCAACCATTCGTCAGAGAACCTCAGTATATCTTAGTTTGTTCTGTTCGCTTGCTAAAGGTATCTCATTTTCTCAGGGAACTTTCTCCACTTATCTCCACTAAGAGTTTTGCTAATGTATAAGTTTATACCCTATAACGTCTCTGTGAAATAATTATTTTCGTTGGAGACAGAATTGCTTCAGCTCACGTTTTCCCGTATAATTATGTTATTCCTGGAAATATTGCCGTAAACTTTTTCCAAAACGTTCCACACAGACATTAAGCGGTTTTGGCCATGTGGTACGCTGACGAACTTCATTGGCCGTCCCGATATATCAGTGAAAATCTTGATTTAAGCGTTAAACAAAGCTGCTCCAATCCTTGTTCATTCACCATAATTGGCCGTGCAGCTCACTTGGTTCTGTTCAAATATCATTGACATACTACTGGTTCTTGAAATGCTTTAGTTGTCAATGCATTTATCGATAATGAGGTATTCACAAAAGCTTAAATTAGAATTTTATTTCACATCAATAACAATATCGCTTTACCTGAATGCAAAGTTTGGGCTCGTCTAGTCTCTAGCTATGGACACAATAGATTATTGAAGAATACAATGACCTATTACACGAAGGTCTTTATCAAACCAGAAATGATATGTTATTTAAATTTGGTACCCGGGTCCTTCGGAAGAGACCTTAAAAACCAATGCCTCGTGCCACAGCATGAGTGGTTATATTAAAGAACCCTCTCTGCACATTGTAATGAGCAAAGGTAAAAATGTATGCCACCGGCTGGTGACGATAAAAGTAAAATATTCTTGACTGGGACGTAAAACCCCATTCAATTACATGTAACCACATATATGTCCAATTATGTGTGCAAAAAAACGCAGTATCAGCATTTGTTAACGTCCATCCAGTTATTCGGAGTCCGTTGTATAGGATGTGGTTCCTGTCTGGTGAGCTATTTAGTTTTTGTGTTAAGCATAGTTCCATGTAACTTTCACACAATTTTGATTACACACGTGGCGGATGTAGCTAGCTAAACAGTAGATGCTTACCCTTCCGGAGCATCCGGCTTTACTTCCCTGGTTTAAGTTCACGTGTCTAACTTCACTTGTCAGTTCCAAAGTTTTTACTTTGCTTCAGGATTGCGACTCGAACATGGATTAGTATGTTTCTTTTTGATTTCTATTTCATCAAACAATTTGTTCTAGAATTTCATTATATCTGAATACTCGTCTTTTGGATGAAAACAGAAGAAATACCAAGCTTAGAACAGCTGCTAACAATCTACCTCGTGACATACGGAGCTAAGAGGTGGACGCTGTTTCGTAGCTTGATGAAATACGTGATAGAACTACGAGTATTCAGGTGTTGTAATATTGCTTTTTATTTAAAATGTCTTCATACACAAGAACCTATCATTCACATCATAATCTGGACGTATTAATTAATTATCAATTTTACTTCATATCCCAAATCTATGCACAGACATGGCAAATTTGCAAACCCTAGACGGTTTTGGAATCATAAGCATAAGACACTCTCGTTTACATTTTGTCATTAAAAATCTATTCATAGACTTGGCAAATTTGCAAACCCTAGATGGTTTGGAATCATAAACATAAGATACCCCCGCTTACATTTTTGTCATTAAAAATTTATGCACAGACTTGGCAAATTTTCAAACCCTAGAAGGTTTTGAAATCATAAGACACTCCCGTTGACATTTTTGTCATTAAAAATCTATGCACAGACTTGGCAAATTTTCAAACCCTAGATGGTTTTGGAATCATATGCATAAGACACTCCCACTCAACTTTTTGTCATTTAAAGTCTATGCACAGTCTTGGCAAATTTGCAAACCCTAGACGGTTTTGGAATCATAAGCATAAAACACTCTCGTTTACATTTTGTCATTAAAAATCTATGCACAGACTTGGCAAATTTGCAAACCTTAGATGGTTTTGAAATCATAAACATAAGACACTCCCGTTAACATTTGTGTCATAAAAATCTATGCACAGACTTGGCAAATTTGCAAACCTTAGATGGTTTTGGAATCATAAATATAAGACACTCCCTCTTTTTTGTCATTAAAGTGCTAGTAAAGAAAGCAATGATGACAAAGAACAAAGAATAAAATAGTTTACTAGTATTGCCATGTGCTAATTTTTTTATAACAATTCAAAATCAGCACATGACAGTATTATGTGACAAGGAAACAACATCAGTGGCTCTAATTAACATAGTTAACTATACCTCCCGTTTATACGGTCATTATTGCTAGAGAAGTACAGTACAGACCTGTCGAAAGTTTAACACTAAGATAATTAATAAGTTCGGAATCGGCGTTCATTTCGATCCTTCGTTAACTATATCGCGACAGCTTTTTGACAGATACGTTGGACCACTTGGCAGCTCTTTTTGCCATATGCTGTCTATACTTCGGACACTCGGTACATGTAGCTGAAATTTGATCCCTTTTGCGTCAGCTTAGTGTTAAACTTTCGACAGGTCTGTACTGTAAGTCGGATATGCAAAGCCTATTCTTTCTGTGATACAATGCAAGTGTTCAGTTCGATAGCTTGTTCGTGCCACTTTGTAACCTGATTTTTTTAAATCGTAGGTACGATTTTTTAATTCGTTTGTACGATTTTAAAAATCGTACTTACGATTTGAAAAAAAATCAGATTACAAAGTGGCACGAACAAGCTTTCGTAGTTCAGTGTAATGGTTGATATTTTTAAAGGGAATGATAGTATTACAGATTAACTGCATCATTAATTAAACTTTTCAAAGACTTCCCATCATCCATATTAAACGGACCGGAAGTTTACACGTTTCCTGCATTGATCAAATACGGAGGTCTATAGAAGCCATGCAGACAACGAAGCAACGTTAAAAATTCTGTGAGTTGAAAAATAAACGTCCCCGGTGTTCAATTTTTTGGGACTTTTTCTGTTGCTTATGTGTCGATACTGTTTAATTTTAAACAAAAAAAAATTCTGTTGTGGGTTAAAAATGGAATGACTAGACTATGTCAAATTGTAGTTGTCATGTACATGTATAACAAGTTTAGTCACAGTGCTATTAGAGAGAGTGAATTAATGCTTTAATCTGTATCAAAGTTATTTTAGCTGTTTGTGACTCAACCGTGTTTGAGGGATAAGTCAGACACACCATTATGAGAGAAAAGACAAGGTCTATTTCCTGTTTCTAGAAATGGGTGATAATAAGAAACCGATTTCTAACTTGAAAACATACACCTTAAAATAGCCAAAGCCGTCGCTGATTGACAAAATCAAAAGAAACAAAACAATAGACACAAACATATTTTTATCAATGTTTTAAATTTCCGGATGCATTTTGTTCTACAGTCAAACCTGTCTATAAAGACCACCTAAGCGAACCAGTAAAAGTGACCTTTATGGACAGGTGGCCTTTATACATAGGTTCAAATAGTATGAATAACGAACAAGTGGGATACAATTCTACTGGCCTCCATAAGCAGGTGACCTTTATATAGAAGTGGCCTTTAAGGTAGGTTGAATTATATTTAGCCAACTCCTAAGAATTAGCTTTTCCAATGTCAACATGTTTTGAGTTTTTATTATTTTTGCTTTATGAAACTCTCATTTATTATCAATGAAAATGAATCTTTGTTAAATTCAAAAGGTAAAATCATTTTCTGCCGTAAGAACGTATCGATGCATGAAACGTTTTAATTGAAAGCCACAAAAAGCGCCATTAAATTCCTAACTTTGACTAAATAATTAATTAAACTAATCATGCTACGAACAACTGATCATGAGCACCGAAAATCCTGGCATAAATTTTCAGAAATAAATTGTGTAATTGAAAACTGGATTGGAATACCCATTGTGCGCATTCATTTATCTCCTATGTTAATTTGTTTTAAATATTTAAAAAAAACTACACCTTGTAGCTATATATACACGTAGTTTACTAGCAGTGTAGCTTAATCTGGGACATTTAGGTCAAAGGTCATGTAACTTGATCACATGATTGATATGTTATAGAATAAATTATCACAACAAATTACTTCCGGGTTTTCCTCCATATAAATTATTCGGAACTCTTCCATACTTTTTCAAACACACACTGAAGTTTACAAGCAGCTTTAAGTAATCTCGGATTTTTTGGTTTATACAACTTGCTCACATGTTTTCGATATGTTGAATACCAATATTTGTAACTTGTGAAATTTGTCCTCTCTCCTTGAACATTCGGAAAATTTCACATTTTCTCCAGCACTCGTTGTAGTTCACTAGCAGTCTTGATTAATCTCGGTCCCTTTGGCCGCGCACCTTGTTCACATTTTTGTTTCGGAATGTTACTTGTCATGTCATTACGGGTAACTTGAGGTTTTTGTCCTAGGATGTTAAGAATTGCATCTACTGTGTTAAATAAATCGTTCTCGAAATTGTTCATTCTCCTGAAAAAAACCCAAATAGCATCATTAAGAAATAAATCAATAAATTTTTGTTAATTCAATCTTTGTGAAATAAACCTACAAATGCATCCACATTGCAGGTTCTTGAATTTTTAACAAGTTTTTGTTAATCAGTATTATAATCGAATTAATTAATATGTCAAATGACAAAAACCACAATTTTAACTAAAAACAGGTACTGGATTTTTCATTTATGTTTTAATATCAAATCAGTTTATTAAAACAAAATACTTGCACTTAGAGAATTTTGTGATTTGAATTATCTCCCTTAGACCATAACCAACTGAAAACTGTACAATAAACCCTTGCCACTCGTTACATAATAGACAAATTATATTCAGTGGGATGTGCTGTAACAGGAGCAATATTTTGCCAAGACCCGTGTGTTTGTCAATAGCAAGAGCATCTAAGACAATTAAATACACAAGAAATACATATTGACACAATACCGAGATTTTCAAAATCTAAGAGTCAATCCCCAAAATACGATGCCGAATTGTACATGTTTTTAATTCTGATTTACAAATACTACCACAAAAATAACTGCGAAATCCTATAATTTCTAAGAGAGATTGCAACTGACTCGTCCGTGATTTACGAAACATATTCTCTCAAGCGTGGTGACACTGTTCATCTATGTGCAATTTAGGCTTATGAAAGAGAAAAAACTACACTTAAGCATGTCCAAAGTTTAACACAGTGCTAACGAAAAGGAGTCGAAGCTCGACTGTCGAATGTCTAAGATATAAATAACCTGTGGTCAAAAAGCTACAGAATAGTATATAAATAGCTACTGGCTAGGATATGGTTAATAAGGGTCCAAATGAGCTGCCAATCCGTTAGCTTGTTGTTAAACTTCGGACATCTGATAAGAATGGTACCCCAGTTGTCTAACACAACAGCACAACGTCTTATACATGTAGTAAAATTCACCGTCTACGATAAAAAAGGGGAGAGTCTTCGTTTTAGAAAGTTGTTTATTTAGTCTGTCAAAGATAGACTCCGCAATCCTTCATTTTTCCAGAAAAATATTTCTATAAAAATCTTGACCGAGGCATAAACTACCACTACTCATGATCAGCTCCTACTTAAAACCGTAGTCAGCAGTTACAGTGGTTTTTACAATGGATTTCGCTAGTTTAACCTCATCTATACCCTTGAACGTTTCTGCGAAAAATATTTACATCGGAAATTTTTGCAATAGCGTCGTATAGATGGGATACCATTTACAGATCCGATTCCATATCCAAAGAAAAAATTCGTTCCATGTAAACGTTATAATAAGGGTTGGTTAGTTGAATGTTGCTTAACGTCGCATCAGCATTTTTCAGCTATTCGCGACGAGAACTATTTTATAAATCTCTATGAATTAATCTATGAACAATTCGTGCATGCATGTGAAGTATGAATGTGTTGTATGGTCTGCCTTGTACCAGCGCCCACTCAGGGCGACTTCAAGGTGCTAGTTCACCGAGTCAGTACGCTGCAGACAAACGTACCCCTCACCCAGTAACATTACACTTACACCGGGTGAACTAGTAAAGGCTAACGACAGGAAAAATTTACTTTCCAACAAATTGTCTGAGCGGGACTCGAACTCACAGCGGTGAGAGACCCTATATTTGAAAACTGACGCCTTATCCATTAGGTCAGCGCATTGTAATGAGGGGATGTCAGTAGTACACTTGCGAAATCTCTTCTTACAAAGAATATTAACTCCGAATTTTAAGCAAAACTTACATATTCAATGATTCTAGTCTATTATCAATATCACTTAGGCTATGTAAATGTCCAGCTTTTGTATGTTGTTGTAAGTCGGCGTCGATGTTTCCTAGTTTCCATTGGTGACCTGAACTTGATAATGATTTTGGCGTATATGACGTCACACTTGATTCGATGGGAGATAACCCCCGATGTTGATGTGACAGTGATTCGTTTATAGAAGTATGTTCTCTATGAAGAAGCGGTTTTTTCTCTTTTACATCTTTTTCTTTTCTTGATTTGCCAGCAACCAAACTGAAGAAATTAGTCATAGCACCTGTTAACAAAAATAATTAAATCATGAGACAATTCCAAGCTATTGTCTATTTTAAGGACCTTCTTGTTCAATTCTTTACAAAAATCGTGTATTACGGTAACTTTCACTCTTGACACTATATACGTACATAGGGTAAAGATGCTTAAAGGTGGCGTAAAGGATCACAAAGATACATGTGCCCTTAAGCCATCTTTAAGCGCATCGTTAACCATCTATAAGCTTCACTTAAAGGTGCTTTAAAGTGTCATTCCGTCTTGTGATGTTCTATGGCGTAATCTAACCTTTTTTGTGTCGTATACCAGTTTTGAATGAATAATATGACTAAATTCAAAAATGGATTATGACATCTGTATGACACAAGGTGTTTACAAGGACTGATGTTTACTGGTATACCCCTGTCCTTCCGTTTAAAAATCCAAGTAAAACCTTTGAAAAATGGCAAAAATTAAACAAATGAACATGAACGTTCAAAAAAGGGAAGTCAATGTTGAAACGTTCATATGACACCCAAATTACCTTTGAAATATTAAAACCATTATACTGATTTATGAGCAGTCTGTTTACAATATTTTTGTTTGTTCATACAAACAGAACGGCGGGTAATTATTTAAAACCAACCTGCTATCGAAGTAACAGAACTTTTTCTCCATAAATCTTTCACTTGAGACTCTTTTCCGTCTGTTTCTTCAGTGGCTCCCTCTGGTGATAATTCTAGAATGCCCAGTTTTTCTTCTTCTATAGGTTCTCCGGAACTTCCCGCTCGATCTGACCTATCGTCACGTGACCTTGACAAACCCTGTTTTACTAAATATAAAAACAAACGATAATGATTGACAAATATATAATGGTAGTAACGTTGGTGACCTAGTGGTCTTGAATTATACGCTTTGGTATTAACCCCCACCCCCAATTCATATTCCATTCTGGCAGTTTCAATGTATATATGTCAAGCACTTTCTTTGGAATCGTTATTCCATAATCTCAACAATAAGACCATGTCTTGGGGACAAAAGATTACTTCTCCAATCCACTTTTATAGGTTTTTCAAATTACAGTTAGTTTATGCGCACCAGAGTTAATGCCGAAAAACATGCACTGAAAATATTATTTTTGAAAACATCTCACTGGACCTATTGCTACATGTATAGGCATTTTAGACAGATGTTTTGTATACATCTTCTAAAGGGATAAAATAATAAACAAAGGGATATTATACTCTTATTGATATGTTGATTTTATATAGAGGCTGTTTTAGTAGAAAAGCAAAGGGACTTTACAAACAACTGATCTTTCCTCCTCAAGGTAGTCACTATAAAAGGTTTTACTGTACTTAACAAAACCCAACCAAAAATGGAAAAAAAGCAACAATAGATCTAGTTTTTATAGAACATTCGTTGTTTTTCCGGATATTTTCTGATACAAGAGGATCGGACTCAGTATGAATTGTCTCCCTTCCATGTATAAATACTTACAATCGGATTTCCCCATACGGCGTTTACATTGTAATCTTGGACGTTTTTGCCGAATAAATCTTAATGTTTCATCTTCTATTTTTGATTTTCCTTTTCGTTGAAGAAGAGTTCCCTGTCAAATGAAAATATATTATTTAATTTGTAATCCTGAATAATTGGAATCTAAAAAGATATAAACGTGAAGCAGAAAACAGCCAACAGCCAAGGCAACCAAGGGGACCACGCAATATAAGTATATGAAAAACAGCCTAATAGTCAAAGACTTAAGCAAACATATTTGGGACAATGTTGATAAATTCTCGTCTTGAACGGACATTGACAAAAATGTCATTTTATTTGGATGGTGGGAATTTCAGATTAAAGACTACCCACACTTTCCGATTTAAATTAAAATTAAAAACAATTTATAATTTCTTTTTATATTTGACATTTATATAAAGTGTTATGAACGTTTAAATACTGGATAAAATAAAGTATAATAATGAACATAATGACATCAATGTTGATTCAGTATTGTCTTCATTCCATATTATACGTACATATGCTTTCAAACATCCTAAATGCAGATGTTCTTTTATTATTTTTTTTAAGTACTAGGTACTTGTATTATTTTTTCGTATTTTATCAATACACGAACTGCAATAACAACGGAATTAGTTAGCTATTTCGGATTACATTAAAATTAATAATTTCCAATTCCATCGAAAAGGCATTCGTGAAACAAACTGGATAGTGAATCACGGTACTTAAATTACACTTACCATTTTTAAATCAAACGTCACTTGAAATTTGCTGATAAATTCTTCAGCAAATTCGGAGTAAGTTTGTAAAATTTCTTTCAAATCCTCCATTTCAATTTTATTAATATCACAATAGGACAAAGCTCTAACAAAATATAATGATTTTCCAGAAGCTCCGGTATCCTTCATATCTGCACCAAATATATCATCTTTACCTGAAATGATAAAAATAAATACTTTAATGAATCTAATTAGTTGTAATAGAAATAAAGGTGAATTTTTACCGAATCAAAAACAAACATATTTTTTCAAGTCCGAATCACAATCCCGAAGCAAAGTAAAAACTTTGAAACTGACAAGTTAGGTTAAACATGTGAACTTCCAATAGGGAAGTGATGTCCAGTGCTACAGAAGTGTTTCAAATCTGTTTCATTGCTTGGATTCGATTCTTCCTAAATTTCAATTTTGAAATCTCTGGATTGTTTAAGGTACTCCGGATTCCCGCATTATCCCGAAAATAAAAGTTTTTATATGACTTTAGTTACTTCGAAGGAGGAATAAATAACCCATTTTAATAAAATATTGAAATTTCTCTTTCTTATGTTTTGTCTTATCCTTCAAATCGACATTCAATTAACGTATCATATTTATTTTAAAACCTTTACAATGTATGAAGGAAACCACAAAAATGTGTCTTATTTAATTTTTTTCTGCACAAAAAGTATAATTAACAAGTTATGAATAAAACTAACCAACAGGAAAACATATATGTGTTGGTCAATGTACTCAAATCAACGAACATGCTTTAATTTATTGACATTTGTACATAGTTTGCATAATTTGCAAAAGAGGTCTACATATGCAAAGGGCCTGGTGGAAAATAGTCGAAAGAGTACAGTGCACGCAAAACAATACCAAGGTTCAAATCTCACTCGGGCTAACTCGATTACCGAAGATCCCTTGTTGTTTTCCTGTAATCCAGTTTTTAGACATTCGATGACCTCGATATAAATCTTGATCTGTATCTGTATGAGTATCTGTATATACAGTAAAGCACGAACATAACGAACAGACTTACAACGAATACATGGTTAGTACGAAGTCAAATATTGGACTCCACTGCTCCTCTATATAAGTCTATTTATAACAATATTATGAAGTCGCTTTATAACGAAGTTAAAAATAGAGTCCCCAGGGCTTCGTTATAAACGTGTTTTATGCATTAATGGATCCAATTCTGGATATGTGATCAGCGGAAGACTGAGCGCTGCTTGGTGTTGTTAGCAACAGTTTTGAAGGACGTTTTGAAACCCTCCTACATTTAAGCATGCACAATTTTCTCGTCTAGACAATTCAAGTCAAACAATCTTTTAATAAAAAAGGAGTTTTCAAATTGCTCTGTGCTGACTCTTCGTATCTCCACTGGTTTGTCCGAAATAAATTGGTCGAAAATGGTAGGCTTGATGATCCGTTTAGGTCTTTTTTAAGAATTTATCAGCATTAATGGTAGATATTTTTTTTATTTTGTTTTCACATTGCTCTATTCTATATTATCAGATAGAATATGATAATTTGAAATGGCTGTCTGGCGGATTAGACTGAATTTATATAATTACCTAAAATAGCCATTACAGTGTCTTCTTTTGATATTTCTATTGATCCTCTAGCTACAAAATATATTGCTGTAAGTATATCACCCGGATGTATTAATGTATCTCCCGGTGGCGCATGCGTAGATTTGAATTTCGTTGATAAGGCACGTAGGCAACCTTGATAAGTAAAAAATACTAACAATTAGATTTATGATAAACACTTAATGTTTTAGTTATACGTTCATATTAACATCGCTTCCTATGCGGGAATGGCTTTTGCTATTGGTGTGTGCATTATCAATGGATTTTCCAAGAGCAAGGCAGAAATTGGATTAGCTTAAATATGCATTTCATGTCGCCAAAAAATTTAATTTTCATTGGTTCCATAACGCAACATTTACCCAATTTACATGTAGATTTATTGATGCAGAAATCTTTGCAAAATACAGCACTTTCTTCAGCGCGATAAGCTATAAAATAAGATTATTGCTAATTTAAGTGCATTTACAAGTTTTTAACATTAGGGACTTGTACTAATCTTTGAGTGGCGATGAGGAAATAGTGTTGTGTAATGATAAATCGCAAACACACCGACCTATGTTCAGATCATAACCAAAACAACAGAAGAAAAAAAGACCTTTGAAATCTGGCAAATTTAGTTAAACACCAAATGCTCCGAAAAGGTAGGCACCTTCTGTCAAGTGTAAAATAAAAATTGTAGATTAAAAAAACCTGGAAGTATTTGTCGTCAGATATTTCAAGTAAAATATTGGAGACTGAGACACGAGTCTCATCGATAATATTTTGAGGATGGACATAGAATAACTATAAATGATAACAGTATCAACCCACCATTTTGAAGGATACATAACTGTGCTTAAGGGAAAACAACATTGACCTGTCCACATGACCTTTTATTACTAAAATTCATATAAGATGGCCCATCTAATACATGTTTAGTGATATGATTTACAGTCTATATATAAGTCATACATGGATGAGTCGATGACGAAGACGAGTGTCCTCTATACATACATTCACTGGTCCATTATAAATATTCAAATTAAAGGTCAAGCTGACAGGTCAATGTTGTTTATCTATAGAAATGTTGAGCTGAAAGCTTTATTATTGGTGGTCCTTACATCATCCTACTTGTTTTACACAAGTAATCTATAACAATGATAATATCATCTATTATTGAAGGAAATTTACTTTAGGGATTATTAATATACAATTAATCAATTGTCCAAAGACAACGGATGACCGTATAATGTTTCATTTATTATAAATATGTTAAGGCGAGAATCTATCTGTAAAAAGTATTGAAGATAAAACAAATGTTTTACCCTATAAGATTTTAAGCAAAAAACAAGCATGTCCATGTTCAAACCACGGCCCCAATATCACAGTAAAAATGGCAAATCAAGATTAACAGGTGATTTTTTCAGGGAAATAAGTTCTGTTGATCAAGAAGGGCTTAGCATATCCTGTCTAGCTAGGTACATGCAAAAAAATGTGAAATCAAAATTGCAGAACATGGGGCAATGTGACGTCAAACATATTCAGGATAATTGTGACATAATTTTTATCAATATTTTATGATGACGGCCCATACAAAATCCTCTGGGTCTTATATGGTCCTATTTAATTCAATTATTTTTCTAAAGTTTTTTTATTTAACAATTTACTGTTTTTTCCTATCGCAAATGCAGCGCTATGGACGTCTAGTCACTTCTGATGATGGCAACTTTATATCATATTAAAGATTTCATTTTGCATGCATAGATGAACATCTTCGATGAAAACGAATAGGATAAAGTAATAAAAGTTTTATCTATATTCCTAAAGCACATTCTGTTAAGCTGTAATTCGTCTGTCTTTGGTTGTTTCCTGGGTAACGCTTACCTGGACTGGCGCCTTTAAAGGCAGTACAATTATTTAGCAGGTTTCTGTTAAGGTGAAGACATATATCCGCTTGCAAGCACTCTGGAAAACCTTTAAGGACCTGTTTTGAAAACACAACACACGAAATATGATAACAATACATAGAAAGGCCCTCAATGGAAAAATAAGTTGTTTGGGCCCTCTTATATTTTACCTAAAAACATAAACTGAATGTCAACAATAAACGAAATTAATGACTTCAAAAAGGAATGATAACTGCAATTATTACAGTTTATATACATCATTAACTTTGGAAAGGTCGACCACAAAGATGCAATGCATTCTATATAGCAATTTGTTTGGAAATTTATTGTCCTTCACATATAAGCAATTAATAATCAAATAGTTTCTTTTAATTAGTTATGTTTTGTTTGTCTGTTTTTATCATTGTATCAGGACACTTGCACATTCCGTTGTAAATGTTTACTTCAAAACTTTCTGAAGTCAGACATTTCCTAACTTATTGACTGTCTTGTCTTCTATGTCATATACTATTATCAAGTCGAGATCTTGTGCTTTTGGCTGTTAATTTTTTTAATTTATAGTACCAAATCTCTTTCTTATATAATTACATATTATACCAGTTTTATATTTACAGCACTAGACGACCGTTTCGGAATACAATTCCTCATCAGTAGTGCTTGGACCAAAATTATGAAACCAAAATTATTTTGAAGATGTTGAAAAGCTACCCAAAGGACCAAAATATATTTTACCAAATTAAGCTAAGGAAATACTTTGCATGAGGGAGTTTTAGTTTTTGATACAATTCAAATTTTAACTTGCAGGAAATTTAGACAATAATAGTATTTTAGACATTTATTCAGAGATCATGACAGCAAATGATTTCATACATATTGCTCTTCAGGTCTTTTCTGGCTGTTTTTAGTATAAACGTGTGATCTTGTTTTTTTGTTTAGTTTCTAAATTTGTAATTTGAAGCTGCAAAAAACTTTGATATTGATATTATTTTTATCATTGTACCATTGTAATTTAAAAATTGTCATTCTTATATATGTATTTTAAGATATTTCCTTCAGATAATCAGGAATTCCACAATAAAGTATCCGTTTTTCTTCTCTGGTTGTTTTTATTATTATTGAGTCGTGTCCTTGGATGCCAAGTTTGAAATTTGTAATAACACATCTTTCCTATATCTTAAACTTTAAACAATCACTACATCTGTTGACGTTTCAACTTTAAGACATAAATAAAATGTCAACCGTAAACTAAATCATTGACTTTAAAAATTGAATGATAATTAATACATTTATATATATCATTCATTTTGGAAAGGTCGACCACAAAAATGTAATGCATGTCATTTATTGCAGATTTGTCTGGGGATTGTAATGGTTTTAAGATACTTAATTTCTACCCATAATGCATTTTACGACAGATATATCCTGTTTTTCTTGAATTAATGTCAGTCGAAAATTGAAATTTATTTATTTATATCAAGAAAACGTGTATTATACAAATTCCATTATCGAGGGAGGTTTTTTCATTAATCAATAAATCTTGATGTAAATGGAATTTTATCTTTAAAACATACCCTTGACAGTATTTAAACCATCAATGAATACAAAAAAAACAAAAAAAAAAAACAAAAAAAACAAAAAAAAAAAAACAAAAAAAAAAAACAAAAAACAAAAAAAAAACCAGGAAGCACACCACCATATTTAAGCTTTGAACAGCTTTGTTACGCCACATAGCGGTGTTGCTGCATAAACGTGTTCCAACACGTCTATGTGGGAAAATTCAACGCATAAAAAGAACGCTTTTATGCGACAAAAAGACTACCTTCCACCACATAAAAAGAACGTTTAAAGCACGATACCGTAATATCTTTCACTATCATTATTATTATTATCCCCTACCCTCAGGGGGGTAAGGGGTATATAGTAATACCACTCTCTTCTCTCTCTCTCTCTCTCTCTCTCTCTCTCTCTCTCTCTGTGTGTGTGTGTGTGTGTGTGTGTGTGTGTGTGTGGATAATTTGGTTTCCGTGCATTTGAAAGAAAACAGTACATCCGATTGAGCTGATACTTTGTCAGTTGATTTATTATGGTGGTGAATGGTATGGTACTGCCACCACCCCGTCACCATTAATGTCATCACCACGATTTTGTCGAGATATAAGCTCTTTTTAAGATTCGATAAAATTAGTCCTCTTTATGCGCCGCATATAAGCAACACATCTTTATGCGTTGAACGCCGCCGCCTAAACGTGGTCGACCTTTTTATGCGTTGGAATTCACCGCATAGACGTGCCGGGCGCGTTTATGCGGCAACACCGCTATGTGGCGTAACACAGCTTGTTTCTGAAATCACTTTATTGGTGGAAGTTCACGAGTTTAACCTAACGTTTCAGTTCCAAAGTTTTAACTTTAATTCTTGGTTGTGATTGGACATGGATTAGTATGATTGTTTTTTATTATACTGTGAAATAATTTTTTCGAGGGTTCCAATTTTCGTGTTTCTATAAAAAAGTACCATTTTTATCACTTATGACTAACAAATGATAATAATGCCATATTTTGTTGTAATAAATTTGTAGAAGACAGGTGGTGACTTTGATATGAATGAAAAAATTCTGCATGGATATTAAACACCATTCCATGTAGTGCACAGTAGAACAAAAACACCAAAAGCTTAACACTAAGCTAACGAATAAATGCCGAGTAACTTGCTCATCTTGGTCAATCGTTATCTATATGTATAGCTGTCATTTATGGCTCTGCAAATTTTCGGAATCAAGCTATCGATATCTCGGTAGCCGAGAGATTCGACTCCTTTTTGTTAGCTCAGTTTATTGCGACTGATTTGTATTGTTCTTGATTCATTGCGTTTGTAGTATCTTGAGGACAATCTAAAATGACATTTCAAGCTTTCACGCCTATTTTACCTTGTCAAAGGGAATTCACGGCCACCATAGTGGAAAACAAGCTTTATAATTTGAATTTTAGATAGATCATTTCCAATTCTTTACTAAATAATGGTGATATATTGTTAAGCCAATTTTGGATTGTCAAGTCGTGACAAGAATTGTTTCCGGAACAACAATTTGAAAAAGGAATCATTTTCCGTCAGGGTAACCGGCCTTTGAATTTGATTAAGGTTGTCTGCAATTATTCTGCCTTAATCAAACTGAAAAGATAATTCAATTGTATTTGATTACATACACACTCGTCAATAAATAGGCAATGCCAATGATATCTTCAGTTGAGCAGGGTAACTTTAGTGAATGTATAAATAAGAAGGTTTGAAAGAAAATTTGAAGCCGAAAATATGGTGCCTGATAAATCAGAAAAAAGTTAATGGCAATTCAAACACAATCTTTGAGGCTTTCCCATATTTTGTCCTTTGAGTGTGTGTGTGTGTGTGTGGGGGGGGGGGGGGGAGGGGGGGTTCAGGTAAAAAGTAAACGAAGTCGGAATCACAATCCAGAAAAAAGTAAAAATTTTAGACCTGACAAGTCAGGTTGTCATTCGACAGTGTATAACCGTCATAGTATGTTTAGGTCTAAAAAATGACTTAAATACCCTTATGGTTTCTTTTCTCTATGTCCCATCGGATATAAGTGAAATATTCTTTACTGGGGCGTTAAACGACATTACTAAACTGAACTCTCTATGCCTATCTCGATTTTACACTATGCGAGGAGAACACGACTAAACTCGTTGTGGCCGCTAATTGAGGTACTCGTTGTGACCGCTAATTGAGGTACATGTACACTGCAGTATAAAATGTATTTTCCCGATTTTCAACGAATAACGGGGAAATAATGTATGTGCGTTACATGTCATTAGGGGTGACTGTTTTATTGGACCAATGGTCGTCCGTGTTTCAGTAACACGTGATGTACGGTTGTTTTCCACGAGGTTTTCTTCACATCAAACTTTTTTTGCTTGGGTGTAAATAAAAGTTACTATTATAATATTTACTCTTATTTTAAGAAAAATAATAATGCAACTTTTCTCCTGTGTTTATATTGCCACGGTTTTCCATAGCATTTTTCTGTAAAACGGAAAGTTTTTGATCTCTGGTTTTTAATCCAGACAAATATAACAACATATATTTTATACACAAATCTTGTAATATGAAAGGGCTTTACAGTTTGTTTTTCAAATGTTTGACTGTGGTATATATTTATGTCATGGTGTTTAATGATATATTAGATTTTTGTATTTTCTTAATGTGAAATTATAAATCTGGTGTCCATATGTCTATCCGGGCTTTCGGCAAATAGAGATATACAGTCAAGCCTGCCTTAAAGACTGTCTCTATATAAGGGCTACCAGCTTATAAAGGTCAACAGAATTGTATCCTAATTGTTCTTTTTTCATACTGTTTGAACCTGTGTATAAAGACCACCTGCTCATAAAGGCCTCTTTTACTGGTTCCCTTGGGTAGCCTTTATAGACAGTATGCGTTTTAGTGTTTTCAATATAAAGTATAGTGTATAATATTGACGTTAGACTTACGTTATTCATGTCGATACCATTCGTGTACGACCACGTGTGTTGGAATGATTCTTGTAACTTGCTAGCTAGATTTTTTGGCAGATGGTGGAAGTTTATAAATTCTTTTATACTTGAAACTTTTTCATGATAGTCGTCTGATCCTTGGTATAATCTCAACATAATGGACGAAACGTTACCAAATATAGCAGCACTCAGTAAAGCTGAAAGTACAATTGAAATGAGTTATGGTATGACATTCATAATGATGAGAAGAATGTCATCATAATGGACGAAACGTTACCAAAAATAGCGGCACTCAGTAAAGCTGAAAGTACAATTAAAATGAGTTATGGTATGACATTCATAATGGTAAGGACAATGTCATCATAATGAACGAAACGTTACCAAATACAGCGGCACTCGATAAAGCTGAAAATAAAATATATATTTCAACTATTACACATTCTGATTTCATTTTAAAATTACGTTTATAATCAGTCGTCAAAGTATGTCTTGTTTGTTTGCCTACCCTTCCGAAGCAAACGCTCTCACTTTCGTTGTGGAAAGTTCACGTGTTAGACCTAATTTGCCAATATTTCACTTATAAATTTGCTTTTGGAATTGGGTTAAGAGCATTGACAAGTATGTCTGTGCTTGGTTCTAATCATTGCGTCGTGTTCTTGGTTGCATTTGTGGTCTCAAAGTACATTTTGTTCATTTACAAATTTCCTTCTTCTGTTC
Organism: Anadara kagoshimensis; assembly: GCA_021292105.1. Taxonomy (NCBI): domain Eukaryota; kingdom Metazoa; phylum Mollusca; class Bivalvia; order Arcoida; family Arcidae; genus Anadara; species Anadara kagoshimensis. Next base: position 31,227,692 of record CM037868.1, read on the forward strand.
ATTTCAATGTCCAGTAAAATATATTCTATCAATTTTAATTACACACATGGCTGGTGTTGCTAGCTAAACAGGATGTGTTTACCCTTCCGGAGCACTTAGTCTCACTTCCATAGTGGAAGTTCACTTTTTTAACTTCTGTCAGTTTTCGAAGTTTTTTACTTTCCTTCTTGATTGTAATAAAAAACAAACATACCAATCCATGTCCGAATCACAATCCAGAAGCACGTGGATTGATATTTTTTTGATTTTATATCAGTAATGTTCCAGTAATTAATGGATTATGAATATAATGATGTAATGGACAGTATCCAGTACTCAATATTGACTTATTTTACTTATACCAGAGTAATATTATATATTGTTGTATTAGACATTTGAGCCTTCTATTTCCGCCCTAACCTCTTAATAATTTCGGATTATATTAACAAATGGAGTATGTCCAAAACGAAACCTGAGCTTCCCACTGACGCAGTTGTGTCCAATATATGTAGGTTAAATGTAACTACAACCAGTTAAATAAAAGCTTATTCATCGATATGTTCATGACCTTGACCTTTGGCTTTAGCTTCTTAACCACAAACATTGAAATGTGATCAAAAGTACACAAAGCTTTACTCTATTTTGAAGGACATTTAAAAATATTTCAATGTTAAAACCCCCATTTCGAATTCATTGTCTGTTTAGAAAGACAATTTAAAGCATTTAAAATATTCGATTTGTTTTCATAAATTTAACGCAGAAGCGAGTACATTTCCATTTTGCTAATGAATTTCATAAAATAGAGAAACAAAAGCCTTAGGGCTCCAGAAAAGTACAATATCACATCAGATGTTTTCACTAATGATCGGTTTCGAAAACTGTACTATGTTTCATTGAAATATGTCAATTAATTTAAAAGGAGTCGAAAATATATGACGCAAGCATACGCTCGCACTCACGTACATGCGCTGAGCTATGCAAGAAAATCACATGGTCTTTCGGGTCTGATGCGGTAAAAATTGATACCATGTAATATTATTAAAATATTTAAAAAAAAACCCAAACATACTAGTCAATGTCCGAATCACAATCCAGAAGCAAATTAAAAACATTAATGGAACTGACAAGTCAGGTTGGACACGTGAACTTTCACAAGGGAAGTTAGGCCGGGTGCTCCGGAAGGGTAAGCACCTCCTGTTTAGCCAGCTACCCCCGTCACGTGTGTAATCAAAATTTTGTGAAAGGAACATCTTAACAATAACAACTAGCATCATGGCGTTTCAATGACGTAATATAAAGGAAAACAAAATACCAGAAATAAAAACACTTCCAAGAGAAAAACAACAACTAGCATGCTGCTCAAGAAATTCTAGGAAACTTCGATTAATTTTCTAACACCAATGGCAGTTGTAATTATAGTTGTTATGCTCCGTTATCGTCGTCTGTTACACGCTGGAGGCTGACAAGTGTCAATGATTTTCTGGTAACGATGGGCATGTCATAAATCACGGACTTGATGAGAGTTTTGGAGTGTGGGAAAGAAGACAGCCATTGACCGACTTTAATTGCATCTTTACCGTTGGGATAAACCATAATGAAATAACAGTTGTAATTGTAAAAATGGTAAGGGTATACCAAACTTTGGCTAATCACTCTAATGTTATGGGGCAGTTCGCGTGTTGATCTAAACCTGCTAGTTTCAAGGTTTTTACGTTGCGATTTGGACATCTTGTGAATATCTTATTGTTAAACACTCGAAAGGTCACCAATGCATTAGTCATACAATGCTACAGATGGCTCTCATAAACTACTAAATTTTGCTGGTACCGTTCAAAAGAGGTCAACAAAAAGATATAGTCCAACCTGCCTTAAAGGCAGCCTCTATTTAAGGACCACCTGCTTATAAAGGCCAGTAGAATTGTATCCAAATTGGTCCTTAATCATTTTATTTGAAGCTGTATATAAATACCACCTGTCCATAAAGGCCACTTTTAATGACTTCTCCGGGTGGCCTTTATAGACAGGTTTGACTGTACAGTTTTGCATTTGACATGCATTTGGTTAAACACCTACATTGGAATGATATGGACAAGAGTGTCCGGCAAAATTCATCGACATTTGGAAAGCGAACTGACACACATTTTACACTAGGGTATTCTCTTAGTGGAATTAGAACCTAGCCTGGTTGGTTGGTTTGTTGAATGTTGCTTAACGTCGCATCAGCAATTTTGCAGCTATTTGCGGCGAGAACTACTATTCTCTATGGATTAATCACTAAACAATTTCATGTATGCATGTAAAGAACGAGTGTGTTTTATGGTCTGCCTTGTGCCAGCGTGCACTCAGGGCGACTTTAAGGTGCTAAATCACTGAGTCAGTAAGCTGACCCCCCCCCCCCCCCCCGAGTCACATTATACTGGCATCCGGTGAACCAGTAAAGGCCAACGGCAAGGAAAATTCACTTCCCACATGTGGTCTGAGCGGAACTCTAACTCACAGCGGTGAGAGATCCTGGGTTTGTAGACTAACGTATTATCCATAAGGCCTCCGCAGCCTCTCGAGCCTAGAAAACCTACGAGGCCCCTTTAGTCCATGTTTTACATGATGCCATAACGATGGTATAATCATGTGCAATACTGGATGTTTTTAATCGCTCCAATAAATGTTAAAATATAGCATTACACAGTAAGGAACAAGCTAATGATGGCTGATCTTTAATCTTTCTCGTAAATTTCCTTCTGCTAGAAGCCAAATTAAAAGGGATGTCGAAGAAAAATCAATCAAGGAGAGAAGAATGAGAGCTGAAGTATGCGTGTAATATAAACTCTCTTATTGTCTTTTTTTAAAATCATACATAACAAAAATAGCGATTTGGGCGTCATCATGACCACACAGTGACAAGGGTTTACCGGCAAAGGAGCTTTAAGTCGCCAGAGCATTGTCTCATTATTGTCATGTATATTGTTAGTGGGTAGAGTAAGACAAGGGTGAAGATGGTTGAATTGTCTGTATAATATGAACTCTACTAATGTCTTTTAAGAGTCATATGTCCATTTTGACCACCAATCTAACGTATAAGTTGTACGTGTACCAGCAACGTTTGTGACTATAGCTGTGTAAATTGTAACTAGGTGGAGCAAGACAAAAATATTGAAATTTGTAGCTCAAATAGTCGTATAATTTCAACTCTCTTATTGTCTTTTTTTAGAATCATACATACCAAAATAGCGATTTGGGTGTCATCATGACCACACAGTTACAGGGGTTTACTGGTAAAGGAGCTTCTGTCGCCAGAACATTGTCTCATTATAGTCCTGAATATTGTAAGTGGGTGAAGAAAGACAAGGGAGAAGATAGTTGAATTGTCCATATAATATTACCTTTCTTATTGTCTGTTAATAGTCATATGAACATCATTTTGGCGACATTTTTACCACCTTACTAATGTTTGTCCATAAAGTTACAGATTGTCTGAGCAAAGGAGCCTCAATTCGCAAAATCTCCATTGTTTCATTAGAGCCATATATAACTTGTGGAGCGAAACAAGGGGCCAAATAGCTGAAGTACCCGTATAATATGAACACTCTTATTGTTTTAAAGAGCCATATGGGTTTCATCTTGGCGCCATTCTGACCACACACGAGGTATACCAGCAAAGGCACCTTATATCGTAGGGATATTTTTACATGCGACTAGAGCTCTAGAATGAATGGATGAATGAATTGCAGGATTGCAATCCATCACTTTTGGAACTTTTGTTCAATGGATTAAATAACTCTCATAAAAACTAAACGAATCACCAATTTTCAATTCCTGCGCAAAAAACTATTTTAATTTAGCCCGATGACAGAAATTAGCTCCGCCCACTGAGTTACTGTCACTATGGACTCTCAAATTGGATCCACGTGTCTAAAGACAGTGATTTGTTGCTTGGAGAACTTTAACGAGTCAAATTAAGTGACAATTGGAATTTATTGGAACAAGAAGCCGGTGTAATTGGTTTCCAAACGTCAACAAAATTGCAGAATTTACTTGATTAAAAACCCAGGGGAATATTACTCTGTAAGCCAAAGTGACTTATTACAGTAACATGGCTGTTAGAATGTTGTAAATTACTGTCAATGAAGAAACGTCTCGGATGAAGAATTAAAGGTTTTATTAAAACCAGCACAACCATTCAAGAATCATTATACAAAAAAAAATTATATAAATTAATAAAGAAAGAAAGAGAGCGAAAAAAAGAAACTCGGGCCTTAGTGGCAAGACGGTCAAAACTACCGACTAAAGGGTAACAGTACCTCCCAATGCCGAAGTTCGAATCCCATTTACAAGGTTCATTGGCCAAATTAAAGGTTTTATATTTCTGACAGTTTTTTGTGACGAAACAATTCTCTTATTAATATAAAAAAAAAACCATGTCGTCTGCGAGTTTTGCCCAGTGTTTCATATCATGTTTTTTTGACATAAATATCTATTTTACCAGTAGATCTATACAAAGAAAAGACTTTCCGATTTACATTTGAACGGAGTCGGATCCAATGGTGTTTGCCACTTTCATCTTTAAGGTTAACGCTTAAAGAACTATATTTCCGAGAGATGTTGAACCAACGCGATAAGACTTTTTATCTTGAAACAGTCTAGTATCTAAACCTTGAATCCCCGAAACCCGAGATAAATATAAAAATCAATTTTTGATCTGATCTAGCAGATAAAATTACCGCCATTGTACTCATGGACCTTAGATACTTTTTGCATTGCTATGTATCAAAGCACAGTTATTTGTAATTAACAATAATAGAAGCAAATTAGTAAACAAAAATCAGTTGTTTTAAATTAGTGTCCTTAAACTCTTGAAGATGCTGGTGCCCTGATGCAATTTATTCCCGAATGAAAAACACTGAACGTACCCTATTTAAACATGTACCAAGTAGAATTCTCTTTATTTAACCAAAACCAGATTTTACATTTTTTCGCAATATGCAACTCTTCAATTCTAGTACAAATTAGTGGCATGTCTTTTGTGTTAACATTAACCTTCTGATCAAGTAAACGGTTTTTTGTGACCCATATGGGCGGACGTGGCCGAGTTGTACTGTCACTGGCTTCCGAAGTCAAGAGTCGTGGGTTCAAACCTCACTCAGAACTTGCAAAATTTCTGAGATGATTTTCATCTCCTGCCCATACTAGAGCCGTAGAAAGTTCATTATTAGAATAGTCTTTCGAAGGAGACTCAAAACCGATGTCCCGTGTCTCAGTGCACGCTAAAGACACTATAGAGTTCGAAAAAGAGTAGGCCACGTGTGGCCGCTACAGAGGACGCTGACAACTAGAAACGAATGAAACAGACTGAGCAAGAGTTAAAGATATGAACTGCATATGTATTTAATTTCATTCATAAAATTTCACAATTAAATTGGCGGCCGAGTTGTCTAAAATGTACATCTCACCACCTAGGCTCGAATCCTACTAAGACATTATTTACACCACCATACTGGAAATGACCGCCTCGTTTTACGTGAAAAATATTGTCAGGGGCCTATTCCAAACCATTTCCTTTAGAATTTACTGCTCGTCGCGAATAGCTGAAAAATTGCTGATGCGACGTTAAGCAACATTCAACCAACCAACCAAGATATTCTTTAAAAGGGTCTTGCCTAAGGCGTGAAACACCAGTATTCCACTTCACTCTAATGAGAATACATGTCTACTATCCTTATATCTTTAACAATATCTTGGCTTAGACGTAAGACTCATTCGCTCGCGATCGTCCATATATTCATTGGAAGGGTCTTGTCTAAGGTGTAAACACCATTATTCCACTTTATTCTGATGAGAATACATGTCTATCGTCATCATAGCTTTAAAAAAAATGGCTTAGACGTACGCTGCATTCGCTGTTTGAAATATGACGTCAATTCCCAATTACACTTACTCAAAGACCACCGCTGTATTTTGATTTGAAATCCAATTACATACCCACAAACATCCATTCCACTTTGTGATTTGAAATATGACGCCACTTTGCAATGTGACGTCACGATATCAATGTTATATTTGCTCACACACTAGTTTATAATTAAAATACTTACATCCTAGAAGCATGGCAAAAATTGAAAATATTTTTTCGGCATTCGTATTTGGCGCCACATTCCCAAAACCAATACTTGTTAAACTGGTAAAAGTAAAATACAAAGAGGTTATGTATCTGGACCGGATACTAGGTCCGCTTAACGAGTCGTTAATTGGAGTGCTATATTTATCTGCTAACGTGTCCAGCCAACCAATTTTGTGCTTCAAATGCGGACGTTCTACGTATGCTATTGCATAGAATATACATGCCAGCCAATGGCCAATCAGAGTGAAGGTAACCATTAGCAACATGAGGACCGCAGCACCATATTCGGCAAACTGTTCGATTCTTCTTAAAACTCTTAGCAATCGCAATAATCTGGCTATTTTTAGAACTCCAGTAATTGTCATAGTCTGAAAATAAATAAAAATAAATAAATAAATAAATACCTTCCATCAACATAAGTGATGTTCCGCTTTAGCCTTTAATATAAAAGTTGCATGAATTATGCATAATATATCTTAGGAACTAATTATATAATATGGGGGAAACAGAGAGGGGGTGCTCCAGTCGTTGATCTCGGGACACTTTTAACTCCATCATCGAAAAATGGGTACATTACTATTGATATGTGGAGACAACATTAATTTTGTTTACCCAGATCTACGTAGGCCTAGGTCAGTTGAAATACTTTATTTCAAATGAATGCTATTTTCAATAGAATACGTTTTGTATTGGTGGGAACATTTGACTTTGTCGAAGCGAAAAGTGGCACCATATTGTAGATGGAAGTACTAACACGCATAACACGTTTTCTTCCAAAAAAATTTACCAGGGTTTAGTTATAACATAGACAAATTTATTCTAATAGCATGATAAAGAGTACTATACTTACATCACTATTCCCTGAGCCAAACAGCAGTAAATCAAAGGGAACAGCAGCGAACACATCTATAACAAACCAGCCTTTCACGTAATGTATAGCAATTCGTTGTGGATTGGTCACAACCTCACCATTATGAAGATAAGTAGTCCGGAAGTTAATCAGAATATCCGCTATGAACATAAGGTCAACAATGAGGTCAATTATTACAAGTGGGTCAGCTTTGCTTGTTTCCGCATTTTGGAGCCTTGATCTCGAATCCTTGTTGAGGTTCATTCTAGTTTGATTGTCGTTTAGTTCAAATGCTACAACATACGGTGTAAATACGGCAGTGTATAAAACCAACAATAGAATGATCCAATCCCAAACGGCCTTGAAAGGTGAGTAATGCAATATCACAAATTTGGGTTGTTCCCGTTGAACCTTGACCTGTGCGTGTTCAGCATAACTGTGTTCTTCACTCTCCCCTTCCTTCTCTTTGTCTTCCTGAAATAATATAAAATATTTACGGTAAATTCTGTGTATTATTACTACAGTCCAACCTGCCTTAAAGGCCACCTCTATATAAAGGCCACCTGCTAATAAAGGTCAGTAAAATGTCATTCCAATTGTTCTTTATTTATATTATTTAAATCTGTACACAGAAAGGCCACCTGCCCATAAAGGTCACTTTTACTGGTTCCCTTGGGTGGCCTTTATAGACATGTTTGATTGTTTATAAGTTCATATAGTTTATGCTATTTCAGACCTTCTTGGTATGTGGGAGGTCGGGATTTTAACTTCGACTTGGTTTGACCAAGACCAAGGCATTTATTCTAATTTTTGTTAGATTTATTGTGTTCTAACACAAATGACCATTTTGCACATGATGTAATTCGCGTTGGAATGAAATAAACAATGCTTTCTGTCAGACTCACGTTAAGCATGGCACATGCACATGTCTCCATGTACATTGCATAAGAATCAACCATGCACATTGCCTGAGTGTATTGAAAACTGAGGCTGGAAATGATTTTTTTTTCAGAAAAACTCATTCGTTACACCTTTTTATGTTAAAAACATTATTTGCGGCAGAAATCAGGTATAAAAGAGGCGGCTTTATCATGCTCCTGCTACCATAACCGTAACAATTTTGTCACAAGTGATGGGTTGGCAATTGAGGGACATAACTTGTCTATTCGAGCAGATGTGAGTGCGTTTTCTCCCGCGTGGGACCGTAGGGAACTCGTGAAGAACAGAGGGATTCACCCACCATTCATATTGTAGTTTGTAACATTACCCCACAACTACTGTAAAATAATTTTTGTAATGTTTAAACTTTCGCTGTTTCCGTGGATACCTTGTTAACGAAATAATTTACTTTATAAACTTAACTTAAACAGAAACTATAATCCACAAATTTGCAACGCATAAAATAGTACTTTTTTGTTAGAAACACAAAAATTGAACTCCTTGAAACAATATGTTTTCAAAGTCTGCCAATAAATCACCTAACTGCACTTCTATTAGTTTGTGGCCAACCGACGTTTTATAAATTTCTTTTCTAACACATATTATCGATTCCTCTGATTAGAAAATGCAAAGCACGTGATTTGGTGGTCAATTATGTCCAAACAATATTGACCAACCATTAGGTGTTGGTTATTAATGATCAGTTCACATTAGGTATTCATGAGACTCCAAGTAACTGCTGCTGAGAACTAGCATAAACAATATTTGGTTTCGGCTTAATGAAAAGACAATTGGATTCGTGAGGGATTAACATTGTATTGACAAAACAGCTTCTAAGCAGTCAATATTGTGTACTGTGGCATAGAGAATGTGACATGTGCAGAATGTTACAAAGAAAATAATTCAAAAGTCTGCACTTACATGTAACAATATCTTGCTTTGTACAATGAGTTGAGTAATGGTGTTTAACGTCCCAGTCAAGTATGTTTCACTTATTTCTTGACATCGCCAGCTATAGTTAAAGGTGCAGAAATTTTCAGTTATGTCACGCTGATGGCATTACACAGCAGGCGTCTTTATCGTGTCAAGCCTAACGTGACACGGGACCTCGTTTATTTTAAGTTCCCATCCGAAATAACAGTGACTTTCATTTCATTTTGCAGAGTGCTTGGTGAAAAAACAGTCACTACTGACTTTCAAGTCTTGTGTCAGACCTGTTCGGGGTTCGAACCCACGACCTCCAAATTAAGGAGCGAGCGAGCACTCTACCAAGTGAACTACCGCAGTGGTTACGTGCCTGAATTGTGGGTGACACGCTCATAAGTTTACAATATCTCTTTGATTTCGTATAGAATGAATAAAAATCAAATCCATCTACAATTTTGTCAACTGAATATTTTATGTTACATATCACTTTTACTGAGTTGGCATCTTAAAAATCCCGAAACCACCCTTTTCCAGTGTTGTTGTCTCACTTTCCGGTCATGTCACCAAATTCAAAATCCTCCATCGCAGATGTGTTTTCATCTTAATACGCGTGGGAAAAGACATGCATGTAAATATCATTTTTATATGACAAAACTATGAAAATTAGTTCTTTGAATTGTATTTTTTTTTATTCTAACACCCCGAGGTTTGTTTTCATCATCATCCCAACAAAGGCTAGTTTTCATTAAAAAGCATGAGAAAAAAGAGAATTAAGAACATCTTTGCATATTATTCATATTGCTCATACATCTTTCAAGTACAATACACAGTACAGACCTGTCGAAAGTTTAACACAGAAAACGTCAACAATTACTGGAATAAATGCAAAATTCCGGAATAGTTACACAATTTCCGTAATCTTTGCGAAAATCTGGAATATTTAGATCAAATCCGGAATTTTTAGACCAAATCCGAAAAAATCAGACAAAATCCGGAATAATTGGTTAAAATCCGGAATAATTAAATATTTTTCCGGTAAGTGTTTGATTATTCCGGTAAAATACTGATTATTACGGTAAAAGTCTAATTATTCCGGCAAATGCCCATTATTCCGGTAAAACCCCTTTCTAGTGAAAAAGAAGTCAATGTTTGATCATTATCGAGTGAACAGTATGGACAGCTTGTGCCTGAAAAAGCTGCTAAAAGATAGATAACAACTGCTGAAAACTGTCGAAACAAAACTAACGAGGGTCGAGACCCGGCCACGCCCACAATGTTCCGACAAAGGCCGTCATCACGGTATCAAAGCAGCGTCACGGCAACTAATGACGGACTAGTGTCAGTGACGTCATTAAACGGGGCAATTCAGGCTTTTTTGCGTGTAATTCAAACATGCCAGGCCTTTGTCGGAACATTGTGGGCGTGGTCAGCGATACGTCAATTCATTAGCGCAGTTTAAAACTTTTAACTGGCCTTAACTGTAGTTTGCAGACTTGTTAAATGTTTAACACTGAACTAATGAAATGCAGTCGAGGTTCAGCTGCCGAGTGGCAGATATATGGGCAGCTTCTGTTGTGGAGATAAAGATACCAGCTGTCAAAAAGCTGTCGATACAAGGGGACTTAATAAGCTGCCGATTCGGTACTAATTCGTTAGCTTAGTGTCAAACTTTAGACAGGTCTGTACTGTAGATGAGCTACCGTTCGGACACTAATTTCTTTAGCTTAGTGTTAAACTTTCGACAGGTCTGTACTGTAGATGAACTACCGTTCGGACACTAATTTCGTTAGCTTAGTGTTAAACTTTTGACAGGTCTGTACTGTAGATCGGACACTAATTTCGTTAGCTTAGTGTTAAACTTTCGACAGGTCCGTACTGTTTACACAAAGCCTCGCTGTTCCATTAATAATTTTGCATATTATCTATAAAAATGTCAATACAAGTTTGTCATGCCGTTTTGAATGAAGTAGAATTCACAGCTTTAAGCATCAAGTATCACGTTTTTCTCAATAAACAGGAGTAATTGAGACGAAACCTTTTTAACTCTGTCGTATTAACTGTTTATATATTTCATCCACTTTTAAGACTTCTATAGAACCATTGTATTATGTTTAGTGCCATGTTTTGTTGTTTTGGTTTTCTGTGTGAACATGTGCATATAAATTGTTTGATATTGTTGTTTGGTGTATATGTATATCGTACATGTGTGTTTGATTTCGTTTTCATCTTCGACAATTTTTTTTAATGAATAACTCATGGTTAGTGAGTGAGTGAGTGAGTGAGTAATGGTGTTTAACGTCCCAGTCAAGAATATTTCACTTATATCGAGACGTGACCTCGTTTATTTTAAGTTACCATCCGAAAGAACCGTGACTTTTATTTCGTAATTCCCAGTGCTTGGCGAAGGAACAGTCACTAGCATCTTTCATCAAGTCTTGGGTCAGACCCGGCCAAGGTTTGAACCCACGCCCTCCCACTTACGGAGCGAGCACTCTACCAACTGAGCTACCGCAGTGGTCTACTCATGGTTAGTGGTTTTGGGCATACAGTACACACAAGTTAAAAGTTTAACACTGCGGTAACTAATTAGTGCCGGGTCTCGATCCTCGTTAGTTTTATTTCGTCAGTTTTCGCCAGCTGTTATCTATCTTTCAGCAGCTTTTTCTGGCACTAGCTAGTTACACTGATCACTCGATAGTCAAACATTGACTCCTTTTTGTTGACGTTTCCTGTGTTAAACTTTCGACAGGTCTGTACTGTATGTTAAAATTCGTTTTCTGGATCTGTATATATTTAAATATCTACATTTATGATGTTTGATTGTGTTAAACTTAACTCTGTTTGAGACCAAATTAAGATATAGGAATATAATATTACATTTGCTAATGTGACGCCACACATCTCTTGCTTGCGGCTATACCCGTGGCGTCATTGATTGGCTATTCCAGCATTCGGAATTGCATGCCTTACATGACAGTGTTTTAATTCTATTTCAGGATTCAATAATTTAAAAACAAAATTAAGATTTTCAAAAATTGCAAAATGTAAACATAACCATTGTAGCACGCGTTATTCAGTTTGTTTTGCACGACAATGGAAGTTATAACACTATATATATATTATAAACGCCATTTCTAGACAGTTCAATGGTTAAATACATGTATTTGGTTATTTATTGTTATTTTGTTATTTATGTTAATTTTAATTTTAATATCTAGTTTTTTTATCTATCGATCAGAGTGTTTTAATGAACTGAAATAATTCTATCTACGACACCAGATTCAGCAATTGTTATTCATACTGATATGGATAATAATGTGACGTCACATGATTGATCAATGAGTTTGTATATTGATGTTATTCATACAGGTTCTATCCCCAAAATTTAGGTTCTATTTGCTCTCAGACTTTTGTGTTAAGTTGGAACTTTGATTGCCGAAAGCCCATGATTTTTCAGAGTATTGTAGACACATTCCGTTCCTTTTTTAAATGTCCACCTCGGTATAAAATTAATAACCCTGTCACAGGCTGGCCAATCATTTTTTTTTATTTGTCGGTACATTTTTAGTGCGCAAGGTTGCCATTAAGGTAATTTTTTCATCATTAATTGTTTGATTTTGGTACAATTTACATACAAAAAGTCCGAATTTTCAGTACTTTTAATATCAAAAACCATCTAAATGGAAAAATCCGTTTAATCTTACCTTTTCATTGGTCAGGCTGTTGTCATATACTTTTTTTTCTAAGTTTTATCATAAAATGCATTCAAAAAATTGTATATGACAATAAATATGATATTATATGATTAAATTTAAAACACAAAGACCTTGTATATGACAACCCTATCTATTATACGTGAAATCAATCAACAAATTAAATATGCCATTACAGTTTACATTACACATTTTAAAATAGCGATTTTAATTTATGGAAATACGTTTCGTTTTGCTTTTAAAAAATAATAGTTAATAAAATCAATAATGGCTTCGTTTAAAGAGTCTTAATCAAGTTGAGAGAGAGAGAGAGAGAGAGAGAGAGAGAGAGAGAGAGAGAGGGTTACGAGCATATCCGATTTGAAGTTTTAAATGACACTTAAAAAAATTCAGAGAGAGAGAGAGAGAGAGAGAGAGGTTTTCAAGGACATTTAGTTTTGAATGACATTTTAATAAAATAGAATGGCAGTTTAATAAAATAGCTACAGAGAGAGAACATTAGAGAGAGAGAGAGAGAGAGAGAGAGAGAGAGGAGAGAGAAGAAGAGAGAGAGAGAAAGAGAGAGAGAGAGAGAGAGAGAGAGAGAGAGAGAGAGAGAGAGAGAGTATTGTATGTACCTGATTATAAGTGAAACTTTCATACATTGCCATCGGATTTCCTTAAAGCGAAACCATTTAATTTCCGTGCTGTTCTTGATTTTTCCGGCTTAGATCCGTATCATTTTTCATGTCAATGATTAGTAATGCCAGGATCAATATGAAATTGTCCTATGCTACACAAATCCTTTTAAAGCTTTCTATTGTTCAACGGCACCAAAAAGTGAAACCATACACTCTCTCGTCTCTAAGCCGAATCGATCTATGGCTGTTTTAATCAACTTTTATCGAAAACTCATGACAAGGGATTTTTTTTGTAAAGACATCTTTCTCTATCGCGTTTAAGAGTCAAAACATTTTTGGACTGTCAAACAAAACAGTCACTATGTTTACAATAATCCAACAAATGAATTAGGTTTATATAGAGGCTCAAAACAGAAATCAGGCGTGATTGGAAATATTCCTGTTATATTGAAAAGAATCATATCGATATCTCTTGGCTGAATAGAGTTATGAAAAGAAAAACAAACACATCCGTCCGTCCATGCGTCTAGTTTTTTTTCTTGATGCATAACTAATTATAAAATCCCGGGTATATTAGCTGGTTAGTTTTAAAATTTTAAAAATCTTGAAATTAAAAATATTCCACTTTATCTTTTACAATAGCGCCTAAACTGCCAAGCTAGGTACGGCTAGTTAATTATGGCCAAAGAAACTTGTTGCTATATTGAAGACTACGCCATGACTGCTAGCTATATAAACAAACATCTCCAATCAAACTAGCACTGACAAAAAGTTTCATCCTTATTAATTGCCGTACATGTTTGGAGTCTTTCTGAAGTTTTTTCTCTATGTTACGGTAGTCAAGTTAATAAAGTCCTCGTTTTATGTTGAAGGTCGATGGACCTTAATAAGACAATAGATACTGTTTGTTTTTGCACAAAACCATCAGAATAAAATGAAAGTCACCAAATCAATTTGTTAAAAATGATGTCCCGAGGCACGTTTAAGAGCCGATATTTATAAGCGGACTTCAAATGTAATACTTGTGGACGTCCAAAAATACAAAATATTCTTGACTAGAATTTAAACGACAAGCAATCAATCTTCCAACTATTAATTAAAACGACAAAATAAACGCAAAATCCATATAATTTTGTATAATTTGTAAAGTGAAATTTTAGCCCTGACAAAACATGCACGATACAGACCTGTCGAAAGTTTAACACTGAGCTACACTGAGCTACAGTACAAATCTGTCAAAAGTTTAACACTGGGTTAACGAAAATGAACCCAGCTTAGCTTTCAAGTGGTCGAGATATATATATATATACCTAGTGACCGAACCTCTACCGAGGAATATATATAGCAGATGAAGAAAAGCTACCGAGATATACAGTTCAGACCTGTCGAAAGTTTAACACTGAGCTAAAGCAAATTTGTCGAAATATTAACAATGAGCTACGGAAAAGAGGTCAAAATTCGGGTGACGCATGACTGGGATTTAAATAGCTAGTGACAGATAACGTATCGAGAAATAGACAGCAGATTCCGAAAACCATCGAGATATACAGCACACATCTGTCGAAAGTTTAATACTGAGGTAAAGAAAATTCGTCGAAATATTCGCCAAATATCGGCTGCCGATTCGGCGAGATATGGGAAGCTAGTCACAAGAAAACTGTAGATAGCCGTAATATACGTAACGATGGGGCTGATATGAGCAGTCGAATCGGCACCAATTAACTTCCGACATACAGTACCGGTACCTGTACTGTAGCTAACGAGTAGATCCGGACCACAATGCGCTGCTTAATCGGCTCCAATGAGCGTTGTTCAATCAAGAAGGGATCCTTGCGAAATTTTGGCCCCGAAATGATTATTTTGTCTCCTAAAAACACTGTCTTTGGGTTAACCATGGCCAACCTTTTTTCAGTCTTAGTTAAGTAAATCTGGTTTTTATGTCATTTCATTTACTGTATATTGTTTCTGTGACTTTAACCAACTTGTTATAGGTTGCAAGACAGAATATGACATATAATAAAGTAGTTTGGACGTTTTTAAACTGATCTTTTCAAATGCAATCGGCAAATTTATTATGTTGATCCCATTTTTTAAAAGTAATGCCCCTATAAATTTAGGCCTGGGCCATGATGACCACACTAAATACAGTTGAAAATTGAACACTGAATTAGTTCAGTGTTAAACTTTAGGCAGACCTTACTGTAATTCTATAATTTGTTTGATAACAAGAAAATACGATTATTGCTTTTTGATATTAAGAAATTACGTAATATTTCTGTATTTTGAGTAAGGAATCTGATCATAATTAATTCTAAGATTGTCATGAATCAAACTTTATAGGGAAATGTATTCTGTTTTATCTGCAACAACAGTACAGTCCTGTCGAAAGTTTAACACCGTGCTAACAAAAACCTCTATACTAGTATTTCTCTAAACTATGGGCACTACCGCAACCACTCCGGTAGCTCAGTTGGTAGAGTGTTCGCTCCGTAAGCTGGAGGTCGTATGTTCGATCCCCGGCCTGGTCTGACCCAAAACTTGAAAGTGGGTAGTGACTGTTCTTTCGCCAAGCACTCGGCATGACGAAATAAAAGTCACGGTTCTTTCGGATGGGAACTTAAAATAAACCAGGCCCCGTGTCACGGTGGGCGTGACACGCTTAAAGAACTTTGCTGTATAATGCTATCAGCGCATCACACAGGCAAAATTTTTGCATCTTCGCCTATAGATAGCTGGCGATGTCCCAATGTAAGTGAAATATTCTTGACTGGGACGTTAAACACCATTACTCAACTCAAACTTTTTATTTGATTATAACTAACAAAAAACGGCGTTCTTTTTTACCTTTTATTTTGATAAAGTGGAATAGTGACTAGAAATAATTCGGGTTAGGATATTTGGGTGTTCCCAATGAAAATGGATGGATATACGATTACGGATTTCTCGGTAGTTTCCGTGAGTTTCCGTGCCTAGCGGTGAATATAGAATATCCCATTGCAATGTTAACTGCTGTTTCAAACATTGTAAAAGTGTTCCATACAAAATGATTAGAAATTGACCAATAATAGATGATAATTTTCTGTGAGTTATAATAGTTTACGTTGGTGACCAAAAAACTACCGAGAGATATAAGAAACTGGTGAAAATTCTGCCAAGAGCTAACGAGGACCGTGATGAGCTGCGGATTCGGCAATAGTTCGTTCGCGTATTGTTAAACTTTCGACAGGTCTGTACCGTATACACATGTGTATTAATGTGCAATATTTTGTTCACGAGATAGAAAAAATAGAAACCAATGCAAAGAAATCATTAACGTTTTCTTTATGCAAATCAAGTGCTATTTCAGATCATTTATAAAACGTTCTCTGCTGTAACAAATTGATAATTTTTTTTAATATTTTAATATCACTTTGTGTGAATAATATGATCTCTGGCTAATAAATTATCTCCATAGTCCGAAATCAAGCATTAATAGCTTAATTTAAATAATTTAATAAATTTGAAACATAGAAAATGTGCAATATGTGATTAAACATAATTATCCTAATAATTTTCAAAATTTTTTCTGTCGATCAAATTGTCATACGGTGGGAAATGAAAAGAGAGGTATCCGTTGATCACCTATACATATTCGTCGTTTTGTTTAAATGGCTTTGACTTTAATTTATTTATTTATTTATTTATTTATTTATTTATTTATTTACCCTTTTGTTGTTTGGACCTTGGATGTCAAGTGGCAAAAACGCGCCCTTACGGTCAAAGCGCCCATCATTACCTAGATGTACATGTATAGCTAGCTTCAAATCCGTTTCTGAGAGTAAATCATGGTGTGAGAAAAATTTTGTTGAACGTAATTGTTTTTTTTTTTTTAAACCATTTATTCCTCCCGTGATCATTACTTAACCAATATAAGTATAAGAATCTTGACAGGACGAAAGTTATGGTTACTACAATCCATTCCGACATCTCTTTTTGAACTTCTCGGAGCTTGGTTGTTAGTATACCCTGGATCTTTATTTTACCATATTTTTACATAATCTTCTTGTACTTACATGTAGTTTCTTGGTGTCTGCTTTGTTGTTCTCGGTTTCCTCTGATATTGGACGAAATGACCCTTTTCCTTTGAGTTCCTTGAGAACTTTTAGCATAATGAACTTGTTCTTCGCCTGCAAAAAAAAAATAATTACATGTATTTGATTGTTATAAATTATTTAATTAATAAATCTGAATTAAATTAATATATGAGTGATTGAGTGAGTGAGTGAGTGATGGAGGGAGTGAGTGAGTGAGCGAGTGAGTGAATTGGATAAACGGATTTCAGTCCATATGGGCAAGCACATTAAACAGTTAAAATAGTAAAATCAATGTCTAAATCACAGCTCCAAAACAAAGTAAAATCTTTGAAACTGACAACGCGAACTTCCACCAAAAAAAAAAAAAAAAAAAAAAAAAAAAAAAAAAAAAAAAAAAAAAAAACCGGTGCTCCGGAGGGGTAAGCACATAATTATCAAAATTGTGAGATAAAGGAACATGGTACTACGAGTCTTCAAATATATCCAGGGTAAGTTTGAATTCAGAGACATCATAATTATTAACAATATTGGGCTGTGATCCGAAATTGGATATTGAATAATAAATATTGAAATAAAAACAAAGTGCATTTAATAAATATTGAAGAAGATCTTTAACTTTGAAAAAAATCCTATTTGCAATAAAGATAATTTTATTATATTTGACAAACTCGTTCACATGCGGATACACTAACAAAATCCTTAGCTTATTCGTTCATTCAACTCATGTTCTGAAAACAAAACAAATTATATTTTGCATTATTAAGAGATCTCTATATATGTTATTAAAATACAGTTTTTCCTCGAGGACCTTTTCTTTTTTGTTTATAAATCTGTTGGTTTCTTGAAGAGCAGATAAAGATAGTCTTTAAAACAGCCTTAAACAGTTAAATACCATTCAACTAGTGAAGCAAATTTTTGAATTACATAACTGTCTAATTACAGTACAGACCTGTCGAAAGTTTAACACTGAGCTAACGAAAAACGAGTCAAAACTCGGCTGTCAAATGACCGAGCTATTGGATACCTAGTAAGCAAAAACTACCAAGAGTTACCAAAAACCTACCGAGATATGGGCAATGAGGGCCCAGATGATCTGTCACGGCCTGTCGGCTCGGCACCAATTAGTTAGTCAAGTGTTAAACTTTTGACAGGTCTGTACTGTAGTTAAGAGGAATGGGTTTAATTCATTCTCAATTCTAGAAGTATTTACATTTTTTTGCTTTGTAAATATTTCAAGTTGTAAATATTACATTAAAACTATCTAATTATTTGAAAGTATTAGGTAATTCTGGAATTATTAACTTTTTTTAAATTTTATTAATATTTCAAATTTGCAAACATTACATTAAAGCGATCTAATTATTAAATAGGTATGGAATTAATTATCCTGAATTCTGGAATTATTGACATTTTTATTTTGTAAATATTTCAGAATACAAAACCCTGCATTTAATTAGTTAATTATTTTTAATGGTGTGCTTCATATACAAATATTTACAATTATAATGTTTGATTTATTAAACTCTGTTTGAGACCAAATGAAGTTATAGGACTGTAATTACATTTGCAAATGTGACGTCGCTTGCACGCGTTATCTGCAGAAATCGGTTTGCTTTGCACGGCAGTAAAAGTTATAGCACTATAAACGCCATTTCTAGAGAATTCAATGGTTAAATAATTCTGATATTTTCCATTGACTTGCAGTTGTTGTTTTTTTTTTCGTTTTCAGCGAGAGCGCAGCTGAGCGAAGAAAGCACCGACACCGTTTGCCATGTTAGTGACTAAGACAATAATTAAAGATAATTGCCCGTCAGCCATTTTGAGGATTTTGATTAAAAAAGACATAAGTAGGGCGTTCTCTTAGCATAAGTAATGTCGGGTCCAAGTTTCAAAACATTTTCTCAAAAACTGTACATTCATTTTACTATTAGGTACACAAGCAAAAAGCTAACTGACAGATGAACACGGAGAGATGACGGGCATATAAAAACAAAAATCTATAGCAACTATCTATATAATTTGTAAGTTAAGAGCACTGTTTAAAGGCTCATTTGCTTCACTTTCATATTCAAACCAACAAAATCAAAACTACAATGAATTGTGAGGAAAGTTTTAGTTTTTCTTGCTCAATTTCAACCGGTTTTTTTATAATTGGAAACTCCGATTTCCTCCGCCATCCAATGCAAGAACTGATTTTCTGCATCTAACAGTTAATGATAGAGCCTTGGCGTAAAACACCATTATGCCATGCCGATCCCGCTGAATTATAAATTTTATTATGTTCGGGAGGGCAGTTTACTTCTCACATAATTATCTCCGTCAACCTCAACAATGTTCCCTGGTCGTCTCTTTTTTTCTATATTTATCTTTCAATTCTAAATTTTCATTTAACCCGTTGAAGCTGTAGCTAGCTAGACAGGAGGTGCTTACTCTTCCGGAGCACCCGGTCTCACTTCCCTGGTGGAAGTTTACGCGTATAACTTAATTTACAAGATTTCAAAGTTTTTAGTTTGCATTTGAGCCTCGGATTGTGATATAAACCTTTAGTTTGATTCATTTAAAACATAAAATCATGACTTAAATCTCTTGCTGTGTTTTAAAACTTTTTTTTTTCAATTTTCAGAACAAATTGACATTTCGATTTTTATATTCCTGGCGTACACGTAGTTGATAAATTTATACCATTAAAATTAACAAATTTAAATTAAAAGTTTCCATTAAGAATATTGATTCTCACAAACTGAATGCTGTAAAAACAGCGAAATATATTACATTTTCTAACAAGTAAAATGTTTGCTAAGGCCAAACTTCATGTATTATCTGTTTCTTGTCCGTCTCAAATTTGAAATTATAACTACGGTACTTCAGTTTGTAGAATGCTTGTTTTGTTTGTGGGGGTCGTGGGTTCCAACACCAGCCGGGCTGATCGATCAAGACGGCTTGAAAAAAAATAGTGACTGTTTTTTCGCCAAGCGCACAGAATTTAGAAATGGGAGTCATTGTGCTTATCAGAAGAGACCTTAAAACCAATGACCTGTACGTGTCGCGATGCAAGTAAGCGTGACACCCTCCCTGCACATCACCCCGAGCTAAAAAAAATCTGCCATTTCACAGGTGTAGGTGGTGACGATATAAGTGAATAAGTTAAAAAACCTTGACTGCGATGTAAAACGTTATTCAATCAATCAAAAAATCTGAAAATTATAACTATGTATAATATTTGATAAACAGTATTTTGGCGCCCGAATGGTCTACTGCGCGGGCTTACCAACACAACACCTCTCGTCCGTCTTTGTTAGGATCTCACTCAGGCAGGTCTTAGTATGAGAAAGTTTGTCAGTCAGACTGAAAGTTGGTTGCTTTGTCTAGGCACACCGATTTTTTAAATGTTATTTATTTAGTTATTTGTTTATTTATTTATTTATTTATTGTCAAATTTACTAATGTCTCCAAATGATCAACACAAAAACCTAAAATATGGCTTTAACATAATAATCGTGTAATTTTATTTTAGTGTTTAAACAAGCAGTTGATTCCAAACAGAAACCTAATAACTACTAATAAATGATAAACAACTGAATCTAAAATATGACTCGATCATTATGGTGATGTAAATCATATTTTAGTGTTTAAACAAGCAGATGATTCCAAACAGAAACCTAATAACTACATAATATGCCCTAACAAGAGTTTTAAAAGGAATATAGCTGTTAAAATGTAAAATTAATTTATTACAATCGATTTTTTAAAATTGCTTGATAATTGACAGACTGTTACGAAATATGTGTTATTCCTTGATTAATAGTGTCCTTTTTGTATTGAGAGTGGGTAATGTGGCGGATACAATGAATTTTTTTTATGTAAAAGTCTTCTTCTTCTTAGTAATATAATTATTACTATCATTTCTGGAATGTTGCTGTGGATATATTTGGACATATCATGGTTAACGTTACTGCTCAATTTCATATTCTTTGAATTTTGATATTAGAGCCCTAAGTGTAAAAATTACTAATGATAACTACACAACTAATCAACAGTCCAGCATATCAGAATTATATAAGGTATATTAAAGTAATTTATAATCACCATGGCAACAGAAAAGTTGTCAATTATATTTGCATATTGCTCAGAAAAGTTGAAATATTTTTTTAAACGTTTTATAAGGAAACACTAATGATGGCGTGTCTGAAATGTGAAGCAAATTCCGGCACTTGATGTATCCTTACCGGATCCAATTTGACATTTATATTATGGCGTTTTTATTGATGCTTATTTCAAATAGATGGAATGCAAAATTAATGTCAAAAGACGGTTCCGAAAATGTGATGAGATATCCGGGAGCTGCATTTTTCAAGTTTGGAAGTTATCAGTTCCGTTACCGCATTCGGTTTTTAATTTTATTTCGTTGCGTTGACTCAAACCCTTACTAGTCTTATCCAGTTTTTTGAGAATGAATTTCATTAAGACAGCGGAACAATCAGGTTAAAACCAAAAACGGTTAAAATGTAGTCCTCGTCATTTAACTTCCAGTCAGATCTTTTTTTCAAATTTTATATGAGGTGATCAGTTAAAGAATGGTAGAAGGATCCGATCGCGTAAGCGCTCGGTAAGAAACCTGACTAGCCGTCGCCAAGCTAACTTGCGGACCAGGAACGTTGACCCTTATTGTGGTTTGAAAGATGCAGTCGACCCAACACCACCCGCCATACCCATCTTCCGAAAGCATGGATAAATCTAAGTGGGTCAGTTTGCCCCTTCTTAGTCAAAAAGGTATCTTCCGCCATTTCTAAAAAAAAAACTTAAAGCCTCAAATTGATTTAAACGTAACCCCCATTACTCAACTCTACATGCACTTTATATGTTTGTGGTTTTGTCATGGAACTCTAGTTGTGTCTGTTATATCTATATATTGACTTGGACGTAAAACACCATTACTTCATTGTAGAGATACTCAATGATATATTTGTTGTTTTATCTGGGGACTCCCGTTTTCTCTGTCATTTCTATCTATTGACTGGGACGCAAAACACCAATACTTCACTGTACGTGTACTTTTATACTTTTTATAATTGTGATATATTGATGTCACAAGAACGATATGAACGATTACATGCATTGTACTCTTAACTCATAAACGGAAGATATTGACATAGAATCGACCCTCTGGTATTAGTCGATGTTTAACGACTTCCTGCGTCTTATACCTTTAGTTAATGAATACGAAACAATGTTTTACTAATAAAACAACACATCTTAAGAAATACAGTACAGACCTGTCGAAAGTTTAACACTGGGCTAACTGAAAAGAGTAAAAACTTGCCTGCTGAGTGGCAGGGTTGTGGATAGCTAGCGGCCGAAAAGCATCCGAGAGATAGATACAAGCTGCCGGAATATAGCTAACGGGGGCCGAAATAAGCTGCCAAGAGATTGATACAAGTTGCGGGATATAGCTAACGAGGGGCCGAAATAAGCTGCCGTTTTGGCTTCAATTCGTGTTAAACTTTTGACAGGACTGTACCGGGCTTCTAAGTTTATGAAGTCTCCCATTGCCGTTAACGATAAATAACTTAGTGTTTTCTTTCAGGATCTTATTGCTTTAATCGCATTTTTTGTCAAAATCTTCACTTTAACTAACCGATTTTATTGATTTATGGCTTATGGTGTGAACTATTCATTTATAAATTACTTCAGCATGAAATTTGAGTCATTAAAAACACCATCAAGTAAATGTCACAACGGAACTCACTAAACAATCGGAATTTGCATTGACATTGTTTGTTGATTTTGGGTTTGATCGAGTGGTCAGTTGCTGCTTTACACCCAATTCTATTTCAGTTATAATGAGGTGGTGAATTGTGGGATGCTGGGGAAAACCAGAGTACCCGGAGAAAAACAACAGACTTTTAACAATCGAACTGACAAGTTTCTTAAAATTGGGATATTTCCAGAGTAGAATCTTGTTTGCGAGAGACACTGGCATTTTAGACCATTTGACAATCGAAGTCCCGGTGTCCAAACGAGGAAAGCTAATATTGTTTAAAATGTATAATTGTGTTTTCAGAAATAACTAATGCAAACTTGACTTTAAAGACCACTCCGGAGAATCATCAAAAGTGGCATTTATGGGCAGGTGGTCCTTATATACAGGTAAAATAACATGAATACAGAGGAATAGGTACATATCATTTTACTGGCATTTAAAAGCAAATGTTCCTTATATCGAGGCGGAATTAACGGCAGGTTAGACTGCACAAGCCTTGTAGGGATTTTGATTTCAGAAAACGAAAGAGATGGTTGGGTCATGTATTGCGGGTGAATGACAGCGAACATCCAGCTGAAGAAAAAGGGAAAAGAGGACGACCAACAGAGACCTGGCGTAGGACGATATATAGAAAGGGAAAGGATAGAGCTAGGAATGAAAACACGGGGAGAGGCAGCCACACTAGCAAGTTACTACGGATGACTGGAGAGAAAAGATAATTGGCCTTATTCTCCAACAAGCGAGATGGAATTAAGTCAAGTCATTGTCGCTATTATCGAAGGAAATACAATCGCAGAGGAATGAAAAAAGGAACCCCCCAGGCAAACCTTGATTTTATTTCTCAATTTGCAATTGCATGAAGCCACAAAAATATTTAGAGCGGGTTCGTTTATGCTAAAGAATTCCTCTTTGTTTTAGAAATTAAATTAACTGGCACCTGATTGAATAAAGCGAGGAAAACTCGTATTATAACCAAATGCATTTTCTTACATGAATTGTCCTATTGCTAAAATTGATGCCAAATCAACAACGTCAGTCCAAGAAAACGCATTTATGTCAAATAAAGATTCGAGGACAACGGATCAGACCGAATATAAATTGAAATATATATATGTGTTAATTGTTTCTTCAGGCGTCTCAAAATGTGATCACTGTCTCGCTCACACATGCCTTAACACATCCATTTACATGTAGTCGTTCAGTTTCTCAATGAGACAGTCAGTATCTTATCCATTCACTTACTCACTTCGTGGCTCGTTCAATCAATCAATCAATCAATTAATCAATCAATCAATCAATCAATCAATCAATCAATCAATCAATCAATCAATCAATCAATCAATCAATCAATCACTTCTTTACCCGTCCATTTACTCAATCAGTGAGTCAGGAGTGACTCATTCCGCACAAATCTCAATCACTCACTTATTCACTCACTCACTCACTCACTGACTGACTGACTCACTGACTGACTGACTGACTGACTGACTGACTGACTGACTGACTGACTGACTGACTGACTGACTGACTGACTCACTGACTGACTGACTGACTGACTGACTGACTGATTGACTGACTGACTGACTGACTGACTGACTGACTGACTGACTGACTGACTGACTGACTGACTGACTGACTGACTCACTCACTCACTCACTCACTCACTCAATCAATCAATAAAGCAGATACTTCACCGTCCATTCACTCAATCAATGAGTCTAGACGGACTCACTCCACATTAACCTCAATCACTCACTCGCTCCGCACTCAATCAATAAATCTGCAATTTGTACATCCAGCACCTAAGACGAAAATGCATGTAGTCTTTATTTTCGCCAGGCATTAGGAAAGTCATGGGTCTCACTTTAAAAAAACCCATGAAACTTAAAAACCGACACCCTTTGTCACTACAGCAGTTAAAACATTTCTGCATCTTCACCTATAGCTGGCAACGTCTCGGTATAAACACATTCTTGAAAATTTCTTAAGCTTGATCAAAACGTCTCGTAAAACCTATTTCTACAGTTGAACCAATCTTAACGATTAAAAAATAGAAGTTTTCAAACATTCTGATCGCAAATTACGCCAGATTAGTATTAAGCAAGCATAGAAAAAATATATATAAAAAACTTACCAAAATAAGACCTGTTGAAAATTCAAACCAATTCGGTTATAAAATGAAACAGCAAATGTACACAAAATATTTTTAACACTTCACGTATGGGCCGGCTAATTATGGTGAAACATTTATATAAACAATAACAAAGAAGCAAATATTTGTAATATATCGATATCGTTATGACTTGTATATGCTGAGGAAATTGATCAGGTCTCAGAATACAAAAGCCATGTGTCTAACTCTCAAGGAGCGAACAAAAACACGCCAACTCCTCAAGAGGAAAATCAATTTTACGGGACAATCGAAGCCAAAACACGAAATGCAAAGACACAAAAAGAAAGAAGGAGTTTTTTCAAATTGGAGTCAATAATATACAAACAAGAATATTGACAGACTCTTGACAAATATATGTTAACCCTGTATATATGTATACTGGAGTTCATTTGAATGACTTTGAATCAATACTTTGTAAAGTTAGTTAAGTATACTTTCAACATTAAAAAAAAACAGGGTGTGAAAATGTCGCAAATGCGCGCGAGCTAGTTGATTAGTGTGAGTGTGTTTGTGCGTGTGTGTGGAAGGGTTAGTTGATTGGATGCTTTTTGCGCGTGTATAACACATTTGTGCACCACAAAGTGTGTGAACATCACACTATGCATGTGTATGTGTGTTAAGTCTTATCATGTGTTTTGTGTTAATCGCTAACATATGCCTGTGTTTTGTATCCATGTATATATTTGTACTTTGTTACCTGTACTACTTATCATTTAACAAAGTAATTACAGTACAGACCTGTCGAAAGTTTAACACTGAGCCAACAAATTATTGTCGATTCCGTTGACCATGTCGGTCAATCGTTAGCTAAATATAACTAAAACATGTACCCTAAACCTCAAACAGGCAAAAAGTTAAAAAAAAAAGGTGAAAATGAAAGGAAAATGGGACTATGGCGTTTGAAATACTTGTACACCCAAAATACGACGAAAATTAAAACTCTTACCCTTCAGTAAAACCCAACAAGGCAATATGTCAACCGTTTAAAAGTAAAAAGCCTGAATAGAAGCATGGAGCTATAAGACGTCAAATAATAGAAAAAAATATTAATATTATATTTTTAGAAAAACGTAATTTGGATAGGATAAATAAAGTATGATTCTAATAAAATCGATGTAATCATGCAATTGTTATGCATGTAAGGACTTATTCTTGATGGAACTTGGGTTCATGCACCATATCACTGTGATCATGTCTTCTAGTTTTAAATTAATTGGTTTTTCCAGTTAAAGATGTTGCGGCTTATAAGTTAATATGGCAGAAAAATGAACAGCAACAAAATCAATATGTACTAAGATAAAATTGTTCTGCCTCATTGAGCTTTATGTGTTGGTTAAGATGACATAAAGGATGCTAAATTTTTATTGACATAAATGTTGTATTGACAATCCAAGTATACAAGGCATTTGACATGCTTAATCAAAACATTTTACAGAGACAGATAAATAATATCCCGGGAATACGCACGAGACGAACCGGAAGTTAATGAATAATCTCGTTAATAAAAGATAGTTTCGAAACACGGAATGTAGACAAGGACGTGTAAACGATTGACTACACTGCTGACATCCAATCTTGGTTATTTCTGTTTTTTATTTTGTTAATATTATATTGTACAATTATCTTCCAGAACTGGTATTTAAAATGAAAGAAATGATAGTCCTGAAATATCGAATGTAGACAAGGACGTGTAAAAAGATTGACAAAATCGCCGTCATACAATCTAGTTGTTTTTTTTTTCATTTCTATAAAAAGTCATCATGCTATATATTTATAAATAAAACAAATGCGCTTATGTTTTACATATTCTTGTTGTAGCTCGTTCATCATTGGCGAAGGGTTTTCAAAATGAATCGGTGTGTGTGTGTGTGTGTTTTTTTTAGGTTGTTAAAGTTTGCCACTTTTCAACAATTTTATTTTGCTTTTGGGAGTTGGCCATGAATCGGGGTGTTTGTTTTCAGTCACTTTTTACCCGAGGTTTTATTTTGCTTCTGGATAAAGATTTTATACCGCCATATACATTTTTACATATTTTTTCGTTTTATATAAATAATGTTAAACTACACAAACCACTCTGTCATCCGCACATCGCACAATTTTTAATAATGAATCATAATACTACCAATCAAACAATGTTTAAACATAGTTCATTGTAAAATATCTCATAAGGAGTTGAGTTGAATTGAGTAATGGCGTTGCCCATACTGAGAATATTTCACTTACATCGAGACGTTGCCAGCTATAGGCGAAGGTGCAGAAATTTTGACTGTGTGATGCGCTGATAGCATTTTACAGCAGGGTTCTTTATCATGACAAGCCAACCGTGACACGGGACCTCATTTTTTTAGTTCCCATCCGAAAGAACCTCGACTTTCATTTCGTAATGCCAAGTGCTTGGCGAAAGAACAGTCACTTCCCGTTTTCAAGTCTTGGGGAAAGCCCCAACGGAGTTCGAACCCACGACCTCCCACTTAACAAACTGAGCTACCGAAGTGGTATTTCATAAGAAAACACTGACCTTGAAAACCAATCAGATAAAAAGTGGGCGTTGGTGACCGAGTGCACTAATTTATAAAGTAAGCGCTTAAAGTACTGACCTGTCGAAAGTTTAACACAAAACGAATTAGTGCCGAATAATCTTGGCTATATCTCGACAGTTTTCATGGCAGATGTTATTTATCTCTCAACAGCTTTTCAGTAAATATCTATCCATATTTTGGCCACACGGCAATCGACTCGTCGATCCTTTTCGTTACCTCGATGTTAAACTTTCGACCGGTCTGTACTTTATTGATCACAACACCTTTACCACCTAGCTAGGGTCGCAACCCGCCCGGGCAGATGCTAGCGTCAAGGAATTCATCAGTTCGCATGTCGCCGGTCGGTGACTATTTAGGGTTTGCGCACTCCGGTGTTTTCGCCAACCCTGAACTGACCGCCTTAATATGTGAATTTTGACTAGCGCATTACATATACACTCGTATACTCAAATCTACTCATCGTAATTTTTTAAAAATATCGAAACACTCACCCTGAAAAACAACCCGGATAAAAAAAGGGGCATGGCGGCCCAGTGTTATTATACATGTACGGGCGGTAACGGATCACAAACGCCTTTACCTAGTTTGACGAAAAGTTATCAATTTGTGATCGCTTGCCGAATGTCGGTGTTTTTTTCGAGTCCTTTGGGTTTTTTTCCATCATCCATGAATCAACCCCTTGATATATGTGAAAGAATCCTGACGGACTGAAAACACAGATATTCGTCGTAAAATATTAAATTAATTCAAACCAAACTTGATAAAGACCACAGCTTAAAAACTTTTTATTGGATATTTTTTCATCTTTTAACTTTCAAGATAATTCAATTTTGTAAATGTGATTCGACGTAACTATCACGTAACATATTATCAATTACGTTGATGGATTTATTTGTAAGTTGAAACATAATATTAAGAACCTCTGTTATTACAGATTGTTTCTGATGAATGGGAAAATTTCGACGAAACGATACATTTTCTTAGAGAATATTAATGATGGTTGTGTTGCATATTATACAATACAGACCTGTCGAAAGTCTGGGCTAATTACGAAAGGCAGTCGATGCTCAGTGACCGAAGTCTGAGCTAACGAAAACAAATCGATGCTCGGTGGCCGAAGTCTGAACTTAAGAAAGGCAGTCGATACTCGGTGGCCAAAGTCTGAACTAACGAAAGGCAGTCGATGCTCAGTGGTCGAAGTCTGAACTAACGAAAGGCAGTCGATGCTCAGTGGTCGAAGTCTGAACTAACGAAAGGCAGTCGATGGTCAGTGACCGAAGTCTGAACTAACGAAAGGCAGTCGATGGTCAGTGACTGAAGTCTGAACTAACGAAAGGCAGTCGATGGTCAGTGACCAAAGTCTGAACTAACGAAAGGCAGTCGATGTTCAGTGGCCGAAGTCTGAACTAACGAAAGGCAGTCGATGCTTAGTAGCCGAAGTCTGAACTAACGAAAGGCAGCCGATGTTCGGTGGCCGAAGTTTGAACTAACAAAAGGCAGTCGATGCTCAGTGGCTGAAGTCTGAATTAACGAAAGGCAGTCGATGCTCAGTGGCCGAAGTCTGAACTAACGAAAGACAGTCGATGCTCGATGGCCGAAGTCTAAACTAACGAAAGACAGTCGATGTTCGGTGGCCGAAGTCTGAAGTAACGAAAAGCCGTCGATGCTCAATGGCCGAAGTCTGAACTAACGAAAGGCAGTCGATGCTCGGTGGCCGAAGTCTGAACTTATGAAAGGCAGTCGATGCTCAGTGGCCGATGTCTGAACTAATGAAAGGCAGTCGATGCTCAGTGGCCGAAGTCTGAACTAACGAAAGGCAGCCGATGTTCGGTGGCCGAAGTCTGAACTAACAAAAGGCAGTCGATGCTAAGTGGCCGAAGTCTGAATTAACGAAAGGCAGCCGATGCTCAGTGGCCAAAGTCTGAACTAACGAAACAGTCGATGCTCGGTGGCCAAAGTCTGAACTAACGAAAGGCAGTCGATGTTCGGTGGCTGAAGTCTGAACTAACGAAAGGCAGTCGATGTTCGGTGTCTGAAGTCTGAACTAACGAAAGACAGTCGATGCTCAGTGGCCGAAGTCTGAACTAATGAAAGACAGTCGATGCTCAGTAGCCGAAGTCTGAACTTATGAAAGGCAGTCGATGCTCAGTGGCCGAAGTCTGAACTAATGAAAGGCAGTCGATGCTCAGTGGCCGAAGTCTAAACTAATGAAAGGCAGTCGATGCTCAGTGGCCAAAATCTGAACTAACGAAAGGCAGTCGATGCTCAGTGGCCAAAATCTGAACTAACGAAAGGCAGTCGATGTTCGGTGGCCGAAGTCTGAACTAACGAAAGGCAGTCGATGCTCGGTGGCCGAAGTCTGAACTAACGAAGACAGTTGATGCTCGGTGGCCGAAGTCTGAACTAACGAAAGGCAGTCGATGCTCAGTGGTCGAAGTCTGAACTAACGAAAAGCAGTTGATGCTCGGTGGCCGAAGTCTGAACTAACGAAGACAGTTGATGCTCGGTGGCCGAAGTCTGAACTAACGAAAGGCAGTCGATGCTCAGTGGTCGAAGTCTGAACTAACGAAAGGCAGTCGATGCTCAGTGGTCGAAGTCTGAACTAACGAAAGGCAGTCGATGCACAGTGGCCGAAGTTTGAACTAACGAAAGACAGTCGATGCTTGGTGGCCGAAGTCTGAACTAACGTAAGACAGTCGATGCTCAGTGGCCGAAGTCTGAACTAACGAAAGGCAGTCGATGCTCAGTGTCCAAAAGTCTGAGCTAATGAAAAGACAGTCGATGCTCAGTGGCCAAAGTCTGAACTAACGAAAGACAGTCAATGTTCAGTGGCCGAAGTCTGAACTAACGAAAGGCAGTCGATGCTCAGTGGCCAAAAGTCTGAGCTTATAAAAAGACAGTCGATGCTCAGTGTCCAAAAGTCTGAGCTAACGAAAGGCAGTCAAGGTTCAGTGGCCGAAGTCTGAACTAACGAAAGGCAGTCAATGCTCAGTGGCCTAACGTCTGAGCTAATGAAAAGGAGATGATGCTTGATGTCTGAGATATTTATATTTACTGACAAAAACCTTTTCGAAATATAGATAGCACCTGTTGAAAAACAGTTGAGATATTGACAGATTGTGGCTACGTTTTCCTAGAGCATATTATAAATAGCTGTATTCAATAAAGTTGTTAATGTGTATATTTGTAGTGCTGTACATATATCTATATTGTAAAATGTTTTACTAAAATGGAAGAGACAGAAAATTTTTACAGATTGTGTGTGATGAATTGGAAAATGTCGACGAAACTATCCTAGGGAATATTATTAATAGATGTATCAAAACATACATGTATCTGACTATTAATTTGTAGTGTTGTGCTTATATTTTGGGTGATATTTAATATTTTGTTATGAGAGAGAGAGAGAGAGAGAGAGAGAGAGAGAGAGAGAGAGAAGATTTAAAATACGAGCTTAGTAGAAAATTCTACAAAACAATATGGAGCTTATTTTGTTTCAGAATCCTCTACGAAAATTTCATTCATTCATTCGTTCGTTCGTTCATTCATTCATCCATTATTTATCTATTTATTTATTTATTTATTCCATTTTCAAAGAGATTATGAATAAATAGTACAGCATGAAACATAATATAAATTAAACGCATCTATACACATAATAAGTCCATTCTGCACAATTCAAAACAACACTGTACAGGAGATTTGTAGAGTAAGTTACTGTAAACAAATTGTATTTTTGCGTCAATTGTTTCCTTAAGAAATGTCTTATCTTTCTGTAAGTGTCTCCTTTAAATCAGAGTATATTTGCAATGTGCTATTGGTATTTCAACCATTGTATATTGCACTTTTAATTTAGAAATAAAATCGTGAAATTCTTGATGTAAATATTCCTGAACTATTTTATAATTTTGTAAAACACTGAATGTGTGAATCACTTAGTGAAATTTTCATTTCTCTATAAACTTAGTATAATTTTAATATCGATTACACTGATGCATTGCGCTTACTCATTTGCAGTCTCCTTGGTGACCTAGTGTTCCAAAGTGCGGGCTTATAGATAAAAATCTAGGTTCCGATCCCTATCGGTCGGAGGCTGTTGTGAGGAAGTCTATCGGTTCGCTTGCTGTTGGTAGGAGTTTTCATCCCTGAATTTACCACCTCGACAGATAAAAAATACAGTCCAACCTGCCTTAAAGGCCACCTCTAGATATAAGTAAAATACAGTCCAGCCTGTCTTAAAAGCCACCTCTATGTACGGACCACCTGGTTATAAAGACCAGTTGAATTGTATACCAATTGCAATTTATTTTTATTATTTAAACCTGTATATGAAGGCCGCCTGCCAATAAAGACCTCTTTTTCTTGTTCCCTAGGGTGGCCTTATAGACAGGTTTGAATGTACTCTTGACTGGAATGTAAACATTATTCCATTTCTCTCTTTTATTTGGTGTATATTACAAACTTATTTCAACAATATCTCATTTCATCACCATTTGTTCATTGATTTCGGAATTTGGATTGATAAAAGGGGTGTGGTAATTTAATCGAGAGGACCAGAGAGACCAGACAAAAGTAGACGTTGAAGTCAATACATTTAAGAAATAGGGTAAATTTCCAATTCAATGTCTTTATGAAGTTGCAAAGTATAGTCGATGTCAAATACTTTATTGAAGGAACGATATTGCAATTGTAAATATTGAAGGAAAGATATCGCAATTGTAAATATTGAAGGAAAGATATCGCAATTGTAAATATTGAAGGAAAGATATCGCAATTGTAAATATTGACGGAAAGATATCGCAATTGTAAATATTGAAGGAAAGATTTCGCAATTTAAATAATTGTAAATATTGAAGGAAAGATATCGCAATTGTAAATATTGAAGGAAAGATATCGCAATTGTAAATTTTGAAGGAAAGCTATCGCAATTGTAAATATTGAAGGAAAGATTTCGCAATTTAAATAATTGTAAATATTGAAGGAAAGATATCGCAATTGTAAATATTGAAGGAAAAATATCGCAATTGTAAATATTGCCGAAAAGATATCGCAATTGTAAATATATTCGTGTACAGAAAAAAAAAGTCATAAAAGAAAAGACATTCCGGAAGCGGACATGGTCCACAGAACATCCCAATCGTAATACAGAGAACGGTTTTTTAATAAATACAATAAAGATAGTGCGTTATGAAAACATGGCATTACAAGTGCTTGAATTACAATTTATCCTCAAGTATTGGACGATTTAACTTTTACATTTTTGAATATTTCAATGTTGGTGCTTAAAAATAGAAAAAACATTGATATCACTTTTTTATGCATGTCCTTCAAATTATTTTCGAGATTAGCTAGTAACGAAATATTGAGGGGTATAATAACGAGGCTCTACTGCATCTCTTAGGCAAATAAAAATGTTTTAAGATTTCAAACAAATGCAGCGATCAATCCTAAAGAGTGTTTCTACATTGGTATTCCACATTACAGTCCAGGCCTGTCGAAATTTTAACACTATGCTAATGAATAACACATAGTACCGAATTGACAGCTCATCATAGTTTGGCTATAAATCAACAGCTTTTCGGCAGCTGGTTTCTATCTCTTGGCAGCTACTTTCTATCTCTTGGCAGCTGGTTTCTATCTCTTGGCAGCTACTGTCTGCCTCTTTGACAGTTTATGTCACTAGTTATCCAAACCTGAGCCACAAGGCAGCCAAGCTTTGACTCCTTTTCTTTAACTTCAGTGTTAAACTTTCGACAGGTCTGTACTGTACATAGAATCAATTCCTTTGATGGATCTGTACACTGCATTAAGAGCACTCGATTTTACAGATTGTGTCTGATGAATGAGAAAGTTGACGAAACGATACGTATTATCGGAGGATATTATTAATGGGTTTTTGTCAAATGGCAAATGCATATTGTTTTTATATTGAATGCATTTTTCAGATTTAAGTAGGATGGAAGGACCCTTCAATAATACTATATTACCAAGCACATAATACTATAATCCAAAAAAAAGTCACAAAAGAAAATCAACCCCAATTTAGTTGACCACAAAAACTTCCATCAGGGAAATTAATCCGGGTGATTCAGAAGGGTAAGCGACACC
Organism: Anadara kagoshimensis; assembly: GCA_021292105.1. Taxonomy (NCBI): domain Eukaryota; kingdom Metazoa; phylum Mollusca; class Bivalvia; order Arcoida; family Arcidae; genus Anadara; species Anadara kagoshimensis. The sequence goes on from CM037868.1 coordinate 31,261,490, forward strand.
ACCACTCCGACCAGCCAACCACATCCGCCACGTGTGAATGCAAACCACAGATGACGAAAGAAATACAGAATCACGGGATCACAGAGCTAGCAACACCCGCCACGTGTAAAACACATCACCAAAGACGAAAGGAACACAGAATCACGGGATGACAAACAGATACAACCAGGGAAATTGACGTATCGCCGGCCGCGCCCACAATGTTCCGACAAAAGGCACGATATGCAAATAGAATGAAAACTCGGCCTGAATTGTGCCGCTTAATGACGTCACTAACAAGTACCTCATTAGTTGCCTCGACGTTGCTTTGGTACCGTAATGGCGGCCTTTGTCGGAACATTGTTGGCGTGGCTGGCGATCCGTCAATTACAATGCTGTGTCTTTCTTTTCTGGGCCCGACTGTTTTAAAATTTACTTAAAGTGTGTCATGTTCTTGATTACTTTACTGTTGCAAGTTTACATCTTGTCTAGATCTTGTTATGCTTAACAAGAACATATTTATATTTTTGTTTGAATATTATTTATTTATTTATTCTTGGCTGTTAGCAAGTGCGGTTTTCCCCCTTTCAGTTACAAATTTCTTCTATTAAAGATGCTATACATGTGCTTAATTTAAGTCGATTTCATTTTGATTTGTACTTGTGTGCGTAGCAATCGGTACAGTACAGACCTGTCGAAAGTTTAACACTTGGCTAACGAATTATGCCGAAAAGAGTTTAACACTTAGCTAACGAATTGTGCTAAAAAGACTGCTCATCTCTTCACCTCGTTATCTACATGTATATTGCGACAAACTTTCGAAAACTGCTACAGTACAGGCCTGTCGAAAGTTTATCACTGAGCAAACAAAAAGGAGTCGAGGGTGAGATACAGTGTGGCACAGTTATGGATAGCTAGTGACAGAAAATCTATCAAGAAATAGACAGCACCTGGTGACAAGATAAAGCTAACGAGGGGCTCGGATAAGCTGCCGGTTACGCATTAATTCATTAACTAATTGTTAAATTTTCGACAGGTCTGTACTGTATATATTTCTCGGCATTTTATCGGCCACACACTATCAAAGTGGCCACCCATATCTCAGCTACTCGTAGCCGAGTTTCGACTTTTCTCGTTTGGTCAGTGTTAAACTTTCGACAGGTCTGTACTGTATATATCTGCAGCTGTTCTGCCAATCGACTACTCAGCCGCTGTGAAACGACCATCATTTTGTAATCTCGGTGTTCAACTTTCGACAGTTCTTTACTGTATAATAAACGGCTACGTTAATATCATTTTTATTCAAACCTCGTATGGTTTGCTTTTTTATACGATTATTAATTAATAGTTCTGTTTCACAAAAAAACTTTTTATCAGAATTTTAAAGCTGTAAACAAAATGAAAGAAACATCTATGGGTGATTAACGTCCTCGATAGAAAGGATATGTTTTCCGGAATTTCAGACGAGATTAGATTATTGAAATTTACGAGTTTCCGCAAAATCTAATTAAAGACTACCAATGTAATTTTATGCTTGCATTTACATGTTTTCCCAATCAGTCCGGATTTTTTACTTTCTTAGCGGAGAAAAAATACTCTGGAAATGTCTTAACGAAGAAGATTTGTGTCCAAATAAATACAAATTGGCCGTAAAACTTGATTGAAGGGGAAAATAGAGAAACAGAAATTGAGAGTCGGCTGTATTTAAATTCTGTTTATTGATTAAGTTTGTAAAAGCAGAAGAAAATCTGCCAAGAATTGTGTTTTATATGAATTTAAATTATGTTATTCTAACAAGTTGATATCCGTAAACGATGAAATGTGTGACTTGTTACGGAAGGCATACATGCTAGCTACTGCGCAGTAATACACTTTGTGTCCCTATTTACCAATCAATGGCGATTTAATTTCTGCATGAAAACCGATTTATAGTTGTAATTAAATATCACTAGCGTGAACCATGCGAGTTTTTTGTTTTTGTTTATAAAGGAAAATTGATTGATTGATTGATTGATTGATTGATTGATTGATTGATTGATTGATTGACCAGGATTGTTTATTAATATATTTAATATGTATATTAAAGAAAAAATTAGAGTAAATAAATTGAAATTAACATTGATACACCTCATGAATGTAGACATTATTTTTTCACTGTATAGTGAAATCAAATATGCACATGGTCTCACTTCTCTGGTTAGTGTTAAACGTAATTTGATAGCTCAAATTTTTTACCTTGCATTGGAATTATCGTTTGGACTGATATATTTGTATGTTTGTTTTTGGAAGCAAAATTGAAACTTCCATTGATAAAAATACAAGTATAAATAAAATAAAGTATTGTTTGAAAATACTATTGATGCGGCAGTAGGTACAGAAATATGCATTTTTTAAATAAACATAAAAGTTAAATATAGAAATTCTTCAACATTGTTTAAAATTTCGAATAACTACAATAGATTGTTTCCATATTTAACTTAATATTGACGAAGCAGTGAATACAAAACTCAAACATATGTACGAATTACATACAGTACAGTCTGTCAAAAGTTTAACAATGAGCTAAAGAAAAGTCGAAGTTTGGCTGCAAAGGGATGGATGGGTTTAACACTTGGAACACGAAAAGCTGCGGCTGTGATATGGATAGCTAGGCCGAAAAAACTGCCGACAGATGTATAACAGCTGCTGGACAAATACCGAAATATGCATGTAAGTAACGAGGGATCGAGATGAGCAGTCAATTCGGCACTAATATCTATTAGTTTCGTGTTAAAGTTGACTACATTTTGGGATATACAGTACATACAATGTACACGTCGAAAATTTAACATTGAGCTTACGCATTCATCCCGAATCGGCAGCTTCACTAAGCCCATCGTTAGCTATAACTTGGCAGGTTTTCGCCAGTTCCCACCGTTCTCTCGGCAGTCACTAGCTATCCAATTCTTTGCTACTTGGAAGTCGAACTTCGACTCTTTTTGTCTGCTCAACGTAAAACTTTCGACGTGTCTGTATTGTGACTGTTTACTGTATATTTTTTTTATATTTTTGATTAACATAAAGGTAAATCCTACAATGGTCAAAAACACATTATTGTTTCTTTTCACGAATGTTATAAACTAGGCTATATGTAACTATTTGGTGCCAAATTTGCAGCCCCTCGTTAAAAATACCTCGATACTTTTCGAAAGCTACTATCTGCAGTCAAAACTGTCTATAAAGGCCATCCAAGAGAACCAGTAAAAGTGGTCTCTATGGGCAGGTGGCCTTTATATACAGGTTCAAACAGTATGAATACAGAACAATTGGGATACAATTCTACTGGTCGTTATAAGCAGATGACTCTTATATAGAGATGGTCTTTAAGTCAGGCTCTACTTTTCGAAAGGTACTATCTACAGTCAAAGCTGTCTATAAAGGCCTTCCAAGAGAACCAGTAAAAGTGGCCTTTATAGGCAGGTGACCTTTATATACAGGTCCAAATAAGATGAATACAGAACAATTGGGACACAATTCTACTGGCCTTTATACGCCGGTGGCTCTTATATAGAGGTGACCTTTAAGACAGGCTCGACTGCAATTTAATTATCGGCATCTTGGCCGGATATTGGCTATTGTCACCCTTCAAAGAAATTTCTCGCATAGCGATTGGTTAACTTGCCGGGGTACATGGAACGATGTTCGGAAATCTGACGGGGTACATGAACGCACGCGACGTTTAGCGGTAAAAGGGAAGTAACTCGTACATCGCTGACGTCTAGTTACTGTAAACAAACATGGCGACAAAGAACGCAAGTCAAACATAATACGAAATGGAAGTTAAAAAAAATCCAACTGGTAACGCTTTGAAGGGTGACAAAAACGTTATACAGGGCTTTGGCAGGTTACACGGCCCATGTACCCCGTCAAAGATGAATGTACCCTTCGCCTGCGGCTCAGGGTACATAAATCTTTGACGGGGTACATGGGGCCGTGTAACCTGCCAAAGCCCTGTATAACTTATAATGACTATCCATACCTCGATCACTCGACAGGTGAGCTTCGATTCGACTATTTTTGGCTAGCTCGTTAGTATTTCGACAGCTGTTATAGGTTTATATCTGCCGGCATCTTTTTGGTCACTTTCTATCCATACCTCGGTCACTCGGAAGCCGAATTTCGACTCAGCTGAATGTTAAACTTTTGACAGGTCGGTAGTGTTATTTCATATTTTTGATTAACATAAAGTTAAATCCTATATCGATTTTAAGAATACCACGTTGTTGCCTCTTACCGATATAAAAAAAATTATATCGATTGAAAAACTATTTGTTTTACCCTAAACGTTACATAAAGATTCAATATTTAAATTGTTAACATTCAATTAACACACCTTTACAATCCTGACACTTATATAGAAATTTAACACCAAAGTTTTTAATATCTAAACATTAATAATTTTATACATCAATGGATACGTTTTATAAAATCTATTTTAGCTTGGTAAGCATACTTTATTGAGTAAAGTGCAATTAACCTTTTTCTGTTTTCTATGCGAAATACAAAGTGATTGGCAGCTGGTTTTTTTTTTTTTTTTTTTTGCCCAAACATAATTTTTTAATACAAAAATGGGACTACTTTTTTATGGATTAAAAATTACTTTTTAAAATACTGCCAAAAGCTAATAATTAGAATCAAATCGTATTGTCGATGGTACTGTGATTACCGTCTGGAAACAAAATAAATAAATAAATAAATAAATAAATAAATAAATAAATAAATGAAATTAAAAAAAATAATGAAAAAAATAATAATAATAAAATTTTTTTTTAAAAATTAATAAAACTTAAAAAAGACAAAGTCGCATTGGTACCGGTGATTGTTGTTATAGTATTTAACTTTGGACCGCTTTTTGTAAATACACGACATTGGACGGAAACTTTCTAACTATAGCGTGGTTAATGCTGATGGGAGAGGCAGTGGTGGACCCTATATATATATGGATAAGAAGTATGTCTACAAATCCAGGGTCTCTCACCGCTGTGAGTTCGAATCCAGCTCAGACCTCAAGTTAGAAGGTGAATTTTCCTTGCCATTGGCCTTTACTGGTTCACCTGGTATCAGCATAATGGACTGGGGAGTGGCACGCTTGTTTAATTTGCGGCGTACTGACTCTGTGAGCTAGCAACTTAAAGTCGCCCTGAGTGCGCGCTAGTACAAGGCAGACCATGCAACACACTCGCACTTCACATGCATACACAAAATTGTTAATAAATTAATAAAAAAAGTTCTCGCGAATAGCTAAAAATTGCTGATGCGACGTAGCAACATTCAACCAACCAACCAACCAACTAACCAAATACTGATGGGACCACTGATAATAAAATTTCTTGGCATGGTGAAGTTATTTTACTATAGGCATGGGACCACCGATTATAATACTAAGTACTACAAAATTTGTATGTACACTGGATCCAATGATATAGATATACCAGTAGTACTGTTGGAAATCCACATCAATTCCACCTAATTACATATATAAACCCGTCGTTCATTGAAAAATTTAAAATAAGCCCCATTCTACCAAACAATGGACCGTCAAAGCTTAATGAACTTAATATTGATGGAGCAACAAATCAAACATCATGCTTCAAATGTAAATGTTTAATTTCAATTAACTAGTTTTGTAACCCTGTACATACAAAAATTATTAAATATAATAAATATTACTGTTTACTTTTTAAACAATGGCAAATATTTAAAAAAAAATATCGACTTGAAAATCAATTTTATGCAGAATTTAATCTTGTGAGTGAGCAATGCGAATGTTAGACAATACAAATAAGTTAAGTTATGGACCGTGGTAAAATTGTAGTTATTGCAATTGACCGAGGTACAATTAAGTTATGGACAGGGGTAAACTGGAGTTACGGACCGGGGTAAAAGTAAGTTATGGACCTGTAAAATAAAGTTATGGACCGAGGTACAATACAGTTATGGACCGAGGTACAATACAGTTATGCACCGAGGTACAATACAGTTATGGGCAGGGGTAAAATAAAGTTATGGACCGGTAAAATTAAGTTATGGACCGAGGTAAAATTGAGTTATGGACCGGGGTAAAATTGATTTATGGACCGGGGTAAAATTAAGTTATGGACTGGGGTAAAATAAAGTTATGGATGGGTAAAATTAAGTTATGGACCGAGGTAAAATTGTGTTATGGACCGGGGTAAAATTAAGTTATGGACTGGGGTAAAATAAAGTTATGGACTGAGGTTAAATTAAGTTATGGATCAGGGTAAAATTATGTTTGGGTCACGGTTAATTTAACTTATCGATCGGTCAGGGGTAAGTAAATTAAATTATGGGTCGGGATAAAATAAAGTTATCAACCGGGGTATTTTACAAAGTAATTGAATTTTCACTGTTTCACTTTTAAAATCACTTGCATGGCTTTAACTTATTTCTCTGTTTATGGACCTGCAAAAACATGTATTACGTATTGAATTTCATATTGTTCTGTCCAAAAATAAATAAAAAAAATATTGTTTTGAAAATGGCTGGTCGTTTAATTTAATTCGGGTTCTTGCAAAAAATTAGAAGTTTTTTTTTATATAATAAATGATTCTACCTCGTCTTATTAACATGTATACGTTGAGTTGGTTGTTTAGTGTTCTGAGTTCCATTGGGGTTTTGATTGCCAATTACATGTCAAGTGTTGAGTAATGACGTTTAACGTCCTAGTCAAAAAATATTTTATTTATATCGATATGTCGCCAGCTATAGGCGAAAGTGCAGAAATTTTGCCTGTGCGTTGCGCTGATGGCATTATAAAGCAGGTTTCTTTAGCGTGCCAAGCCCACCGTGACACAGGACCTCGTTTATTTTAAGTTCCCATCCGAAAGAACCGTGGCTTTCATTTTGTAATTCCGATTGCTTGGCAAAAAAACAGTCAATACCCATTTTTCAGTCTTGGGTCAGACCCGGTCCGGGCTCGAACCTATGACCTCCAAAATACGGAGCGAGCACTCCACCAACTACATGTAAGCTACCGCAGTGGTTGTATCAGTGGATGAAAAACAGATAATCATGTCAACAGCTTACGGAACTGAGACCACAAAACAGTGCAAGTCAACGAAAAACAAGACAAGAAAATTAAAGATAAAACAGATGAAAAAGCGACACTTGACACTGACATTAAAAAAATTATTATTTCTTCCAAATTAAAATTTCTCGTAATTATAACCAGTTCCCAAAAATCATGTTAAAAGATAACGGAGTCGGACCACGAAACAATACAAGTCAATGAAAACATACAACACATGACAATAAAATTAAAATAAAACACATGATTTTATTTCTTCCAAATTAAAATTTCTCATAATCATAATTGTGCCCTCAGAAAAACATATCAACATTTAACGGAGTAAAGACCACGAAACAATGCATGTCAATGGAAAAACAACCAATCAGAACAGTGAAATGTCAGACGAACAAATATTTTTATTTTTTCTAAATTAAAATTCCTCGTAATTATAATTGAGTTCTCAGAAAATTGTGTCAATAGCTAACGGAGTCCGGACCACAAAACAATACAAGTCAATGAAAAACAGCAACACATGACAATGAAATTAAAGATAAATAGTTTATTTTATTTCTTCCAAATTAATATTCCTCATAATCATAAATGAATTCTCAGAAAATCATGTCAACAGCTAACGGAGTCGGATCATGAAAATGAAAATCAATGAAAAACAGCAAATGACAATAAAATTGAAAACAAACAAATAATTTCATTTCTCCCAGATTAAAAATTCCATCGACCTCTCAGAAGTTGATATATCAAACACAAATCAAACAAAGATGTTTTATTTCACTTGAAAAGTCAATAAAACCGGTACACTTACCAAATTAATATACTCCTACTTCCGCTCAACTCAATTATAAGAGTAATTAATTGATATAGCTCTTTCATTTTTTATATTTGATTGGTGCCCTGTTTCTATTTGAACTGGTGACCGGTTATATCAAGATCTGCGCAATATATTTCTGTTTGATCTGGGTCGAGTGGATGTTTGTTTTTTATATTGATCGGTATCCTATCTCTATTTGCCTGGTGCCCTGATATATCAAGATGTGCTCTGTTTGATATCGTTTGATCGGAGACTTTGTTTAGATTAAGCTAACCAGATTTAAAACGTATAAATGTCTTCCACGTGTCTTTATCATCGTCATCATTCAGAGAGTGTGTCATAAAAAATGAATTTTGATAAAACAGAATGTATCATAAAAACACAAACCTGGAATTTCGATACTACAGTACAGATTTGTCGAAAGTTTAACGCCGAGCTAGCTAGAAGCAGTCGAAACTCGGATGTCAAGAGGCCTTGATATAGACTGTAAGTGTCCTAAAAGCTGCTGAGAGATACTGAGCAACTCTTGAGATATAGCTTAGGAATGATTCAGCTAACGAAGGGCCGGTCAAGATGAACGGCCGATACGCCGTTTCTCTGATACTAAGTTTCGGACGAAATGTCACGTGACTAAATTTACGGCACTGTTTTACCGCTTCGATTGAAAACAACATTGGGAAAATACATGGTTAATCGCTATGGCGTCATTTTAAGTGATAAATTGAAAATGATAATTTCTCTTCTAAACATGTCATTTGTACATCTTTTAAGCGTTGTAAAAAAAAATATAGGCAATTTGAAAAAAAAATATAAACTCATTTTATCATTCTGCAGATCAATACCGCAACTTAGGACCCATTACATACATAAAAAGTTTACATTCAAAGTGACTGTATTCCAAGCGCAATGACTTCAAATTATCTTCTGTCAACATTGGAGTTTGTTCCCTCTTCAACGATGCAAGCTGCTTACCAATAAACTGTTGACTCAGGGTTATTTCAAGTCAGTCTTACCAACAGAGTTTGATGGCATTGTCTTGTTCTGTTGATTATTTCCACGTATCCCTTGGTATAACCAATTGCAAGCACATGGTGCTTCAAATACAAATTGGGGTCTTCTACATGTTTTATAAATGAGCTAAGTGGCCGAGGAATCCCAATGCAATGAAGCAATATCATTTATTCTTTCTTGTCTTAGAAACTAAATCTTTGATAAAAAATAAATGAATTTCATTTAAGTGTACAATGCTTGAAAAACGAGTTTAGTTTTTTGAACCTCTAATATAAAAAAAACACATATCAAACATTCAAATCACGGGCTCTATGTGCATGGTTTGGTAAACGACATCTGTTAGCGATAAGAGTCATGATAGGTGATTCCCAATGCGTTCCGATAAATCAACATGGTCTCTTGTGACCGCTGATTTGATTGGTCGTTTCGTTGCTAAGTAAATTGAAGTGACAAAACATACGCATTATTAACTGAGTTATGTTACACGTGGGAATTTAAAACAATTGATTTATGTCCTCGGCTAGAAATCAGTTAGTTGATCGTAGTAAAGAGTGCCTGATGATTTTCTGTGAGGTTAAACAGCAAAGTGATGTGTATATACTAACACTAACTCTGTTACACTCTAATTGAATTGTTGTACAATTTTGTTTGCGATCTCTCATGAGGTGTCAACGGAATACTACCATATGTTTTTATAGTGTTGCTTGCTTGTGTGTATTTTAATTTGTTGCCCAAAAACATATTTCATAATAATTAGAGTCGTCGTTTGCAGATTTTATATGACATTAGTTTTCACGCCGTTTTGCACCATTTTAGTTCTATTGTAATAAAGGGGAATTTAGCTCAATTTTAACTAATTAAAATTTTAAAATATAAAATACAAAGTAACTCTATTTTTACTAACTTTTAATCGGAATAGCGACCCGGACAATCCAGTGGTCACCTGTGGCATTAATAGAAGTTTGTGAAAAGTGTAAATGAAATAAATAAATGTATAAAGTCTAAATTTTAGAAAAAATGAATAAAATAAATTATATCAAATTTTGCACTGTCACACTATCATGATATACACGTAAATTCAAAAATGGAATAAGACAACACCAAGTGTGTTTTCCCGAGATGTGTTCGAACAGACCATGAGCATGCATATGCGAGAAAAGGGTTTAAAAGGGACACTTTAAAGTTATGTGTAGACTTTTTACGAACAGAGAGTAATCTCTGGGAGTACTGCCACGGGAGCCGTTTAAAATGCGGACAGGCTGAACAACCGCTAAATGACAAACCTTGCGCAAACTATAATAATGTAGTGCGGATATGTGAGCGTCATTTATCCGTGTACAAATAATCGATGTATACATTATGTTGTATGGAATATGAAAATGAATGAGCATCATTGTTTAAACTATTTGGAACAAAGTTCGATGCAATGGTTATATTATAGTAGTTCTTACATTACTAGCGTATGAATTCTGAAAATACATCGTAACCGATTTATGAATGAGGCATTTATGAATGAGGCATTCATTCATAAACTCTTGATCATTAAACATAAGCGACTACCGGACACGTGTTATAAGCCGTTATTTGATTGGTTAAATATTTCGTTTTATTCTGCTGTAGTTTCCATCACTATGGACGAACCGCCGTCACGAGGCGAATAAAATGAATTCTCTATGGATAGCGTTAAAACTTAAAGTAAAGTTACTAATTTAAAATCGCAACTAAAACTGGGTGAAATATATCGTGTTTCACGTGGCGATAGCGTACAGGGCGAAGCAATGTTAGTTTTAAGTTCAAGATTATCAGACGTAGGAATATCGTTGTTTTTTTTTATTCATCAGTGCTCGTTTTCAGCCTTTTCATATGAAAATCGGCCCTGAAAAAAGACTTTTCAGGCGGCTTTAATCGTGCACCTTTACATAGACTTCATTCTGGTATATACGCCAAAGTGCAAGAATACTTAGTGGTTTTTCACTGTACAGTACAACTTAGTGGATACGTGAATTTCCACCTTAATCCGTGACAGCAAATTGCAGAATTGCCGGTGGGAATTATCTGACCACCGCGATTTGCGGTGGATGATTTTGCCGGTGGTAAAATATTGAAAGGACTTGTCCACCACGGTCATCAGTTTTAAGGATTAAATAAGTGTATTGTAATAGTTTGTGTTTTCCATTACCCTTACAGTTAAAGATTCACAACAGATACACACACACACACACACACACACACACACACACACACACACACACATGAACAAGGTATCACTGCTGGCAAACAGTGACAAAACGCAAGTTTCGCAATTATTCCTTCTTAAATTGGACATTTTCCCCAATAGGTGGATGTGTAAAGTAAATTAGTCGGATTTTATTTAAGGACAAGCTGAGCCAACAGCAAGTAAACTGACAAACTTCCCGTCGATTCGAACCTTGGCGGCGAAAGGTAGCTTTGAAAAACTCGGCCTCTAAGGCCCCAACAAGCAGAGTTGAGTTGAGTAACGGTGTTTAACGTTCCAGTCAAGAATATTTCACTTATATCGAGACGTCGCCAGCTATAGGCGAAGGTGCAGACATTTTGCGTGTTAAACTTTGTCCAGGGCGGTAATTGTGTTATATCACCGTCGCGCGTTTGATATACAGCTTATTAATCACAACAGCAGTCTGTCGTCAGCATTTTCTTTATCCACTTATCTAGACTATATATTACCGACAAAAAATACCGCCCTCGGATAAATCTGGTATTAGACCCCATGTCAATGTAAATGGAAATTAAACCGTTTGTGTTGCACGGAAGATTTTGTCCGATTTAGGTGACGGGAATTGAAGCAGTATTGACAAGTTTGCTTGGCTTTTTAAACCATTTTTAAAATTTTGTCGCCATTGTAGTTTTTTGGGCTGAATCAAATCTCAATAACCATTGTGTCTTATTCGCGGGTTGGAGTTGAGGTGGTCGGTTGTTTAATTATTTTGCCATACGTATGTTGATGTTTTTATTATTTTTATTTTCTGGATTTTTTTTTACTGTTGTTGTTACATGTGTATTTGATGTCCCTTAGATCTATGTTTCTTTTATTCTCAATTTCGATTTTATATTGTATGTACATGTACACTTACTCTTCAGGAACACTCGACTTTACATCCCTGATGGAATTTTACATGTTCAACTTAATTTGCCAGCTTCAAAGTTTTTATTTGCTTTTGGATTGTAATTTTGAAATGGATTGGCATGTTTGTTTTTTTATTGTTATCTCGAAATAAATTCGGTGGAATAGTTAATTGGTTAACACGTTTGTCAAATATTTTTCGGAAAATTCTTGGATATCTTACCTCTGATTTATTTATTTATTTATTTATTTATTTATTATTATTATTATTATTATTATTATTATTATATTATTAATGTTATTATTATTATTATTTTCATCATCATAGTCATCAGTTTTAAATATTCTGAACATTGCAGACATTGCACTTGTATTAACCACAAATTCAGGTCGCCATTTATTTAGAACCACTAATCCATCTACTCCAGATGCAATTTTAATAGCGTTCTTTTATATACAAAACAATGATAAAAATGAATAATAATTTTAGATGAAATTTCGCTCTTGGCGTGCATAATGGTGAATATGTCAATACAATGAGTTTACGGTGACTTATTTTAACTGTTCAATACATTTCAAGTTATAAAAAAACGCCTGATTTGACAGAAGGAATATTTTACAGTTTTACACGTCAAAATAATTTCATGCTTCACGAAAACATTTGCTGCAGAATTACAAACATGGCTGCTATATCCTTCCGCTTGACGAGATTTGGCGGTCTTTGTGATTAGTCTGTCAAACCAAATCACTGCTTTTGATGTAGAAAAGTTCATGAAAGCATGCACAACAAATTACTTCAATGGTATATATAAAGAGAGATTTTAATTTCTTATATAAAACAAGTGCTATGGACCATACGCATTGGCATATTAGATCTTAACATGTAGAGTGATTCTTTTTCTATGAATACTGATGCATTTCCCCGCCGGAACATTTCTAGACCAGACACATACTTCTTCGAATTCGGTGAACTCAGAGCTCACAACAAATTCATCTGAATGCTCCATCAATCGTTCTTAAAAGGACACCCATAAATTTCATCATAAAAATTCCATTTAATAATATAACTGTCTCGTATATAAAAGAAAGACAAATGAAGCGACATTAATCATCTTAAAAATTCATTAAATACAAAACAGCACGGAATAATCCAGGAAGTCTACAATCATTAACGTTCTATGTGATGTATCGATGTTTAAAACATTTTCATGATTAACCTTACAGATGACAAAAACATTGACTGGTTCTGTTACAAATACATTGGGTATAAGTTCCTAAGGTACGATCAATATATTAAACGCATCTTATAGAAAATAGAGTCTTTAGCAACCATTTAATCTTCATCCAATAGATGACAAATGTTTGCATAATGACCCCTGCCATTCTTTCCGCCATCCATTTTACGACGGTATTAATTACTTCGTGGGTCAGACAATTATGGTAAAGCTGCACTGTTTGTGATGATAACGACTCTCATAAGTTTTTTTTTTTCATGTGTAGGAAGAGAGAGAGAGAGAGAGAGAGAGAGAGAGAGAGAGAGAATAATTTTTGTGGGTCAGACAATTATTGTAAAGCTGCACTGCTTGTGATGATAACGACTCCCATAGTTGTTTTTCATGTGGAGAGAGAGATAGAGAGAGAGAGAGATTAAAGCCGCATTTGCAACAAAATGTTGAGAGAGAGAGAGAGAGTAAATTTGCAATTTGACAACTTTGGAAAAGTGACAGAACTTGATAATTTTTGCCCTGATGGGAAGTGATATAAACAGACATGACAAATCAAGATTTGTTTCGCTATGTTAAGACTATCTGTTCCTATGGAGGCAACCGAAGTTCCCTAAGAAGACCAACGACGACATTTGGCAAGAAAACTGTCAAACATTATTACATAAGAATGTATCTCGAGTATGTCCATGCACACTAACCTGTAAGCCAGCTTTTTGGACCACTTAGCCACAGAGAGCACCATGATCCAAGAGCATCTGTCATTTTATAATGTTACAAAATTAATTCCAAGAAATCACTTAGTAAATGAAATATATATTTCTTGCACCCCAGATAGAAAAATCCATAAAAAGAGAGGTGCAAGGTATCTCCATCTTGTACCCCTGTACAAGATAGCCTACACGCTGTTTTTTCCGCAAAATTTTATCAACAAAATCAGAGGTGTATCGATACGTTAAAGTTGATTTTAAATTAAACATTGAACTTTCTGATGAAAAAAATAGAATCAATCACTACTTGTAGTGCCAGATAAGAAAATCTCAACCCTCGTACTAATATACATGTATTTGCTCCAGAACTTGACAAGCCCCGTTCTGGTCCAAATATATTAGAACTTGGGTTGAGATTTCCCTGTCTTGCACCACAAGTTGTGATAGATTTTAATAGTCTTTCTATACTGAAAGTAATCTTGAATGTGTGTTAAAACACCATTAATCCATTTTATTTCCCCACTTCATTGCATTACTACATCCCGAAGGCGCGACACAGAAAAGATGTAAAATAGGAAAATACGAATGAAATAAACAATGTGAAGTTTTGAAAAAAGCGCCCCTTTTCTCTTTAGCAAAGAAAAGATTTTCTTAAAATATTTATTTTTTAAATTTTTAATATTCCCGATCGAGCAGACTTTTAATCAACGAAGTAGAATATCTTATAAATATTTTAACGTGTTTAATCTGAAACTGTAATTTTGATACAAGACAGAAGAAGCCTAAAGGGGCTCTGGGTTTAATTTTAAAATCGTTCTTGTGATTAAAATTAGGAAATTTTTAAGAAAACCTTGTCACTCTTAAACGTGTTCAATCTGCAATTGCAGTTCTAAACTAAAATATAAAAAAAATGAATAAGTTCATTCTTGTGTTTAAAATTAGGAAATTTCAAAGAAACCTTGTCAGAGTTAAACGTGTTCAATCTAAAACTGCAGTAAGAAGGCTAAAGGGGTTCTCGGTAAATTCATTCTTGTGTTAAAAAATAAGAATTTTCATAGAATCATTTCACTCTACACATGCTATTTTCATTCTCAGTTTTCAAAATTATAATTTTTATTCCATTTTTTTTATTTCTTTTTTAATTTGTTGAATGAACGCACGTTTGATTACATATTCTTTTTTAAATTTCACACATTTTTTTGACAGCAAACAGATTTTAATTAAATTGTTTCCATTTTCATCCCCAAGCCATTTCAAATAAATTGAACTGCTGCACACTGGAACAACGTATACTGTTAGTAATTATACGCGATTTTAAAGAAATTAGGACTGATGTTTTCATTTTGAATTTTATATCTTCAAACGAATTTAACATCGAATAAATAAATAAATAAATAAATAAATGTAATTGATTAATTTGGTAATACAATATTTATGTTTTTATATATATTTTTTGTTTAAAGGGAATACATGTAACTGCAATTATGCTGATGCGGTATGAGACAATTAATCTCTCTCTCTCTCTCTCATAAAACCCATTAATTTTGGTTTGACGCTCTCTCTCTCTCTCTCTCTCTCTCTCTCTCTCTCTCTCTCTCTCAGTTTTAATGATACGCTCAAACTATTTGGCTCAAAATAGAAGTTTGATCTCCCTGCACTTAACACGGGGTTTGGGTGTTTCCTTTATGATCTAGACCAAAGTGACATTGTCTGGAATGAAGTGAAGACACATGATGTTCCACACTCGAGATTTGAAAATTTCTTCCACATATATTGAGGCAGTTAGCAGCTCTGAAATAATGGAAGAAATCGGAGTGTCCAGAGAAAATTAAACCACTTACATGTACCTTCTACAAGCGAACTTTTTTAAATTAGGATCTGCCCCGACTGGGATTCAAACTTCGGCGATAGCAAACAGTGTGATCCGTAAGTCTGTGCTGAAGACCACTCGGTTACCTTAAGCTTTGCCCCCATCCTTCTGCCCGAACATAACTGGAGAAACCACTGCGTTAGCTCAGTTGGTAGAGTGCTCGATCCGTAAGTGGGAGGTCGTGGGTTTGAATCCCGACCGGGTCTGACCCAAGACTTGTAAGTGGGTAGTGACTGTTCTTTAGCCAAGCACTCGGCATTATGAAATGGAAGTCAAGGTTCTTTCGGATGGGAACTTAAAATAAACAAGGTCCCGTGTCACGGTGGGCTTGGCACGCTAAAGAACCCTGCTGTATAATGTCATAAGCGCAACGCACAGGCAAAATTTCTGCACTTTCGCCTATAGCTGGCGACGTCTCGATATAAGTGAAATATTCTTCACTGGGACGTTAAACACCATTACTACTACTACTACTACTATAACTGGAGAAGATAATTGCTGAAAAAAACGTGACGTGCTGTAATACATGTGTCAATGTCGAATTATTTATAAAATGTCCATACCTATGCACTTTATACTGTGAAAATGTGTATTTTCATCTGAAATACCTGTTACGACAAGAACTTTTACAACTATTTTAAAACCACCTGTCTACTAAAACCAATCGTTGTTATGTCCTTTCGCTTGGTATTTTAACCATTGTCTTCTATATAAAGATCACCTGTTCATTAAGAGCAATGGTTTAGTTACCGTTCAATTGCTTTATATTTCAATTACATATAACATCAGTGTTAATTTTACATCACTAGACGGCCGTTTCAGAATGATATTCCTCATCAACAGTGATTATACCACAATTGTGAAGCCAAAATTTCAACCAAAAGGGTTCTATGTAAAGACCATGTGTCACTTAAGACCATTTTTAAGGCCTGATTGCTTCAAATTTTATAAACAAAGTGTCAATTGCTTCATATTTAAAGTACATGTTATACCATTATTTTTTTACAGCACTAGACGGTTGTTTCGGAATAAAAATTCTCATCAGTAGTGCTTGGACCACAATTGTGAAACCACGATTTCAACCAAAAGGACTAGTAAGACCATTGTTTAAGGCCCAATTGCTTCATATTTTAAATTTTAAAGACAAGGTACCAATTGCTTTATATTTCAAGTACATATTATACCGGTATTAATTTTACAGCACTAGACGACCGTTTCGGAATATAATTCCTTATCAGTAGTAGTGCTTGGACTTCAGTTGTGAAACCAAATATTCAACCAAAGGGTTCTATATAAAGGCCAACTGTCACTTAAAACAAATGTGCTTCATATTTTTAAAACAATTATGTTTTCTATATCAAGACCGCCTGTGTATTATGAACGACATATTAATGGTTCTTTAGCTTAGTAATCCTACTAATCATGCATTTTATGTAAAAATCACCTGTCTGTAAAACCCCTATTTTTATGCAATGTTTGTGGTCCTCATAAACTTTTAACATATTTCCAATTTCGTTGAAAATTCGCCTTTTGTTTATAATGCCTGATGTTTTGTGGTTATCAATTGAGGTAAGGCAAAATGAAAAAGAATATATAAAATTATATAAAAGTCAAACGATTCATTCATTCATTCATTCATTTAAATAATGGAAGAAAGAAGAATGACACGTACTAGGTTTCTATCACAAAACACATTTACTATGACATTGTAACCTGACGGTTTGCTACTTTGAACCATCGTGCACCATACACTCTAAACATCTTCATTAATAAAAAATACTTCAGTTTAACCAGCAATATATTTAATAATGTGTTATATACCACTGATTCAACATTAATAACTGAACTGCAAATTGTCTAATCAAAATAATGACATAACTAATATAGGCATATATTTTAAGATACTTTCATATCAAGGCGGTCAGTTCTGGGACGATGGAGTTGAGCTAACCGGAGTGCCTGAGAATTTCTGAGAAATCAACGAACATTCGACAGGCGAACTTACAACCTTTGTTACACTAGGAATTGCCGGAATAGGATTCGATTCTAGGCGACAAGAGGTGCCGTGATCTGTAAGTGCGTGGTCTAGACATCTCGGCAACCGCGGTTACATGGGATGGTGAAGGAAATTATCGTTCCCGGAAAATACCGAGCTTTGACAAGCGAACTGACAAGCATGTTCACAATGGGGTTACAATAACCTCATTCCATTGAAGAGAAATATAACTATCCATTAATTTGCCTGTTAAATAGATTTTGAATAATTTGAAATAAAAAGATGTGTTGCTATTACTATAATGTAATTTCACTCACCTTTAAATTTTTGTAAATTTCAGAGACAAATATTTTTTCCAATATCCAAAACGTCCTGATTTTAAGAAACTGGTTGATTTCACATGAATCATTTAAACATGGCAAGTTCTTGTAACAAATCCAAACTTAACGAAACATTATTTAAACTTCCAGGAAAAAATGATTGACACCAACCATAATCGGATCAGGATTAAAGGGTTAAAACCGTCATCCGGTTTTCTGTGGTGTAATTTCGGGACACCAATCTTCCTGACGCTTCGTCAAACATTCTGATGATGTTGTTACAAATCATGGCGACTGTCAAGAAATTGAATTCAACACTTGCATAATATATTCTTATATCTAACTTCTTTACTGCCTATGAGCGAGGCCATTTAATCTAGTGGACAAGCCCTCTACTCTCTGATCTCACATTGATTGACACACAGAGACTCTGTATTTCCCATGTTGAATACATGTATTTATATATATAGTACCCTTAAGACCGACCAAAATCATATGTATCTATTAATTAAGTCTTCTCTAATCAACTGCATATGTATATAGCATCTATATTGGGTTCCTAGCCTATATTTATATACATATATATACACGCTGTTGTTTGACATGATGAGAACGTGTTGTATGTATGCCAATAAATTTGTTTTTCATCCATATATAGGGATGCTTCATCAATAATGTTTTTGATAGATTTCATATTTTTATCCAAATAAAATCACCGCGCTTTTATTGCATGCATTGTCTTTTTTCATTGTTTTATCAGCTTTTGAATAATTTGATAAGTGTTATTATTTTCTGATAAAATTTTCATGTTATTGTTTTACAGATACTGTTTACTTTTCATTCATTCATTCATTCATTCATTCTTTCATTCATTCATTCATTCATTTATTCACTTGTTCATTCGTAAGTTAATCTATCCAGTAATCATTTTACTATTATTCATATTTTTTATTTATTTATTTTTATTTATTTATTTATTTATCTTTGGGTCTTAATTTCTTATCTGATTTTTGGTAAACAGAAAACACTGGTCAAAAATGAACAGTTGCTTAAAGAAAGTTCGAATCATGAAATTTATAGCAATTTTAGACTAGACAAAAATGAGATTCTCAATTCATAACTGATATACTATTATGTTTTTTATCATATATTTATGTTGCGGGTATAGCTAGGTGGAATGAAGGTGATTAACCTTCCGGATCACCCGGTCTCATATTCTAGTGGAAGTTCACATTTTAAACTTAATGTGGGAGTTTTCAAAGCATTTACTTAACATTGTTGGTTGTGGTTTTCGTGTTTGCCTACATGTTTTTGAATAATTATAATTTGCATTTCTGATTTGAATTCTGATGAAGTGTTCATCAATGTCAAAGATACTGGTTTTAACTGAACATAAGAGATACGTAACAAAAATCTGCAAAATCGTTTGGGGTCCTTAGGAAGAGACCTTTAAAGCGGATATCCTGTGTCACGGCGGGCGTTGCACGTGAAAGAACCCCTCCTCTCTGCACATTGCACAAATGATCAAACAAACACGTCCAATATTCCCACAACGACGCCAAAACGCGTATGCGTAAACCAGCTCTCGCGATAAGGGTCAGGGTGATGGGAGAGTGTCGCAACATCCTTTAATGACTTCAACAGTAAAACCCTCAATGAAAAAGTGATTTTGTATTTGTTAAATCTCAGCGTATACGTAGTCCGGAGCCATGGTTTGTAAGTCCAGCATTGTCTTGTTTATTTTCACCAATTTATGTCTACCTATCCTGACTATTCGATGTAGGAAATTTTATCCGAGTCTTTAACTCCTGACTACTCGATGCTGAAACATTAATATGCATTCCATTTATAACAATAGTTTCGTATTTTTTTTATGCCAAAGAGATCTTCAATGACAACCGAATACTAGTAACAGCGTTATAGACTCGGTTTTACTAAATTATTATTCAGATAGTATATAATTTCCATATTTATTCATATGATAAGATTATACGGATTTGATTTGATTACTGAATCCAAAAAAACCAACATGCACTTCAAAACATCCAATAACTGCCATACAGACCTTTTCGAAAAGTTGACAATAAGCTAACGAAAACCGTGAGCCGAAGCGCAGCAACCGTCTGTCCAAGAAATGAGTAGATGATGGCCAAAAAGCTGCCGAATGGTATATAGATATGTAGCTTTTGTCGAGATGCAGCTACCTAGGGGCCGAGGTAACCTGCCGGTTTTGCAGTAAATTGTTAGCTCGGTTTTAAACTTTCGAAAGGTCTGTACTGTATATATACAGCGTGGTTTTATTTTGCTGATAAACAAGCTGCAGTGTTTTAAATCATATTAGAGATCTAATTGAGAAATGTCCTCTATAATATTTTTATATAGCAGAAAGCAATTGTGTTTATGGAAGCATTAAAGGGTCATAATATGATATGTTTTATTCTATGGAAACGCTTTCGGGACAAATATTTAAAATATAAAAATCTATATCACTATTTATATGAACTGTTTCTTTTATACCAAAGTTACCGTATTTTCGATGAACTGTCAAAGTGCAAATTGTTCTGCAATGGCGTCAGAAACGCAACAATGCGCAATACCAACAGATATATCCAACTGATATTTCTTATGCGAAGTCTAGATCTTATCATTTGCAAAAATAACTCGAAGTGTTTTATGATGGATTTGGCGCAGTTTTAATGTAAGAGTACCTGCTTTTATGAACCTTAAAAACGCCAATCATTAACTGACGTTCCAAATGGAACTGTTCACGTTAGACACGTTTCTTGAGTCAATGATATACTTGTGACGTCATTAGTCTGGCCATAAATGACGGGATATATACGATATATAATATAAGACAGGGTTTTGGAAAATTATCTCAAAGAATTGACCAAAACCTTTATCATATCAAGTTTGATTGGAAACGTTCCTCTACCAAGTAACTATAAAGTTAAAGTTAAAGTCTGTCCCGAGCCATTAGGCCCATCAGGCCGGAGCTTATCCCGGTTTCAGTGGCGTTAAGCGACTGAGAGTACAAGACTCGCCCGTCCATCGCAGGGTTAACCCCCAGCATTTTGCTGGTACTCATTTATTTTTCAGCTGAGTGAACTGGAACAACGTGAAATTAAGTGTCTTGCTCAAGGACACAACACATCGCCTGGTCCAGGGATCGAACCCACGACCTTCGAATCATGAGTCCAACGCCTTAACCACTAGGTCACGCGCTTCCACAAGTAACTATAATGTTAACCAAATAACTGAGCATCTCCGGTTTGATTGGAGATGTTTATCTTGTCAGTCATAAACTTTTAAAATGTTGATAAATAAGTGACAAGATGTTCTTAGCAGTGACATAAAGAAAAAAGTCATCTTTGAAAAGCAAAATATCTTTTTAATTAGAACAGTGATAACTGTCTTGTAATTTTCGATTGGCGGATATTGGTATAGTGGTGCCAGTTATACTGTCGCTAACGTGTCGCCATTAAAGTCTATCTGCACGGGAGGTAATGTTCTCCTGCGCGGAGACAATCCTCCATATTCCCTCAGCCATGGACACTATTTATATAATGAAGAAATATAGTACCTTAATCAAAGTCAAAATTTAACTATTTCATATAAATATTAAAATCTGCACAATATAATGATATATAGGCATTTTTCATTTTGAAAATTTGAAAAACAGTTGGCCATTAAAGATGTAGTAAAATGTTTGCTTATTTTTATGTTTAAAAACATTGAAAGTTAAGCATCGTCTTGAATATAAAATATTCTTAAGAGTTATGGGATCAATGTTTTGAACTCCAGACTCACGATCTATCAAATAATTAAAGTCGCCATGTAAACACGCGCATCTAAAAGATTGATACCAGTTACTTTAACTCTAACAAAATAGATACGTCTGCCGCGTTATGCTTTTTTAACTTCTTGGCTGAAGAGTTGAATGTGTCTGTGTTTCTTTTATAACTCCACTATTGAAGAGTTGACTTTGTCTGGACTTCCTTTTATCTCCATTATCGGAGAGCTGAATGTGTCTGGTAGATGGCCATTTATCATTTAGTCAATATATTCGTTACAGAAGGGGAACTTTTATCTATTGCGGGCATATGATTCTAAACTTTACACAAAAGAGGGAAACCCTTCGGCAAATTATTCATTTTTTCTGGGTACAACTAGTGTGCGAGTGTGGGGTTCTACTGCGACTATATGTGTCTAATCTTTACACATAAGAAGGGCGACTCTTTTGGAAATTCTGATATTTTTTCTTGCTACAACTCGTCTAGACCCTAATATGATGATTTCAACAGCTATGTACTTACTAGACAATTTTACGGACAAACAGAATTTTTAGTGCCATGTCTTCTGTGGCAGAGGCCATAGGTTATTAAAATGTCCAAAAGACGACATTATTTCCAACTATTAGCGAGAACAGAGCACTTGGATATATTCATTGACAAGATGCCCAACTTTCTGAGTTTTTATGAAGCACTACCTTAGCTTATAATGATACAAAAAGTTTGCTATCTACCGTTTGATTGGCCGGAACTATAGCCAGCTAGTTTTCTTTTTCCGGTTAGGTGAATCAGTGATGTAGATAAAATAGTTGAGTAGAGCAATGGTGTTTAACGTCCCAGTCAAGAAAATTTCACTTATATCGAGACGTCGCCAACTATAGGCGAAGGTGCAGAAATTTTGTCTGTTTGTTGCGTTAATGGCATTATACAGCAGGGTTCTTTATCGTGCCGAGCCACCCAAGACACGGGACCTCGTTTATTTTAAGTCCCCATCCGAATGAACCGTGACTTTCATTTCGTAATGCCGAGTGCTTGGCGAAAGAACAGTCAATACCCACTTCCAAGACTTGGGGTTCAGACCGGGGATCTCCCATTACGGAGCGAGCACTCTACCAACTGAACTACCGCAGTGGTTCTGTAGATGAAATAGCTTAGTATGTCCGTTTTGATTGATCACAACCATAGCTTATATTGGAGGTGTTCATCTAGTTGATCATTAAAATATTTAATGAACCTAAGTATATTCCTTGCAATCCAAGTTCAGCTGTATTGAAAGCTTCAAAAGTTACAAGTATGAATGCATGCTAACTAGTTTTGGCTTAATAACTTGAACATGGCTGGGTTTGTTTGTTGTTGATTAAGTGTTATTTAAGTGAACATACCAATCAATTTCCAAATCATTATCCTAAATCAAAGTAAAATCAATGATGGCTGACAGATTAATTGATTGATTGATTGGGGTTTTATAATTACGTCCTGGTCAAGAATAAATCAGTTATATCGAGGTATCACAAACTATAGGTGAAGTGGCAGAAATTTTGACCTTTGCAGTGCGTTCAAAGTAAAGTGCAGGGAGGGTGCTTCTGTCCTAAGACGGGCATCGGTTTATAAGGTCTCATCCGAAAATCCACATGGCTTTCATTTCCAAATGCCGAGTGTTTGGCGAAAAAAAACAGTCGCTACCTATTTTGAAGTCTTGGTCAAACCCGACCGAAATTCGAACCAAGAACCTTACACATGCAGAGCACTCTACCAAGTTATCTTAGGCGTACTGATATATTTAGTTAAACTTTCACCAGGGAAGTGAGCCAAGTTAACCACCTCCTGTTTAGCCACATCCGCCACGTGTGCATTCAACATTGAGTCTGAAAGAACATTTAACTATGAGACGTCAAATATATTCAGGGTAAGTTTAGATACAGAGACATCACTGATATCAACAGTATCGTAATGACGCCCATAAAAGATTTTAAGGACCTCGATGAGTCTAGGCTTCAACAGTTTATTTGTAAGCAGCTTGCTTAAGTTTTACCGAATACTGTATGGTCTAGACAAGAAAAATACACGCTGCAGCCAGCTAAATTCCTCCTCGCCACATCAAATCGAAATAAATTAAGGTCTACTTTCTTGTAACTGGATTTTATAGACAAGAAAATTATCAAATTATCTGTCATTCAATTTTCTATACCAGACTAATGCGTATTGTTCCAATTCTACGGTCATCACGTGACCATTCCATCACTCCGCCTAATTAAGTTAAATACGTCATCAATTTGTGGGCTTTATTCAATGGCGGGAATGTAACACAATTTATTAGTAAATTGATTGAATCGCTCAATCATGTTTATAGGATACTGAGTTAAACACTTCTGAAGATTGCTTCACCGCTTTTTTCTCGTTCCAGAGAGAATAGCAATGCCCTCGAGCAGAAAAGCTGTGTCAATTATAAAATTTATGAGTGTTAGAGAGGGGGTGAGATAAAAAGAGGTGCAGAATGAGAAAGGGTCTTGTTATGGTTTAATGGGCGTCATCACAGTATTGTTGATAAGTTTGGTGTCTCTGTGCCAAAGATTGTCCTGGATATATTTATCGTCCTATAGGTCTATGTTCCTTTCACACAATTTTGATGTGGTGGGTGTTGCTAGCTAGACAGGAGGTGATTATCCTTCCGGAGCACCCGGCCTCACTTCCCTGGTGGAACTTCACATGTCTAACCTAACCTGTCGGTTCAAGAAGAATATCTATGTCAAGGTTTATGATGATCGTCCAAAGCAGCTATGAAATATGGTCGAGACACAACTTTAGACAGACAGACAAACAGACAGACAAGTTTGCGGGTGTTTTTTTAATTAATTTTTTGTATGCTGTTGTACTGATTTTGCGTTTGGATTTTATTGTAAAATGAAGATGTAACTGTGTCATCATATGGGGCTTTTGAAAAATCAAACAAAACACATTGTGATGTCATTTCAAAGGTGACTTCCAAACTAGGAACTCCATTTTTTCCCAACCATGTGCAGGATCAACACGGAGTTTGCTCTTGCGAAGTTTCATCAAGATATGTTTAAAGTTTTGGCGAATATACACTATTTGTACACTCCCCCAACTTCGTTTATGGGGCATAAACCTGCATTTGACTCCGTAAATTGCTGTAAACTAACTATGTGCTATTTACATCAGAAAGGTGAATAAAGATTTTTTTAATGGAAGACATAAATGTAGAAGAATGAACAAGAATCAAATTGATTTAAAGGCATTGTAAATACAATTATTTTATATGGATGGCGGCGTAAACAGCATATTAAAGTCTCAATGAAATGGCCATAAATTCAGCATTGAACTAGTTCAATTTTTCAATTTTATCATTTCATAATGAATGCCGATTACCCGAGATTGAGTTTAAAAGTCTTATTACTGATTCTAGGTTTAGAGAAAAATGCCAAAAAGACCCAATAACCCTTGTCTTGCAAGAGTCCAGGGCAAACCTAAAATCCCAAATCAAAGTACATTTAGTACAAGGTTAACACATGTTATTTAAAATCGTCGATGACAGTAACCATGGTAACCGGTCCTTGGTTTTTTGAAACTGTTGATGGATGGATCTAATATCTGTTATTTGTGTCAGATTTTGAAGTTAGCTGGTTTGAGATAAAATTGGCATCATTAACTAAAAACAAATATCAAAATTTTATGTATATGTAAAGAAATAACGAGTCAAGCTTAATGTCCATTTTTTTCATTTCAAAGACGGAATACGGAACTCTAATTTATAGAAAATAAGATGTCCATGATTCGATGCTTTATCAAGATTTCCCTGCATACCGTTTCCGAGAATGAATTGGAGACGGACCTTAAAAACCATCTGTTGTTTTTGTGTAGGAAAATAATCAAATTATCTAAACACAATTGTAGTAACACAATCAATTATTAAATCTACATATGATATAGTTAGTTCGTCTCTGTCGTGTTTGAGAACAAAAGCTGTGGAATAGAAATAAAATTGTATATTGTCTAAATTCATGATATTATTTGATTTTTGGACATACCTTTTACCCAATATTCTCTATATAAATCAATACAATAGAAAGTCTATTATTTCAAATAACAAAATCTACCGTAACTTTTTTATATATGTTGAACCCCTCGTGACCTACATATCTGACTGATTCTGAGGTCAATATTTGTTATGTTGGGAGTTAAATTGTACATCGTCTAATACAAGTTTTGGACCCAGTGTCATGGTAAAAAGAAAATTATGTATGTTTTTTTCGGCTACTATTCTTAGTTTTATATAACGTCACATGTTGACTTTATTTTTTTTAATTGTAAATCGTTTAGTACTAATGTTAGTGCTGATTGCTCATTACTCAATACAAATTTATGACCAAAACACAAGATGACAATTGTCGGCTATGTTACGCCACATAGCGGTATTACTATATACCCCTTACCCCTAAGGGTAGGGGATAATATAATAATAATAATAATAATATGATGCCGATGGTGATGATAGTGATGATGGTGGTGTTTTTAGTGAAGGTGGTAATAATGATGGAGGTGTAGGTGATGATAGTGAAGGACATTATGGTATCGTGCTTTAAATGTTTTCTTTATGCGGTGGAAGGTAGCCTTTTTGTCGCATAAAAGCGTTCTTTTTATGCGTTGAATTTTCCCGCATAGACGTGTTGGAACACGTTTATGCAGCAACACCGCTATGTGGCGTTACGCGGCTATCATACTAGTGAAAAATTGACTTCGTAAGCACTACTTGACTGTAAAATAAATGTGGGCCAAAACATGACACATGTCGGCTGTCATACTAGTTAATATGTTATTATTCTAAGGCATCGATGGTACATTTTTGGATACAAATGTCAGTGCTAGGTCAAGCTTGTACAATGTATGACTGTGGCGCAAACGTGGTCCAAAAAGATGACATTCATGGGCTGCAATACTCGTTTGTATTACCCATACAAGTTTGCCTTTAGTGGCATATTGACTTTTGTAATATAAGTCACTGATTTTTCATTTTTGACTTTAGCGTCAATGTGGTTCAAAATACAATGACACTACTCTACTAGGTTGTATGCAACATTGGTCAATAAATTTCACTTTTCTTGATACAAATATCAATGCTAGGTCGATGAGGTTGAAAATAGGATGCCGCTTGTCGGCTGCCGTAAAATGTTGTATAATGCGACATACATGTATTTACTGTGGTAAAAGTGGCGATGACAATTGTTGATTGTCTTAATAAGTTAGTTATTGATTGTACATTCGTTCACGCTAGTTACATAGTGTCAATGTGGACGATAATGTCACTTGTCGGCTGCCTTACTGTTTTATATTGCACGGCATATTGACTGTGCAAGCCACTGGTAAATTGTTTGATTGTACGTTTATTACATAAAATTAATATGGACGATGATGACTGTGTAGCAATACTAGCGACGATGACACTTGTGGGCCGCCACACATGGTTGCATTACACGATATTGACTGTGTAAGCGTTTTGTGACGGTACAGCTATATGAGCGAAGATGGCACCTGTAGGGCGCCATACTTGGTTTTATAACGTGACATATTGACTGTGTAAGACATTGGTTGCACTTTGTGTAATGCACATACGATGTTTAGGTCATTCTGGATTGCAATTTGCTTCATGTAAATGTCACTGTGACGCAAAATCCAATGCAACTTGTACTACTTTGTATAACGCGGCATATTGACTGTGTAAAATTTGATTGTATATTTGTCTTACTTACAATTGTTAAAGGGAGCCAATAAGGATTATAATGTTACTATACCAGTTGGCATAATGCGACATATTGACTGTGTAAACGTTTTAGGACTGTAGAGGAATGTGAAAGGCGATTGCACTTATGGGCCACCATACTAGGTTGTATTACGCAACATATTTATGTGTAACCATTGATTGCATTTTGTCATCTACACATATGACATTCTAACACTTTGCTGGATACAAATGCTTCTTTGGCGCAAAATATGATGGCACGCGTAGGTTGATATACCAGTTGACATTACAAGACATATTGACTGTGTAAGTCATTGATTGTAGATTATTACATAATTTATACTGTTCTTGTTTGTGTCTAAACAATACACTTGTATAATGTTATAACGAGTGTATTTTGGTAAGTATAATGATGACACGAATGGGCTGTCATACCAGTTGACATTACACGACATATTGACTGTGTAAGTCATTGATTGTACATTATTAATACTTTATACTGTTCTTGTTTGTGTCTAAACAATACACTTATACAATGTTATAACGAGTGTATTCTGGTAAGTATGATGATGACACGAGTGGGCTACCATACCAGTTGACATTACACGACATATTGACTGTGTAAGTCATTGATTGTACATTATTACATACTTTATACTGTTCTTGTTTGTGTCTAAACAATACACTTGTACAATGTTATAACGAGTTTATTCTGGTAAGTATGATGATGACACGAGTGGGCTACCATACCAGTTGACATTACACGACATATTGACTGTGTAAGTCATTGATTGTACATTATTACATACTTTATACTGTTCTTGTTTGTGTCTAAACAATACACTTGTACAATGTTATAACGAGAGTATTCTGGTTAGGATGATGATGGCACGAGTGGTCTACCATACCAGTTGACATTTCACGACATATTGACTGTGTAAGTCATTGATTGTATATTATTACATACTTTATACTGTTCTTTTTTGCTTCTAAACAATACACTTGTACAATGTTATAACGAGTGTATTCTGGTAAGTGTGGTTATGACACGAGTGGGCTACCATACCAGTTGACATTACACGACATATTGACTGTGTAAGTCATTGATTGTACATTATTACATACTTTATACTGTTCTTGTTTGTGTCTAAACAATACACTTGTACAATGTTATAACGAGTGTATTCTGGTAAATATGATGATGACACGAGTGGGCTGTCATACCAGTTGACATTACACGACATATTGACTGTGTAAGTCATTGATTGTACATTATTACATACTTTATACTGTTCTTGTTTGTGTCTAAACAATACACTTGTACAATGTTATAACGAGTGTATTCTGGTAAGTATGATGATGACACGAGTGGGCTACCATACCAGTTGACATTACACGACATATTGACTGTGTAAGTCATTGATTGTACATTATTACATACTTTATACTGTTCTTGTTTGTGTCTAAACAATACACTTGTACAATGTTATAACGAGTGTATTCTGGTTAGTATGATGATGACACGAGTGGGCTACCATATCAGTTGGCATTACACGACATATTGACTGTGTAAGTCATTGATTGTACATTATTACATAGTTTATACTGTTCTTGTTTGTGTCTAAACAATACACTTGTACAATGTTATAACGAGTGTATTCTGGTAAGTATGATGATGACACGAGTGGGCTACCGTACCAGTTGACATTACACGACATATTGACTGTGTAAGTCATTAATTGTACATTATTACATACTTTATACTGTTCTTGTTTGTGTCTAAACAATACACTTGTACAATGTTAAAGTGAGTGTATTCTGGTAAGTATGATGATGACACGAGTGGGCTACCATACCAGTTGACATTACACGACATATTGACTGTGTAAGTCATTGATTGTACATTATTACATAGTTTATACTGTTCTTGTTTGTGTCTAAACAATACACTTGTACAATGTTATAACGATTGTATTCTGGTAAGTATGATGATGACACGAGTGGGCTATCATACCAGTTGACATTACACGACATATTGACTGTGTAAGTCATTGATTGTACATTATTACATACTTTATACTGTTCTTGTTTGTGTCTAAACAATACGGTTGTACAATGTTATAACGAGTGTATTCTGGTAAGTATGATGATGGCACGAGTGGGCTGTCATACCAGTTGACATTACACGACATATTGACTCTGTAAGTCATTGATTGTACATTATTACATACTTTATATTGTTCTTGTTTGTGTCTAAACAATACACTTGTACAATGTTATAACGAGTGTATTCTGGTAAGTATGATGATGACACGAGTGGGCTATCATACCAGTTGACATTACACGACATATTGACTGTGTAAGTCATTGATTGTACATTATTACATACTTTATACTGTTCTTGTTTGTGTCTAAACAATACACTTGTACAATGTTATAACGAGTGTATTCTGGTAAATATGATGATGGCACGAGTGGGCTGTCATACCAGTTGACATTACACGACATATTGACTGTGTAAGTCATTGATTGTATATTATTACATACTTTATACTGTTCTTGTTTGTGTCTAAACAATACACTTGTACAATGTTATAACGATTGTATTCTGGTAAGTATGATGATGACACGAGTGGGCTACCGTACCAGTTGACATTACACGACATATTGACTGTGTAAGTCATTAATTGTACATTATTACATACTTTATACTGTTCTTGTTTGTGTCTAAACAATACACTTGTACAATGTTATAACGATGTATTCTGGTAAGTATGATGACACGAGTGGGCTACCATACCAGTTGACATTACACGACATATTGACTGTGTAAGTCATTGATTGTACATTATTACATACTTTATACTGTTCTTGTTTGTGTCTAAACAATACACTTGTACAATGTTATAACGAGTGTATTGTGGTAAGTATGATGATAACACGAGTGGGCCACCATACCAGTTGACATTACACGACATATTGACTGTGTAAGTCATTGATTGTACATTATTACATACTTTATACTGTTCTTGTTTGTGTCTAAACAATACACTTGTACAATGTTATAACGAGTGTATTGTGGTAAGTATGATGATAACACGAGTGGGCCACCATACCAGTTGACATTACACGACATATTGACTGTGTAAGTCATTGATTGCACATTATTACATACTTTATACTGTTCTTGTTTGTGTCTAAACAATACACTTGTACAATGTTATAACGAGTGTATTTTGGTAAGTATGATGATGACACGAGTGGGCTACCATACCAGTTGACATTACACGACATATTGACTGTGTAAGTCATTGATTGTACATTATTACATACTTTATACTGTTCTTGTTTGTGTCTAAACAATACACTTGTACAATGTTATAACGAGAGTATTCTGGTAAGTATGATGATGACACGAGTGGGCTACCATACCAGTTGACATTACACGACATATTGACTGTGTAAGTCATTGATTGTACATTATTACATACTTTATACTGTTCTTGTTTGTGTCTAAACAATACACTTGTACAATGTTATAACGAGTGTATTCTGGTAAGTATGATGATGGCACGAGTGGGCTACCATACCAGTTGACATTACACGACATATTGACTGTATAAGTCATTGATTGTACATTATTACATACTTTATACTGTTCTTGTTTGTGTCTAAACAATACACTTGTACAATGTTATAACGAGTGTATTGTGGTAAGTATGATGATGACACGAGTGGGCTACCGTACCAGTTGACATTACACGACATATTGACTGTGTAAGTCATTGATTGTACATTATTACATACTTTATACTGTTCTTGTTTGTGTCTAAACAATACACTTGTACAATGTTAAAGTGAGTGTATTCTGGTAAGTATGATGATGACACGAGTGGGCTACCATACCAGTTGACATTACCGACATATTGACTGTATAAGTCATTGATTGTACATTATTACATACTTTATACTGTTCTTGTTTGTGTCTAAACAATACACTTGTACAATGTTATAACGAGTGTGTTCTGGTAAGTATGATGATGACACGAGTGGGCTGCCATACCAGTTGACATTACACGACATATTGACTGTGTAAGTCATTGATTGTATATTATTACATACTTTATACTGTTCTTGTTTGTGTCTAAACAATACACTTGTACAATGTTATAACGAGTGTGTTCTGGTAAGTATCATGATGACACGAGTGGGCTGCCATACCAGTTGACATTACACGACATATTGACTGTGTAAGTCATTGATTGTAGATTATTACATACTTTATACTGTTCTTGTTTGTGTCTAAACAATACACTTGTACAATGTTATAACGAGTGTATTGTGGTAAGTATGATGATAACACGAGTGGGCCACCATACCAGTTGACATTACACGACATATTGACTGTGTAAGTCATTGATTGTACATTATTACATACTTTATACTGTTCTTGTTTGTGTCTAAACAATACACTTGTACAATGTTATAACGAGTGTATTCTGGTAAGTATGATGATGACACGAGTGGGATACCATACCAGTTGACAATACACGACATATTGACCGTGTAAGTCATTGATTGTACATTATTACATACTTTATACTGTTCTTGTTTGTGTCTAAACAATACACTTGTACAATGTTATAACGAGTGTATTCTGGTAAGTGTGATGATGACACGAGTGGGCTACCATACCAGTTGACATTACACGACATATTGACTGTGCAAGTCATTGATTGTACATTATTACATACTTTATACTGTTCTTGTTTGTGTCTAAACAATACACTTGTACAATGTTATAACGAGTGTATTCTGGTAAGTATGATGATGACACGAGTGGGCTACCATACCAGTTGACATTACACGACATATTGACTGTGTAAGTCATTGATTGTACATTATTACATACTTTATACTGTTCTTGTTTGTGTCTAAACAATACACTTGTACAATGTTATAACGAGTGTATTCTGGTAAGTATGATGATAACACGAGTGGGCTACCATACTAGTTGACATTACACGACATATTGACTGTGTAAGTCATTGATTGTACATTATTACATACTTTATACTGTTCTTGTTTGTGTCTAAACAATACACGTGTACAATGTTATAACGAGTGTATATATTCTGGTAAGTATGATGGTGACACGAGTGGGCTACCATACCAGTTGACATTACACGACATATTGACTGTGTAAGTCATTGATTGTACATTATTACATACTTTATACTGTTCTTGTTTGTGTCTAAACAATACACTTGTACAATGTTATAACGAGTGTATATATTCTGGTAAGTATGATGGTGACACGAGTGGGCTACCATACCAGTTGACATTACACGACATATTGACTGTGTAAGTCATTGATTGTACATTGTTACATACTTTATACTGTTCTTGTTTGTGTCTAAACAATACACTTGTACAATGTTATAACGAGTGTATTCTGGTAAGTATGATGATGACACGAGTGGGCTACCATACCAGTTGACATTACACACATATTGACTGTGTAAGTCATTGATTGTTCATTATTACATACTTTATACTGTTCTTGTTTGTGTCTAAACAATACACGTGTACAATGTTATAACGAGTGTATATATTCTGGTAAACATGATGATGACACGAGTGGGCTACCATACCAGTTGACATTACACGACATATTGACTGTGTAAGTCATTGATTGTACATTATACATACTTTATACTGTTCTTGTTTGTGTAAACAATACACTTGTACAATGTTATAACGAGTGTATATTCTGGTAAATATGATGATGACACGAGTGGGCTACCATACCAGTTGACATTACACGACATATTGACTGTGTAAGTCATTGATTGTACATTATTACATACTTTATACTGTTCTTGTTTGTGTCTAAACAATACACTTGTACAATGTTATAACGAGTGTATATATTCTGGTAATATGATGATGACACGAGTGGGCTACCATACCAGTTGACATTACACGACATATTGACTGTGTAAGTCATTGATTGTACATTATTACATACTTTATACTGTTCTTGTTTGTGTCTAAACAATACACTTGTACAATGTTATAACGAGTGTATATATTCTGGTAAATATGATGATGACACGAGTGGGCTACCATACCAGTTGACATTACACGACATATTGACTGTGTAAGTCATTGATTGTACATTATTACATACTTTATACTGTTCTTGTTTGTGTCTAAACAATACACTTGTACAATGTTATAACGAGTGTATATATTCTGGTAAATATGATGATGACACGAGTGGGCTACCATACCAGTTGACATTACACGACATATTGACTGTGTAAGTCATTGATTGTACATTATTACATACTTTATACTGTTCTTGTTTGTGTCTAAACAATACACTTGTACAATGTTATAACGAGTGTATTCTGGTAAGTATGATGACACGAGTGGGCTACCATACCAGTTGACATTACACGACATATTGACTGTGTAAGTCATTGATTGTACATTATTACATACTTTATACTGTTCTTGTTTGTGTCTAAACAATACACTTGTACAATGTTATAACGAGTGTATTCTGGTAAGTATGATGATAACACGAGTGGGCTACCATACTAGTTGACATTACACGACATATTGACTGTGTAAGTCATTGATTGTACATTATTACATACTTTATACTGTTCTTGTTTGTGTCTAAACAATACACTTGTACAATGTTATAACGAGTGTATATATTCTGGTAAGTATGATGGTGACACGAGTGGGCTACCATACCAGTTGACATTACACGACATATTGACTGTGTAAGTCATTGATTGTACATTGTTACATACTTTATACTGTTCTTGTTTGTGTCTAAACAATACACGTGTACAATGTTATAACGAGTGTATTCTGGTAAATATGATGATGACACGAGTGGGCTACCATACCAGTTGACATTACACGACATATTGACTGTGTAAGTCATTGATTGTACATTATTACATACTTTATACTGTTCTTGTTTGTGTCTAAACAATACACGTGTACAATGTTATAACGAGTGTATTCTGGTAAATATGATGGTGACACGAGTGGGCTACCATACCAGTTGACATTACACGACATATTGACTGTGTAAGTCATTGATTGTACATTGTTACATACTTTATACTGTTCTTGTTTGTGTCTAAACAATACACTGTACAATGTTATAACGAGTGTATTCTGGTAAATATGATGATGACACGAGTGGGCTACCATACCAGTTGACATTACACGACATATTGACTGTGTAAGTCATTGATTGTACATTGTTACATACTTTATACTGTTCTTGTTTGTGTCTAAACAATACACGTGTACAATGTTATAACGAGTGTATTCTGGTAAATATGATGATGACACGAGTGGGCTACCATACCAGTTGACATTACACGACATATTGACTGTGTAAGTCATTGATTGTACATTATTACATACTTTATACTGTTCTTGTTTGTGTCTAAACAATACACGTGTACAATGTTATAACGAGTGTATTCTGGTAAATATGATGGTGACACGAGTGGGCTACCATACCAGTTGACATTACACGACATATTGACTGTGTAAGTCATTGATTGTACATTGTTACATACTTTATACTGTTCTTGTTTGTGTCTAAACAATACACGTGTACAATGTTATAACGAGTGTATTCTGGTAAATATGATGATGACACGAGTGGGCTACCATACCAGTTGACATTACACGACATATTGACTGTGTAAGTCATTGATTGTACATTGTTACATACTTTATACTGTTCTTGTTTGTGTCTAAACAATACACGTACAATGTTTAACGAGTGTATTCTGGTAAATATGATGATGACACGAGTGGGCTACCATACCAGTTGACATTACACGACATATTGACTGTGTAAGTCATTGATTGTACATTATTACATACTTTATACTGTTCTTGTTTGTGTCTAAACAATACACGTGTACAATGTTATAACGAGTGTATTCTGGTAAATATGATGGTGACACGAGTGGGCTACCATACCAGTTGACATTACACGACATATTGACTGTGTAAGTCATTGATTGTACATTGTTACATACTTTATACTGTTCTTGTTTGTGTCTAAACAATACACGTGTACAATGTTATAACGAGTGTATTCTGGTAAATATGATGATGACACGAGTGGGCTACCATACCAGTTGACATTACACGACATATTGACTGTGTAAGTCATTGATTGTACATGTTACATACTTTATACTGTTCTTGTTTGTGTCTAAACAATACACGTGTACAATGTTATAACGAGTGTATTCTGGTAATATGATGGTGACACGAGTGGGCTACCATACCAGTTGACATTACACGACATATTGACTGTGTAAGTCATTGATTGTACATTATTACATACTTTATACTGTTCTTGTTTGTGTCTAAACAATACACGTGTACAATGTTATAACGAGTGTATATATTCTGGTAAGTATGATGGTGACACGAGTGGGCTACCATACCAGTTGACATTACACGACATATTGACTGTGTAAGTCATTGATTGTACATTATTACATAGTTTATACTGTTCTTGTTTGTGTCTAAACAATACACTTGTACAATGTTATAACGAGTGTATATTCTGGTAAGTATGATGGTGACACGAGTGGGCTACCATACCAGTTGACATTACACGACATATTGACTGTGTAAGTCATTGATTGTACATTGTTACATACTTTATACTGTTCTTGTTTGTGTCTAAACAATACACTTGTACAATGTTATAACGAGTGTATTCTGGTAAGTATGATGATGACACGAGTGGGCTACCATACCAGTTGACATTACACGACATATTGACTGTGTAAGTCATTGATTGTTCATTATTACATACTTTATACTGTTCTTGTTTGTGTCTAAACAATACACGTGTACAATGTTATAACGAGTGTATATATTCTGGTAAACATGATGATGACACGAGTGGGCTACCATACCAGTTGACATTACACGACATATTGACTGTGTAAGTCATTGATTGTACATTATAACATTTTATACTGTTCTTGTTTGTGTCTAAACAATACACTTGTACAATGTTATAACGAGTGTATATATTCTGGTAAATATGATGATGACACGAGTGGGCTACCATACCAGTTGACATTACACGACATATTGACTGTGTAAGTCATTGATTGTACATTATTACATACTTTATACTGTTCTTGTTTGTGTCTAAACAATACACTTGTACAATGTTATAACGAGTGTATATATTCTGGTAAATATGATGATGACACGAGTGGGCTACCATACCAGTTGACATTACACGACATATTGACTGTGTAAGTCATTGATTGTACATTATTACATACTTTATACTGTTCTTGTTTGTGTCTAAACAATACACTTGTACAATGTTATAACGAGTGTATATATTCTGGTAAATATGATGATGACACGAGTGGGCTACCATACCAGTTGACATTACACGACATATTGACTGTGTAAGTCATTGATTGTACATTATTACATACTTTATACTGTTCTTGTTTGTGTCTAAACAATACACTTGTACAATGTTATAACGAGTGTATTCTGGTAAGTATGATGATGACACGAGTGGGCTATCATACCAGTTGACATTACACGACATATTGACTGTGTAAGTCATTGATTGTACATTATTACATACTTTATACTGTTCTCGTTTGTGTCTAAACAATACACTTGTACAATGTTATAACGAGTGTATTGTGTTACACGTCCATCGATTTTCGTGTGACAAACGTCGTCTAATGAACTAAAATCGGAATGTCGATTAACCAGTCTGGATATCGCGGATATTTTAAAAATAAATACTAATTGCAAAGAACGCTTAATGAACTGAAACTATGATGGTCGATTAAAATGTCTGCATATGTGGAATAAAAAATTAATATTAATTGTGAAAAACGCTTATGAACGAGAATCAGCGTTTCTGCGCACTTAGATATAAGTGTTTTGCCGACTACAGTTCAACCTGTCTTAAAGCCTCTATATAAGGGTCACCTACTTATAAAGGCCAGTGAAATTGCATCCCAATTTCTCTTTATTCATACATGTATTATTTGAACTTGTATATAAAAAGCCACCTGCCCATATAGGTAACTGTTACTGGTTCCCTTGGGTGGCCTTTATAGACAGGTTTGACTTTAATTGCAAAGAATACTAATTGAATTAAAACTATAATTGTCGATTAAAATGTCTGTATAATATGGAAATTGTTGTGGTAAAAATACCATTTAAGAATAATGTCTTATGGACGAAGATCAGCCTGTCTTCATATTTAAATGTTGCTGTTGTTTTTTTCAAACAAATATTAATTGCAAAGTAGGCTAAAAGAACTCAATTAAAACGTCTGCATAATATAAATATTGTTTGTGAAATGAACACTATTGGCGAAGAACGCCTGATAAACGATCGCTAACCTGTCTGCATTGTTAGATGTTGGTGGTTTTTTTTCAAACATATACTAATTGCACAGAACGCTAAATGAACTGAAACTATAATTGTCGATTTTGATGTCTGAAGATGTAGAATAAAAATAATGCTTTCTAATACTCAAAGAACGCCCAATGAATGAGCATCAACTTGTCTGCCTATTTAAATGTTGGGTGTTTTTTCAAAGAAATACTTTTTTGCAAAGGACGATAAATGAACTGAGACTTTAATTGTCAATTAAAATGTCTACATGTGTGGAATAAAAAATAAATACTATTTTATAATATTTAAGAACATCTAATGAACGAAGATCAACTTGCATTTGTTTGTATGTTTAGAAATTGATGTTCTATCGTACAAATACTAATTGTGAACTGAGACTGAGATAAAATGTCTGCATATGCAGAATACAAATTAACACTTTTTTCAATGAACGCTTTATGAACCAAGAACAGCTTATTTTGAGTCTGGTGTTTTAGCGAACAAAATACTAATTTCAAAGAACCCTTAATGAACTGAAACTGATGATCGATTAAAATGTCTGCATAATATGGAATTTTTTGTTGTAAAAATACTATTTAAGAAGAACGTCTTATGGACGAACATCAGCCTGTCTTCATATTTAAACGATGTCATACTATTTGCAAAGTACGATAAGTGAACTGAAACTTTAATTGTCGATTAAAATGTCTGCATGTGTGGAGTAAAAAAATTATACCAAAAGAAAACCTAATGAGCCAAGATTAAGTCGCTTGAATATTTAGACATTGGAATACTATATGCTAAGAACGCTAAATGAACTGAAACTACTATTTTTTATTAAAATGTCTGCATAATGTGTAATATACCATTTTTTTTAAATTTAATCATAAAACACATGCAAAAAATGGTATATATGACATATGGATATTTTGTGGAAAAAACAATATTAGCAAAAAACGCCTAATTATATAATTAGCTAAGATAAATTTGAATGCCTAGATGTTGGTGTTTTATCAAACAAAATATTAATTGCAAAAAACGCTAAAAGAAATAATAATTATCGATTAAAATGTCTACCACATAAGATGGATATTTTTGTGTGAAATACTATTTACGAAATATGGGGTTTCCATAAAGCGCCCGATATTGATATCATACACAATAAATTTTGTAGACATATTCTTACAACAAGTAAATCTACTCCGATTGATTCTATGCTTGGAGACCTTGGTAGATACCCTTTAAATACATTAAACGTTACGAACGTATTTTAAAATATTGGTTAAAAATTTTAGCAAATAACGATACTGTCATATTTAAAGTTTATAACATGTTGTTATATGACGCCAATAATGGCAAGATTAATTGGGTATCAAATGTTAAAGATCTTGTGTGTAATCTTGGTTTTGGAAATTATTGGTACAGCCAAAACCCTAATGCTATTAATTGTAATTTATTAATACAAAGGTTATATGACC
Organism: Anadara kagoshimensis; assembly: GCA_021292105.1. Lineage (NCBI taxonomy): Eukaryota > Metazoa > Mollusca > Bivalvia > Arcoida > Arcidae > Anadara > Anadara kagoshimensis. Next base: position 31,301,079 of record CM037868.1, read on the forward strand.
AATTTATACAACAATGGTATGAATCCATTCATAGTAAATCTAAATTATCTTATATAAAAATGTTAAATCTGTTTTTCAGTTTGAATCTTATTTAGATAGTTTATGTTCTAATTACTTATAACTCATATTTCAGCTTAGATCTGGCTCTTTAAAACTAAATATTGAAATTGGTAGATACAGAAACATTCCTAGAAATCAAAGACTTTGTACTTGTTGTAATTTACACATGTTAGAAGATGAATATCATTTCCTTTTAGTTTGCCCCGCCTACAGAAATTTAAGATTAAAATATTTACCACGGTATTATAATCATTGGCCAAATTTATCAAAAATGTATTATCTTGTTAGTTCTAATTCAAACACTCTGTTGTTATGTTTAGCAAAATACTTGTATCATGCAACTAGATTAAGAAAACAGATTTGTAATATGTAGTATTTTTATTGTTTATTAGGTTAATAATTTTGTTGTATTCTGCCGCTATCAATATATGTACTTATGTTGTTGTGCTATAAGCTGTACTGCTTTTTATGCAATAAAGAGTACGTTATGTTACTATTTACGAAGTACGCCAAATGATTATATTCAGCTTGTTTTACTTTTAAGATATTGGTGGTTTATTAAACAAGTACTAATTGCAAAGAACGACAAATGATCTAAAATATAATTGTTAATTCAAATGCTTTCATCTATTAGACATTTTTTTGTTGGAAAACACTATTTGCGAAGAACGCCTAATAAAGGAGCGGCAACCTGTCTGTATTATCAGAATGACCGATGTTGGTGTTGTGCCAATTAAGTACTAATTGCAAAGTACTCTAAAAAACTATAATTGTCGATTAAAATGTCTGCATATGTAGAATAAAAAATAAATACTATTTAATACATGAAGAACGCCTAATGAACGAAGATCAACTTGTTTGCATGTTTAGATATAGGAGTTTTGTAAAACAAATACATTCAAACTTGTATATAAAGACCACTCGAGGGAATCCGTAATAGTGGCCTTTATGGGCAGGTGACCTTTATATACAAGTTCAAATAATATGAATAAAGAACAATCGGTATACAATTCAACAGACCTTTATAAGCAGGCGGCCATTATATAGAGGTGGTCTCTAAGGCAGGTTGGACTGTACGTGTACTAATAGTGGAGAATCCTATTTCGATTAAGATGTCTACAGAAAGTTGATATTTTATGGAAAAAAACTATTTGCGAAGAATGCCTAATGAGCTAACATCAATTTGTCTGAATGTTGATATACTAGTATTGGTGTTTTACAGAGCATATACTAATTGAAAAGAACGCTAAATGAAGTGAAACTATTATTTTCGATTTAAATGTCTGCATAATATGGATATTTTTGTGGAAAAATACTATTTGCGAAAAAACGCCTAATGATAGAACATCAACTTGTCTGAATTTTTAGATGTTACTGAAACAATAATTGTAGATTAAAATGTCCACATATTGTGGATATATTTGAAAAAAAACACAATAAAAAAAAAAGAAAAAAAAGCGCTTGATGAACGAACGTCAACTTGTTTGCATTATTAGATTTTGTTTTTTAACAAATGTAAATTGCTAAAACTTTTAACTATAATTGTCTAATAATGAAAATGTCGAAAATGTCTGTATAATATGCTAGATGGTTTTGTGTGAAAAAAAAACTAATTGCGAAGAAAGCCTAATGAGCGAACATCATCTTAACTGCACACTTATAATAATTAGCTGTTGGCGCTTTTCAGAAAAAAATACTATTTGCGAATAACATAACGCCAAATACATGTAGAATTCGATCAATATGTTTGCATATTTAGCTGTAGGTATTGTCTTCTGACAAATGATAATTGCGAAAACACAAAATAAGACAAGGTTTCGAGAAAAATCGCGATATTGGTAATTTTTCGAATTTTCAAAATATCCATTAATTTTAGGGTCTAGTTTCACAATCATTCCTTAGCTAAGATTTCCCTTAACTTAAAATTAGAAAATTTTGGAAATCATTTTCTTAATTTACCAATAAATATTTTTGACATAACTAAATACAAATATTTTAAGCCAAAATGTTATTTAAAATGACACCTTAAATTCCCGAATATCTTAAAAATTAACAAAAATATTAACATTTGAAATTTTACTAGATTTAAGTTAAAGAAAATCTTAGTTAAGCTAAACAGGAGGTGCTTACCCTTCCGGAGCACCCGGTCTCACTTCCCTGGTGGAAGTTCACGTATCTAACCTAACTTGTCAGATCCAAAGTTTTTACTTTACTTCTGGATTGTGATTCAGACATGGATTAGTATGTTTGTTTTTGATTAAGAAATGATTGTGAAACGTGAACTAGGTGTGCTTTTGAATATAACATAACTCTGATCTAATGGCACATCTAAAACTTTTAGTTTTATCACTGTAAAACAGCGGGGTATTGGCAAGATTATTACATTTATATCGAACTGTGCATTTCTGGGAAAAGGAGTCGAATCTTATCTGTCGGTTGGCTGAGATATGGAAACTAGTGTCCGGAAAAAAGCTGACCAGAAATAAGTGTAGGTATAATATGTCGTAAATCTGTCGAGATGTTCTAAGGAGTGGCCTAGATTAGATGTGGATTCGGTGTTAATTCGCTATCATAGTGTTAATCTTACGAAAGGTCTGTATTGTAGCTGATGGAATCATTTGACAAAACGGGCGCAAGACATTTGAGCGAAAATTTTAAAACTCCTAGTGGACAATTCAGCGACATATTTTAAATACATATATATCCTTTATTTTACGATGGACAGCTCAAATTTCCATTACTTTGACGCTCAAACGTCCGTATTTTTTCGCTCTTTTGTCCTATGCTTTCGCTTAAATACCCAACGTTGGACAAAACAACTAAAGTCCAATATAATATGTTATTATATTTTTCTAGATAATGCAAACAAAGTCATTCAAAATATTACGTGTTTGGAAACAAATCATTTGTAAAAGACATTCAAACCATTAACAAATATTGAAGGGCCAATAAAAAATAATTCGTTGTAACTATTTACAAATTCGTTCTAACGAATACACCCTATTTTGAACAGTTCTTTTAGTTTTCATTTACATTTTAAATACTTTACCATAATTTTTTGTATAATTGATCGATTGATTAATTGGATTAAAAATCTCAGTCAAGAATAATTGACTTGCATCGAAATGTTACAGGTTAACTTTTTTCTCATTTTGGCCCTTTAATGCTGCCGTAAACTTGAAAAAAAAATCATATAAATGTAAGTTATTTTTGGCGCTATATTTGTTTGTCTGACAAAATACTAATGATCGCGAGAACGCCAAATGAACGTAAACTCTTTGTCAAGTTGAATAGTCTGATCTTACGACCTTTGTCCACAACAGAACATAATTATGTGTTGTTTGTGTGAAAGAATACTAATTGCTACAGGACTACAAATGAGGCAGGACAACCCAATTAACACGTATTTGGTTTTGAACAATACTCTTCGTGATAGAATATTTTAGCTAAATATCACGTACTTGGACAGTCGCCAAGGCAACCAGGAACAACAACAACAGACGGACGGACAAATAGATAGACAGTCTGCTAGATATTGTCGGAGCTAAACACATCGAATGGAATATGAAAATACCTGATAAAAATATATTAGTTCATGTGAACACCAACGCAACCAAGAGCACGAAACAATTACAAAGCATACTAGGTAGCAATGCACGTCAAAATTAATTAAAACAACCAATGGGTGATTTAAAATAGAAACAAAAGTGTAGGATTCTACTATCATTTCCAAAGTGCATTGTTTGGCAACATAAAAACGGTTAGTTAATTCACATATTGCGTAACAATTTTTCAAAGCATCATTCAGCTGCAGTTTGAGCTAATTTGTAGATTTTTCACATTTTTTTCGGTTTCCTTGGCAACAATAGCTAATTTGACAATTCCAAACCCTGAATGCGCATCTACCCATGGTGGGTAACAATCGTGTAATGCATCATTCAATTTTGGACTATTTTGTAATTTTTCACATTTTGTCTGTCTCCATGGCAACGCTAGCCACTTTAAAACCAATCTGCAAAACCCTGAATGCACATCTACTCATAATACTGCAATGTATCGTGAAGTTTGGAGTAATGCTGTAAGGAAGATGCACAAATTTTAAAATCCTATATCATTTAATTAAAAGCAATACGGTGCTGAAAAAGCGAGAAAATGTCTTAGTGAACAGTAAAAAGTTTATTAAGTTTGTACCAATATTGTTCGAGAAAATGCGCAGACACATTTTAGTGAAAACAGGACATTTAGTTCCCCACTTCGTTTGGAAAAATAATTAAAGATATTTAGTCAAAGTTAATGCTGGCTGTAGTTCCACAACTATTCCTTAAATAAGATTTTTCTAAATTTCAATTTGAATTATTTTAATCTGGATAATTTTACAAGTTTTCAATATATTCAGTAAATTCAAGTTTTATTTTGAAGTTTTGTTTCAGCTTATGGCATCTGTAGTATGTTCAAGTCAAAATATTAACTTTTTTTAGCACTGCAAGTTAAAACTTCCAGTGAAAAATTAGCTAGATTTTTAGTCAAGGAAAATCTTAGTTAAGCAATGATTGTGAAACTGTTCCTTGGTTGCTCGTTTTGCAATCATTTTTCCTTGACTGAAGATCAGTATCAGTTTATTACATCTATGGTTTGTTGAAACGTTTTTACTTTTAATTTAATAAAGATTGTCTAAAGTTGTCAGAGGAAACCTTAAAGGATTGTCAAACTTGGTAACGTACACAAAATATAATAACTTATTCATGCAGTGAGCATTTCCACATCACTTTTAAGTTCTAAGGAGTTATCTCTCTTACAATGAAACATTAACACGTCAACTTTTTGGCTGGAATCGCTTGTAATGTAAATTTCGTTTTGAATATTGTGAAATTGTGTGTAAGTTATTGTTAACTATTTAAGTTATATCGAAAAGTGATAGGTTGTAGTAAAACCTTGTTATAATGCCCACTCGATAAATTTACCTCCATGCTTATCGGCGCAGTATTTTTAAGTCAAAACGCATTTATGTCATGCTTTTCTCCCACAATTTACTGGCGATTCCCGTTTTAACGCAAATTCGGGAAATTGCTGTATTTGAAAAGATTCTCTGAATAAATACCAAGGGTTCATTATCATGTGAAATGATACATTTGCGGGTTGGGCCTAGATATCCGAATGATTAATATAAATATAATTGAATATAATTCTAAAGTGTGTTACGAATGATCTGCACATTTCCCTACACGTAGTTAAGAGTCAATCTGCGTCTAATCGCCTTATTAGGAATGTTAGGGATTTTATTTTATCACTTTGCTTGCTGAAGGAGGCTGGTTTCTTGGGGCACTCAGGTTTCCTCCTATGTCAATGAAATAACCGTTCGATATCTTGAACTATGGAGCTTTACTGTAAATGTCAGTTCCAAGCCAGGTTCAAGTTTCACAATTACACCGTCTAACTAAGGTTTTCATTAATTCAAAATCAACCAATTTTTTATGTTTCCATTAATACTATTCAACAAAACTAGAACACGTTGTGTGATAAGCCTGTGGTAATCTTCAAATGACACCCAATGTCTTTATTATCTGAAATCTACCGAAAATGAATTTGGGAGGTTTGCTTCTTTAAAAGGACCAGTTTGCTCAATCGGCAAGCCGTCAGTCCATCTATATCCTTAAAATTACTACCGAATAAAGTTAGTTTTCTCTTGGGAAACACTTCTAAAATTTCCAGATTTGTCTACAAAAATCCCCCTAAACAGCAGTGATGCACTAAAAATTAAATGTAGTTATCCTTTCCCACAAAATATCAAATAGTACCGCAATATATATAGGGTCTTTGCAATGAAGATACTACCTTTAATTTGTCAGTATTGTAGTGCAATTTGCTAGATTTCAGAACTTTAAACTTTTTTTAAATGTTACAAATCACTGTACATTCCAAGCGCGGGTCCAGGCAGGTGCACACCCGGCCTGTGTCCCTTAAATTATAGAGCTATTTATATAATGATTGTAGAATTATGGAATTGAAGTTTCTTTTATTCTTAATAAGAATCGTAAATATGAATTAGCATACAGCTATTATAGGATAATGGATTATCTAGCCAACTCGCAGACACAGCGTTGGAATGAATTGGGAATACCCACTCTGGCGGTGAGCGTTTGGTAGAAACGCTGAACACCCATTTTCACATGACAGTGTGTCCCCCTAACATAGAATTCTGGATCTGCCACTGCATTTATTTGGTTCTATGGTCATATTTTAGAGTTTCAGATATTATTCGTGTATATGTTATTTATCCTATCCCATTTTGGCAGATTCAAGTTGAAGAAAATTCTGGGTTAAATGATTGTAAAACTGATGTATGTTTGAGGAACTTTTTATTTTAGGTTGGTCTGAGAATTGGATCCACTATTGATGTCCATTTCAACTACACTGATAGAAGGGAAACAACTCGTGAATACATGTTACATTAATAATCAAAATTTCTTTTGCGTAGACTGGAGTAATCAGGTAAGCTTTTTCACTTACTAGCATGTCAAGTAGGTGAATACTTCGATGGTGGAGAAAATACAGAACCCCGGAGAAAATTACCAAACCTAAAATCCAGGATGACCAGACAAAACACTAAATCAGCAAGAGAACTGACAAACTTTTTCTCACTAGGATCTGCTCTTGTGGGATTAGATCTCAGATGGTGAGGTACCTTCCAATCTATAAGAAGACGCTTTAGACCAATCAGCCAACAATGGGTCCATCTGCTGTTTGAAGACATAACGTCCGTCTGTTTTCTTACATGTACTTCTCACCACTAGGACAGATATCGATGTTTCCAGTTTGATTGCCAAAGGTTGGTGGTTTGACACGAGCACTCCTGTTTCCATCGCCGTCCATGAACTTGCCATCTCGATACTAGAGAATAAATCGTGACTGGGTCGCAAAACGCCATCACTCCTCTCTACTCTAACATACCATAACTGATCCGTCTAGATATAAGTGAAAGAATTTGACAGGGATGTAATGCTTTTCACTCTTACCATTTGCCGGACATTTTGTTACTAATGTAGTAATTGTGGTTTACGCCTCTCCCAAGGAATCTATGACTGCTGTAGCTCAGTTGATAGAGTACTCAGTAAGTGGGAGATCGTGGGTTCGAACCAAAAAAAAAAAAAAAAAAAAAAAAAAAAAATTAAAAAAAAAAACATTGTCGAAGGATAGATGCAACTGCCGAAAACCTGTCAAGATAATTACTAGCTATATATAGTAACTAACAAGGGGACCGGGAATGGCTGCTGATTCGGTATTAATTCGATAGTTTATCGTTAAACTTCTGACAAATCTGTACTGTACACAATTCAAAGATTACGAGATATGCCGCAAGCAAAGAGCCGTTTGAAAGGCTATTGAAATTTTAACAAAGATGAAACGGAAATGGAATGTTTTGGTATGGCAATTAATCATGGAAATTTGAAAGCTTTTAAGAAATACGGATGTTTATTAAATATTTAAAAGCATAAAATGAAAGAATACATGTATTCAGTTTGATGTTATAAAAATCTGTTAGCATCAGCAAGTTAGAAAAATTAAGGCCAAAAATACTGCCGTCAGTATATGGGGCAAAATCAACGAGAGGGTACGTCTTATGTACACGTGGCGAAATTCGATTAGATATTGCTACAGGGCAGAAATGTCGAAAATAAACACTGAGGCAACGATAAAATAATATATTTTCGTCGTCGTTACTTCATTAGAATAACTTGATTTGCCAATTATTCTATTAATTATAACGGGTTGATCTGAATAAATGTCGTTTTCATAGGCTGAATGACAATTTTTTAAATACAATCTGGAAAGTGGAAAAAATTAAGAAACTGTCAGGAACATGGTTATTTACTTTACAGATATATATATATGTTAAATGTAAAGAATATTCGACACAAAACCGCATCGTCATTACAGCAGGTTTTTCGGCCTAACAAAATATTTATGTTGACTAACGAAGGAACCTTATTTCGTATCAGGTAGCATTATATATGTATGTTCGGTTAATGACAAACGATTTAGTTCCAGGTACAATATTATATTTTGGTAGGGCGGTTTGATTTCATATCCACATATACAAAATTATTCTTTACATTGTGGTTTACGTTTTTGTGTTTCTACTAAAGAGGAAGAGGGAAGTGGTGTTATGATTTTTAACTATGGCAACCACACAAACACTGTAAAATTATATCCAATGTTTGTAACCAACATGTCCTGACACAGGAAGTGCATTCTGCAGCTGAAGTCCTTACACCGGAACTATATTGCAATTGTCCATTTCAGTTTAAATGTTTAATATCCAAAACACAAAAGCTCTCGCCTTGGCAAAATTGCAAAGTACATGTACTACCTATTGGTACATTTAAATCAGCAAGCCCTATTGGTTTTGATTATATGCGCGCTACTATTGACCGTTCTAAATCCGACCTTATCAAATATATTATGTCACAGATAGGCCTATTGAGGGACCATCGGTCTCTTGCATCAGCTGCCGAAATACAAGTCATGTATGTCTTCGTATTTTCTTGTCTTTTTTTCACTATTTCTATAATTGCCTTGTAAGATTTTTTTGTTGTCAGGTAAGTGTTTCAGTTATGAATTCCATCCCGGTTCTTTATACATCCTGTCGAAAATTATAAGACAATATGCTAACGAATTAGTCCCTAATCGACAGCTCATTTAGCTACATGTACGTTGTGCATATCGACAACTTTTCGACAATGGGACATTTGAGTGAAAATTAAAAAACTCCTAGTGGACATTTGAGCGACGACTTTAGTGGACATTTGAGCGACGGCTTTAGTGGACATTTGAGCGACGGATTTGAGCGACGGCTTTAGTGGACATTTGAGCGACAGCTTTAGTGGACATTTGGGCGACGACTTTAGTGGACATTTGGGCGACGACTTTAGTAGACATTTGAGCGACGACATGAGTAGACATTTGAACGAAAATTAAAAAAACTTCTAGTGGACATTTGAGCGACGACTTTAGTGGACATTTGTGCGACGACTTTAGTGGACATTTAAGCGACGACTTTAGTAGACATTTGAGCGACGGCTTTAGTGGACATTAGTGGACATTTGAGCGAAAATTAAAAAACTTCTAGTGGACATTTGAGCGACGGCTTTAGTGGACATTTGAGCGACATTTGAGCGACGACTTTAGTGGACATTTGTGCGACGGCTTTAGTGGATATTTGAGCGACAGAATTCAACTATTACCTGTATTTTATGATGAACATTTGAGCGACAGTTTAAATCTACTTGCAGGTCGAAAGGACATTTTATAATATAAGATAGGTACTGAGCACTACAGAATTCATGTTTGGTGCTTTTCAAAAACATACTACTTTTTTACCGTGTTCACTTAAAGCTTTATCCTGTAAATTTTACGAAGTTTCTAACACAGTTTTATAAAATGAAGTGATAAACTTTTAATGGATTTTATAAATTTTAATTTCGTGCTTTTCAAAAACCTTATCCTGTTCAAAATCCTACTTACAACTCCCTGCGGTGAGTATAGCTAAAGGCAGCGGTTAAGAAAAATTTCGCTCAAAAGTCTACCATGTATTTGAAGGTTCAAATTCTGTCGCTCAAATGTCCATTACTTCGTCACTCAAACATCTGTCTTTTCTCGCTCTTTTTTCTATGTTTTTGCTAAATGTCCAACGTCGTCGGCAACTGCTAGCTATATGCCCGTCGGTAGGTTTTAGTCACTAGCTATTCATGTCTCGGCCAGTCGACTTTTCCTTTTTGTTAGATTACTGTTAAACTTTTGACAGGTCTGTACTGTATATATGCTTTTGGTTTCAAGATTCCATTCTATGTTCTAACATATCTAGTGAATATATATTGGGATCATTTTACCCCGATGTAATCGACACTTAAGTGTAACAGAAACTCATATTGTGCAGTTGGTATTAAAACTCGTTTATTTTTTAAAACAAATCTATGATTCAACTTCATTTTTGTACAATTCTCTATTGTTACAATTTGAAGCTTTAAAGGAAATGATTATACCGAGAATGAAATCTGATTTCTGAATTTTTAATATGTTTTCGGTTCACTGTACAATACAGACCTGTCGAAAGTTTAACTCTAAGCTTACGGAAAGGAGTCGAAGCTTGGCTACTGACTTAACGAGATATGAATATATGGTGACCGAGAAACTACCGAGGGATAGATACAGTACTGTGCTGGGTAACTCGAAGCTCTCTTAACAGTTACGAACACTTAACGCCTATAAAACACAACGGAGTTAAGTGTTCGTACTGCTTAGAGAGCTTCGAGTTACCCAGCCCAGACCTTTAATGCTGAGCCAAAAGCTCTGTGTCGCCATCTCGTCATTGGTAAGCTGCGATCTCGACGTTTTTTCGGCAGCTGCTATGTATTTCTCGGCTATTTTTCGGTCATTACCTACCAATATCTTGGTCGTCTCTCAGAAGTTAAACTCCTAATTCTTTTTGTTAGTTCGATGTTAAACTTTTGACAGTACTGTACCACTGTATCTGTCTGAAACAGGCGTATATTAACGATCCAAAAAAAAACTTATCTAACAGATTGATTGAATAAGGTTTTACGCCCTATTCAAACATATTTCAATCATATATTCTATTATATATAAATTATTTCAATTGTTTAGAAAATTTCCCGTAATAATTGGACATTTGCCGGAATAATTACACTTTTTCCGTAATAATCGGTTATTTTCCGGAATAATCAGACACTTACCGTAATTTTTAGATTACGGAAAACTTACCGTAACAAAATAGTCCAATTATTCCGGATTTTGCCTGATTATTCCGGATTTTGCCTGATTATTCCGGATTTTACCGGTTTATTCCGGACTTTACTTGATTATTCCGGATCAATTTGGTTTATTCCGGATTTGGTCTGATTATTCCGGATTTTCGCAATTATTTCGGTAAAACCCCCTTCTAGTGTATATCAAGACGGCATCAGGTAAAGGTGAAATGTCAAGGATTTTGATCTTAACAATGCGTCCAGGACAATGTTAAGGGTGGGTGGGGATGGGGGGCTCTTTAACGTGCTATGCTTGTCAAAGCATTAGTCATCGGTTTAAGGTATCTTCCGAATGATCTCGTGACTTTCATTTCTAAATGCCGAGTGCTTGACGCGTGAAAGAACAGTCAGTACTCGTTTTCAAGTTTTGGTCAGAACCTTACCGGGGTTCGAACCCACGTCCTCCCACATACGAAGCTAGCACTCTACCAACCAGCAACTGACAAAAGCATAATGATCTCTGTTGCATATTTGTGTGAGGATTACATAAGTCTGTTATTGAAAACATTTACTTTTGGAATAGCTACCATGCCAATATATAATGATTGAAATAAAAGAAAAATGTATCAAGGTTGAAATAAATTCCATGTATTGACATTTCAATTGTATTTATCTTGATTTTATCACTAGTGAATCTGTTAGATAAGACAGAAGTGTACCGGTAATAATGAAATTATTTCAGTGTAATTACGGGCCGCTGATAACACTGGAAATTAAGGGCCGCATATATCAACAGATAATTGCAAACACAGACAATGATCAAAAGAGATAATTTCTTTGTTCAATACCACGCTGCTGGATATAAGCACAATTCCTTGTTAACAATCGGAACTCCTCTGGTTAAATCAATGTTTCATGTGATACTACAAGTGTTTAATGAGTACATTTTGGAAATGAAACACGTGATTGATTATGCATTATGGGACACTTCCGGTGGTTAATAGGTGCATTATGGGAAACAAACTGTAATATATGGCGCATTATTGAACACGTATACGTTTCAGATACACGTAATTGTTATTGGAGGGATTGTTAATGCATTTGCCTTAAACATTTGAATTGTAAATGAAGGTTCAGACTGCAATACTGACATAAGTTATTTAAGAAAAAACATTCTATTTCAGTGTATTCATTCGGTATTATTATTTGTCTCGTGAAGTGAGAACAGAATTATTTTCACTCGACGGCTGCGCCCTCTTGTGAAAATGTTGATTTTCTCACCTTACTCGACAAAATAAAGTTCATATTCATTCTTCACTGTTAAATATCCTCTATATATTAATGAAGATTAATGTATAGGTAAACAACTTTGACCTGTCCACTTGACCTTTCATTTAAACATTTATCAGATACCCAGTACGTTAGTGTATAAGTAACGCAGGTGTTTATCCTGTTTACATCAGTCATGAGATATACTCACCTTATAGAGTATACCTGTGTACTGTATATGTATTTACTTGGATCTTAACATTACCCATATATTGGGTGGACCCTCCTATATATACGAATATGAATATTCGTATTGAAAGGTCAAACGGACAGGTCAATGTTGTTTACCTATACACGAAAAAGCAGAGTGTATATTTATTTTGTAGCTAAATATATTTCAACTAATGACGAATAATTTCAAATTAATTCTTCATTAATTTCCCTCCAAATAATTTTTAATCAAAAATAATTGACACTGTAGACTTGTTGCTATAGAAACCAAGATGTAATTTATTTTCTAGTCTGTTTGCTAATTTTAATTATACTAAGGACGGAAAATATGTCTCAATTATCGTCACCATATCACCATTTAATTAATTGTCAAGCTGGTAAGGAAAAACATCAAGATTAAGTTTTATCAAGAGGCCTTCCGGGTGAACAACATACGAGCATAGGGAATTCCGAAAATCAATTCATTATAACAAACCAATCATAAATCTCGTAACGGAAATGGTTGATAAATGAAGTGAAAACGAGGCAGGGGAATTCCGAAAATTAATTATAACGAACCAATCATAAATCTTATAACGGAAATTAATCACCAATCAAGTGCGAAGCGATAAACTAAATCTGTATTAGTGAAAAATAAACCACGAATAAATCTATACTGTGATGCTATGATTCTGACATGTTGTTATAGATATGAGCAGACTTTATATTCACAAATTTTCTGTTACTGTCACACTGTTTTGATATTTAATTCTACAATATTTACATTTATGATGTTTGTTTGTATTAATCTCTGTGTGAGACCAAAATTTAATGAAGTTTTAGTACTATAATTACATGTACATTTGCTAGTTTGACGTCACTCATCTCTTGCTTACGCCTATATTCGTGACGTCATTGTTTAATGGTTCCAACATTTGGAATTACATGTCGTGCACGACAGTGTTTTAAATTTTTTCAGGATTCAAAAACAAAAATAAGATTTTCAAAAATTGCGAAATGTTAATATAACCATTGTACTGTCTAGAAATGGCGTTTATAGTGCTATAACTTCCATTGCTAGCGCGCGTTACTAAGTTTGCTTTGTACGGCAATGGATGTTATAGCACTATAAACGCCCATTTCTAGACAGTTCAATGGTCCATTGCCATGTTATTAGAGATCTTATTTCACAGATAACCCGTTCAGGAAACTGCTTGCCGACTGTCGGAAATTTTCTCCAAGCACTCAAGTTTTTTCTACAATCCTTTAACTGACAGCATCAAATAAAGTGAAAGAACCTAGACTAAGAGTTGAGTTGAGCTGAGTTGAGTAATGGTGTTTAACGTCCCAGTCAAGGATATTTCACTTATATATCGAGACGTCGCCAGCTATAGGCGAAAGTGCCTGTGCTTTGCGCTGATGGCATTACAACAGGGTTCTGTAGCATGCCAAGCCCATCGTGACCAAGGACCTAGCTTAGTTTTAGTTCCCATCCGAAGGAACAGTGACTTTCATTTCGTAATGCCGAGAACAGTCACTACCCACTTTCAAGTCTTGGGTCAGACCCGGCCGGGGTTCGAACCCACAACCTCCCTCTTACGAAGCGAGCACTCTACCAACTAAGACATAAAACTTCATTTCTCAAAACCCCTTCAGGAATCCTTACACCGTTTGTTTTCCTACAAAACGTAAAAAATCGAATGTTGATACCAGAAATTTGAGTAGGATGTGTTGAAGGTCGAAAAATGGAAACATGGGGTTGAAGGATTTTAAAGTAATCAGGAAAATGCTTGTATCGCGATATATGCAACAGAACAACATTAATGCTGTCTATTTCTGTATAGACCTAACCCACATTATGATGATGCTCATTGAAGCTCTCTCTCTAAATAGGGATGAAGCTCAAAGCTTTGTTTATCGTTTAAATGTGGACCGGTAAATAATGCATTCTTTAGTGGAAAGTAACAGTTGGCTTTAGCATACTGATTTATGTTCAAGCCCAAAAACAAAAATAAAAATACGAAATCTGGCAAACGAAGTTAAACATTTGACCTTAAATTAGGGATGTAAAGCCAGGTGGGTCAGAAGGGTTAGTACTTCCTGTCTAGATATCTACACCGCCCACATGTGAAATCAAAATTTACAATGACGTGGAATATACCAAGAATAAAGATAATTTATTACTTATAAGCCCGATGGACAGGGGAAACTTAGATGTATTTTTGAGATTGTTTATTGCTCAGGCGTGTATCCTGTCTCAATGGAATATTAACTAGTCTAGTTGGTTTAGACCATTTGGTCTGGTTTGAGATGGACCCCGCTGTCATTGTGACAACCATTAACTATGTCTCAGTACCAGCAGTATGGACTGATCAGCATGTCACATTTATCTGTGATAATGCGGGTGAGGGTACTGGCACTCGAGAGATCGCCATATGTGTTTACTAATACAGTGCCAATCAGAAACATTTGCACACTCGCAGAACGCATTTATGAACGTGCAAAGATTAATCTCTGGCCCCAGTTTCACAATCATTTCTTAACTTAAGATTTTCCTTAACCTAAATCTGGCAAATTAAAAACTATTATAATTATGTTACTTTTGAAAATATTCTGGAATTTAAGACAATTTCTAGATTAAAACAATTGCATTTAGTTTTGACAAAAATATTTAGCAGTACTTCCAAAAAGAGATAAACAAAATTTGCTAAATTTAAGTTAAGGAAAAACTTAGCTAAGGAATGATTGCGAAACCGGGGCCTGATAGTTTTGTGTTAATTTCCCGCGCTTATGAACCACAATGTCTCTCACTGCTTCGATTGTATGTCCACTTGAAATGATCTTAGTGTTTTTCAAGATTGTCATTTCGCTTGCCTAAGGTCGGTGGTTTTCTGTGGGCACTCGTTTTCCTACACCGTTTGAAATCTGACGGACTAAGCAAGTAAAGTAATTAAATAAAAAAAAAAAAAAAAAAAAAAAAAACATTCCACTCCAGCATCCACAAACTCGATGATTTGACTGACAGATAAAACATCATTACTCCATTCCACCATCACAGAACTGGTCGTCAATGAAAAAAAATATTTGCCTCGCTCATAAATCCACTCTATTTCTACATCTGATAACTGGCCACTTATGGAAGAATTTTACCTTCCTCATAAAAGACAATTATTCTACTCCACGCCCCAATTCCTGAACTGCAGGCCACCTCGATATAAGTAAAACAATCTTGACTGGCTCATAAAACATCATTACTCTGCTGCACTCCATAATATCCAGAACTGACCGCCTCGATCTCGATTGACTTATAATACACCATTACTCTCTGCCCCACTCCATCAATCCAGAACTGACCGTCTAGATCTAGACTTACTTCTAAAACATATCACTTTACTTCAACTTCACTCTATCAACCCAGAAACTTGCGCATGTCGTCTCAATATTAGTGAAAGAATCATCCAACACCATTATTCTATTCCACTCCTTCATCTCAGAATTGGCCATTATTGAACGAACCTTTACTGGATCATAAAACATCATTCCCATCCCATCACTATCAGCTCTATTCCCCGATTCCAGAACTGGCTATCCTACTCTATTCCCCGATTCCAGAACTGGCTATCCTACTCTATTCCCCGATTCCAGAACTGGCTATCCTACTCTATTCCCCGATTCCAGAACTGGCTATCCTACTCTATTCCCCGATTCCAGAACTGGCTATCCTACTCTATTCCCCGATTCCAAAACTGGATATCCTACTCTATTCCCGGATTCCAGAACTGGCTATCCTACTCTATTCCCCGATTCCAAAACTGGATATCCTACTCTATTCCCGGATTCCAGAACTGGCTATCCTACTCTATTCCCCGATTCCAGAACTGGCTACCCTACTCTATTCCCCGATTCCAGAACTGGCTATTCCACTCTTTCCCCGATTCTAGAACTGGCAACCGCCATCATGTCGATATCTGTGAAAGAATCTTTGCCTGGCTCATAAAACATCATTATCATCTCCACAGAGCCAATTGCTATTCTACCCCACTCCCCGATTCCAGAACTGGCAACCCCCATCATGTCGATATCTGTGAAATAATCTTTGCCTGGCTCATAAAACATTATTATCCTCTCCACAGAGACAGCCAATCACTATTCTATTCCACTCACCGATTCTAGAACTAACCACATCGATCAAGTCGATATCTGTGAAAGAATCTTTGCCTGGCTCATAAAACATCATTATCCTATCCACAGAGCCGGTCTATATTTATTCTACTCCACTCCCCGATCTCAAAACTAACCACCTCGATCAAGTCGATATCTGTGAAAGAATCTTTGCCTGGCTCATAAAACATCATTATCCTCTCCACAGAGCCCATCACTATTCTACATCATTCCCCAATACCAGAACTGGCCACCTCGATCAAGTCGATATCTGTGAAAGAATCTTTGCCTGGCTCATAAAACATCATTATCCTCTCCACAAAGCCAGCCCTCCACTCCCCGATTCCAGAACTAACCACCTCGATCAAGTCGATATCTGTGATAGAATCTTTGCCTGGCTCATAAAACATCATTATCCTCTCCACAGAGCCAGCCCTCCACTCCCCGATTCCAGAACTAACCACCTCGATCAAGTCGATATCTGTGAAAGAATCTTTGCCTGGCTCATAAAACATCATTACTCCACTCCAAAAACACAAAATAGTTAGAATCACCATTAATGCCACACACATTGTGTTTTTATTATTCATAACCCTACTGCACGATACCATCAAAACAAAAAGACGTAACATTGACTTTTATGATCGCTTTAGTAGAGCGTCTTATCGACCTTGATGGCATAAAAAATTAATAGGAAGAAGTTACATTCAGCACACGCAACCACAAATCCATTAAAGCGGAAGTATAGACAATAAAATGTGTTTTTACCGACATTTGTATTCAGGAGTCTTAACTTAAGGTTGTGAAATTCTTTCTGGTGTCAATATAGATTGATTTTAAGCGACTGACCTTATATTAAAGTGTCCAAATCACTGCTTCTTAATTTAATTTTTTTCTGCCCTCCTAAATTTATTTGATTGACGTGAAATAAAATTAGTGGAAAATAAAGGATCTTGACCAAAATGTGACATGTAGATAATTGAAGTGGAATAAAAATGTGGTCCATGTCAAAAAGCCGTAGCTGCGAATTTCATACATATCTGGAATAATGTTGATAGTGACCAGTGTGTACAAGCCGAGTTGCAATGCATTCAAACACAAAATTTTCCTCCAATATCTGCAAGTGTTCAGAAAAAAGCCCTGAAAACTAAAAAAAAAAAAAAAAAATAACCGGAACGAAACTCAAACTTTATCTGTAACTCTTAATGTTGAACTCATATAACATGCAGATCTGATCTGCCCCGATCGCACAGAAAAGCTAAAAATCTTTACACACCTTCCCCAGATCGGACTAAAAAGCTTAAAATCTCTGCATCTTTACACATAACTGATGTCAACTTGATATAAGTGTAATATTCTTGACTGGGTTGTAAATCAATTTATCAACCAATCGACCCGACGCCTCATCAAAAATATAAAAGCATGATCAGAGGCACTTTGTGCATCTTTTATAACTCGATAAACACAAAACGTGCAGTTCTTGAGTTAAGTTGTATTTAGCTCTTGACAACGATAAATAAAAATATAAAAGCATGATTGAAGGTTCTTTATAACTCGATAAACACAAATCATGCAGTTCTTGAGTTAAGTTGTATTTAGCCCTTGACAACGATATATAAAGCTGACAAATGCAAAATCATAGCCATTTCATTATTTAATACAGCATACCGAACTTCTAAAAAATCATATATTATTGATAACACTTTGAATCAATACGTTATAATAGCATTTTCTATATATGCAATAGATTTAACATTCCAGTTGCTATACGTAAGATCAATTCATTAGACGTTTAGAAGTATCAATCATAAAGTCATATATCACCTAGATAAAAACACTAAATACATATAGTGACTCTGGAAGGCTTATACAATGTTGTGCAGAGGCCACAGTGGCCTAATGGATAAGACTTCAGTCTTCAAATCCAGGGTCTCTTAACGCTGTGAGTTCGAGTCCTGCTCAGACCACGTGTGGAAAAGTGAATTTCCCTTGTCGTTGGCCTTTACTGGTTTACCTGGTATAAGTATAATGGACTGGGGGAGTGGTACGCTTGTCTGCGGCGTACTGATTCTGTGAGCTAGCACGTTATAGTTGCCCTGAATGCGCGCTGGTACAAGGTGGACCATAAAACACACTTGCACTTCACATGCATACAAAAAATGTTCATAGATTAATCCATAGAGATTAATAAAATAGTTATCGTCGCGAATTAGCTGAAAAATTACCAATGTGGCGTTAAGCAACATTCAACCAACCAACAATGTTGTGCTTTAGTTTGAGCACATTTTAATAATACTTGATTAATGGCATTATTCTGAACACAAAATAAAATACACATGAAAAAAAACATTTTAAGAAAATTAACGAAGAAAGCGTGAAATTGACAGCTCATCTTGGCCTCCTAGACAGTTTTTTGACAGCCGCTACCATTTACTTGGTTTCTGGAAATGGACGGATCGCCTGCCACACCCGCAATGTTCCGATAAAGGTTCAGGCCCCGGTTTCACAATCATTCCTTAGCTAAGATTTTCCTTAACTTAAATTTAGCAAATTTTTGTAATCTCTTTTTGAAACTACTGGTGAATATTTTTGTCAAAACTAAATGCAAAATTAATGTTTTAATCTAGAAGTGATCTTAAAAATGACACCTTAAATTCCTTAATATCTTTAAAATTAACAAAATTATAAAGATTTGAAAATTTGCAAGATTTAAGTTAAGAAAAATCTTAGCTAAGGAATTATTGTGAAACCAGGGCCAGCATGTCTGAATTACACACAAAAGGAATAAAAACTCGACCTGGATTGTGCCAATTAATGACGTCACTGACACTAGAACGTCATTAATTGCCGTAACGCTGCTTTGTTACCGTCATGGTGGCCTGTGTCGGAACATAAAAGGCGTGGCCGGCGATACGTCAATTGTAGCTTCTTGACAGCTACAAATCACTTGGTAGCGGCTTTTCGGCAACTTGCTGTCTCTTATCTCTGCTACCGGACAGCCGATCTGTCACTACTTTTGGTAAGCTTATTGTCAAACGTTCTACAGATCTTTACTGCATTACGAATTGAGTAAAATTGGTGCATGTGGCACTTTGGTTTCTATGACATTACAGTTGGATACGCAAGCTAATTTGATTTTAGCTGTTTAAGAGTATCAATTATAAAGTTATATCTCACCCAGAAACAAAGAGTACTAAACACATTTAATGACTTATATCAGAGCTTATACAATGTTTTGCTTAACTTTGAAATTGCTCAATAATTTTTAGAATACCTGTTTCTCATATGTTAATAAATCATCCAGATACATAGAGCGCTAAACGCATTCAATATCTATAGAGAGCTAATTATACGACTTTTGAGATTACTAAATAGTTTTAGAATACTGGTATCTGTTTCTCGTATGGTAATTAATACTGATTGATTAATGGTGTATTCTCCAAGCTAGACAAAATATATATAGTTTGAAAAACATTCCAAGACAGAGTTGGCAATCTCCTACTGTAAAATGCTATTAATCATAAGAAATAGGTGTTCGATTAAATTGTCATATTTCATAGTCTAAATACGGTACAGACTTCAGCGTTCTCGAAATTACTAAAACTTGTCTCTGCCCCTCGGTTACCGATCTTCAACTATTTTTTCGTTTGTCAGTTGTTAAACTTTCGACAGGCATGCACTGCTTTTCTGAATGAGTACAATTGGTGCATGTGTACTTTGTTATGTACAATAGATTTATCATTCCAGTTGGATACGTAAGATAATTATTTGAAGCCGTTTAAGGGTATAAATCATAAGGTTATATCTCATCCAGATACAAAGAGTACTAAACACTAATAATAACTTATAACATAGCTTATACAATTATTGCTTAAATTTGAAATGCTCAATACTTTTTTAGGATATCTGTTACAAATAGGTAAATATGTTTCGTATGTTGATCATCCAGATATAAAGACTACTAAACACATTTAATAACTCTACATAACTTAATGTACAATGTTTAAAATTACTCAATAGTTTAAGTATATCTGTTTCTAGTATGTTAGTACTAATGTTTAATGGTGTTTTCTCCATGCTAAACACAATATATAAAGTGTGGAAAACATTCCAAGACAAAGTTGGCAATCAACTTCTGTGAAATGCTTTCGACTGGCATGTATTGATTTCCTGAATGAGTACAATTGGTGCATGTGGCAATTTGTTATAAAATTAAAACGGGTATAATATGTAATTATGTACAATAAATTTTAGGCATGTATTTAAGGGTATCAATCATAAAGTTATATCTCACCCAGATACAAAGAGTACTAAAAGCGTTAAATAACTTATAACATAGCTTATTCAATTTTTGCTTAACTTTGTAATTTTTAGGATATCTGTTTCTCATATGATAATATGTCTTGTATGTTATTTATCCAGATACAAAGAGCATAAAACACATTTAATAAATATACAGAACTTAATATACAATTTTTTTTAAAAAATTATTCAATAATTTTTAGAATATCTGTTTCTAATATGTTAATAAATCATACAGATACATACAGCGCTTAAATTGTCATATTTCATAGTCTAAATACAGTACAGACTTCAGCTTTCTGGAAATTGCTAAAACATGTCTCTACCAATCGGCAACCGATCCTCAACTCTTTTTGGTTTGTCAGCTGTTACACTTTCGACAGACATATACTACTTTCCTGAATGAGTACAATTGGTGATTTTAGCACTTTTTATGTGTAATAGATTTAATATCCCAGTTGCTATATGTAAGCTCATTAGATTTCGAAGTTGTTTAAGAGTTTCCATCATAAAGTCAAATTTCATCGAGATATAACGAAACACTAAACACTGATAATTACTATACAGAGCTTAATATATAATGTTTGCTTTAATTTCAAATTGCTCAACAGTGTTAGAAAATCTGTTTCTCGTATGGTAATACTGATTGATTAATGGTGTATTCTCCAAGCCAGACAAAATATATATAGTTTGAAAAACATTCCAAGACAGAGTTGGCCATCACCTACTGTATAATGCCATAAATCATAGTAGAGCGAAATTATTTTCTAAGAAAAAGGTGTTCGATTAAA
Source organism: Anadara kagoshimensis (assembly GCA_021292105.1). Lineage (NCBI taxonomy): Eukaryota > Metazoa > Mollusca > Bivalvia > Arcoida > Arcidae > Anadara > Anadara kagoshimensis. Next base: position 31,322,635 of record CM037868.1, read on the forward strand.
TTGTCATTTTTCATAGTTTAACGCCAAGCTGACCGAAAGTTGCTATAGATGCAGTATGCTTGGAATGATAAGGATAACATGTGGCCAAAAAAGCTACAATATACAGTACAGGTCTGTTGAAAGTTTAACAAGGAGCTAACTGAAAGGAGATGCAGCTTGTTTGCAAAGATAAGGATAGATTATGGTCAATAAAGCTTCAATACAGTCAAACCTGTCTATGAAGGTCACCCAATGGAACCAGTAAAAGTGGTTTTTAAGGACAGATCGCCTTTATATACAGGTTCAAATAATATGAATAAAGAACAAGTGGTATACAATTCATCTGGCCTTTATACGCGGGTGGTCCTTATATTGAGGTGGCTTTCAAGGTTGGTATGACTGTATACAGTACAGACATGTCGAAAGTTTAAATCAAGCTAAGGAACAGAAATCAAAATTCGGCTACAGAGTTGTCCATAGCTATCGGCTGAAAAGCTTTTTTAAAAAGCGATAGCCGCTGCAAAAAATGATACCGTGATAATACAAACGAAGGTCTTTTATTAACTACCGATTCGGAACTAATTGACTAGCTAAGTATTAAACTTTTAACAGGTCTGTACCGTACGTGTATCAACCGGCTATAGAGATATTGCTAACGAGCTGCCAAGTTTAGCTGCCATTTTCGAAACTGCATTTTCGGTAGCTTAGCGTCAAACTTTCGACTGGTCTGTACTGCATCAGAAAGTTGTTATCATAAATCTCAAGTCTTGTGTATCAAATATGCATGATACCATCCCTAATGTCCCCGATATGTTAAAATTCCATTTTAAATTTCAGCTTCATTTAATTTTCTGTCACAGATTATGCAATGTTGAAAAAAAGATTCATTACAACATTTGTTTATTCTAGTTAAATGGTTTATGTGTGTATACGGTGTTGATCAGAATTTATTTCAGATTATTGAAATAAACGCTTAAACTGCATTGCTAGGGCCGCCTAGTCATTCAAGGGACTTAAAAAGGGGGTCCCGTGTCACGGTAGGCGTGACACGAATAAAACCTGCTGCGTAATGCCACCAACGCAACTCACAGGCATAATGTATTCACTTTCACTTATAGCTGGCGACCTCTCGATTTAAGTGAAATAGTCTTGATTGGGACATTAAACACCATTACTTAACTTGTTTTGGTAAATAACAGATTTGCCAAATTTAAGACTGAAAAGATGACTCAGCAAACTTTTGCATACGATTTGTCTTAATACTATGTGTTAAATAGTCCAGGTCCCAGTTTCACAATCATTCCTTGGTTAAGATTTTCCTTAACTTAAATTATGCAAAATTTCAAATCTTTATAATTTTGTTGATTTTTTTTAAGATATTCGGGTATTGAAGGTGTCATTTTAAAAAAAAACTATTCTACCTTAAAGCATTTGCAATAAATTTTGACAAAAATGTTTATTAGCAGTTCTTAAAACAGATTACCAAAATTAGCTAAATTTAGGTTTAGGAAAATCTTAGCTAAGGCATGATTGTGAAACCGGGGCCAGCAACTATATTATCACGTGACTTGTCAATAGGGCGGATACATGTAGAACTTAGGGTCGTAATTTTTTTTGTTCTACAATAATTAAGTTTATAAAGGCATCATATGTTTGCCAATTGCAGTCTTATATATCCGAGAAGATGACAAGAAAATACAAAAAGTTAAGGAGAAGCTTAAACACAGGAAATGGTAAGCAGCAAGAACGGACAAAGACATGATGTCGTCAGGTATGGACACAGATCATACCCTACTGGAGCACATACTTGACTTACTTTTCCAGTTTTCAAAGTTTAAACTTTGCTTTCTGAGATTGTGATTTGGACATTAACCGGTTGTATTTGATTACAATACAAAGAGAGCATGTGACACATCCATCATCGGTCTTATTGAAAAATATTACTAGTTCTTGAAAGGAATTGAAGAGCAACTAGGGACATATATGCCTTCACTTGACAAACATGATGTCAACAAACAGTTTCTTAGAAGGAGTTATTCATTGATAAGTACATATAAGAATCATGCCGGCCAAACTATATATTATGGACAGCCGAGTGTAGAATTGAGTTTTAAGCCCTAGAAAATATTCTTTCACTCGTATCGAGTTGTTTCGTTCAAATATTGTAAAAAAAGGCGTGACCGAAAAAAAATCAGTAAGCGATCTGACAACTTGATCACACTTGGATATATACAGTGCAGATCTGTCGAAAGTTAAAAAAGGAATCGAAGCTTGGTGGTCGAGTGACCGAGCGACCTATAGCTAGAATAAAAAAAAACTGCCAAGAGACATATAGCTGCTGTTAAAAACTGTTTTAAGTTACGAAGAGTTGAAATGTTCTGCCGATTCGGCACCATTCGTTAGCCAGTGTTAAACTTTCGATAGGCCTGTATTGTAGGTCCCGAGTGGAATTCGATCCTAGGCGGCAATGAGAGACCAGCGCGCGTTAGACCACTCAACCACGGATTCATATACAGCGCCTTACTTTAATACGTCTTATTTCTAGCAATGGCGTATAAAAAAATATCAATTTCCGATTTTTTTTTCAATTTAACCGGGATTAAATTTATGTCAAAGATTATACGATGTTGGAAAAAACCCAAAATCAATAACGCTTAAATCAAAAATTTTATACGCTCTTTTTTACGAACAGATGCTTTTTTGATTCATTTATTTAGAATCTTCAATAACAGAAAAGCTGATATGATATTAAGAGATATATACGGCACAGACCTGTCGAAAGTTTAACATTAAGCTTACGAACAGACATCCAAGCAAGTCTTCCAAGTGTCCGAAAAACGGGTGACTAGTGGCCGAAATCTGGCAAGTAGTGGCCTCGAAAAGCTGCCGAGAGAAAGGTGACAGCTGCCAATAGGCTTTCGAGATATAGCCAATAAGAGACCGAGATTAGCTGTAAATTTTGCACATTTTCCTTAAACTTTGAACAGTCTTCCAAGTGTCCGAAAAAACGGGTGACTTGTGGCCTAAATCTAGCAAGTAGTGGTCCCGAAAAGCTGTCGAGAGAAAGGTGACATCTGTCAAGATATAGCCAACGTGGGACCAAGATAAGCTGTGAATTTTGCCCATTTTCCTTAAATTTTGGGCAGGCCTGTACGGTATAAGAAAGTGGTTATCATCAATCATAAGGCTATATATCATGCAGAAAGTTACATCTATATACACTTAATATTAGTGACAATATATCATATAAATCCTACTATATTATTAGTATTGATTACTTCATTTCAAAACAGCTAAATCAACTCTGATTTGAATATCTAATATGATTGAATCATTATCATCAACTCTCTCTCTCTCTCTCTCTCTCTCTCTTTCTCTCTCTCTCTCGTCATTTCAAAACAGCTATATCAACTGATTTTGATATCTAGTATCATTGAATCATCTCTCTCTCTCTCTCTCTCTCTCTCTCTGTGTGTGTGTGTGTGTGTCAAGATCTGATAAGTTATTACTTCCAACAACAAATATGATGTTATTATTTATTTATTTATTCATTTATTTATGTTTTTTCTAATTGCTTTATAAATGACAGAACAATGATTTCCAGTCGGAAGTTTGTATGATGTATTTAATACAATGTCATACAATATACATGTACATGTACTGACAATTGAACAAAACCTTAAACAATTAAAAATTGATGTCGGAAACAAATGACGTTTGATAGAAATGGACATTTAAATTCGTATTACATTTAATTTGAAAAAATTTAAAGTAAGCAACATGTTCTCGCAATATAAACAGAATCATGAATCGAAGACACGTGTCTTTTTCTACAAACATAAAGTCAAAATTCGTCTAGCGCATATTACTAAACTCTACTTGTTGGTGACGTCACAATTTTGCACGTTCTAAACTGACGTTATTGGCAAATAACGAAATTGCTACAATGTTTATATAGAACAAAGCAGTTGTAATTGTTAATATGTGATTGTGAAAGAAAACAAAAAGAGAAACAAATCAATAAACCACACAATTATAAAAGAGTCAATGAATTTAATGAGAGAAATACTGTCCAGTGATATTGTTATAATCAAACACAAACATACCGACCAAATTTGAAATTACAATTCCAAAAGCAAAAGTAAAATCTATGAGAACTTCCACAAAGGAAGTGATGACGTGTGCTTCGGAAGGGTATACACCCCTCTCTAGTATTGGCACAAATATTTGACCTGCAAACATAGATCTCAAGCCACATTAATTGATCACCCAGGGATATTTTAAGAAGTGCAGATTTTTTTTGTGTTCAAATATGTATGATTGTCTTTAAATTGGTTAGAAATACATATAGATTAGACACAAACATACCAGTAGACGTTACAATCGCAAGTCCAAACGAAAATTAAAAACTTAAAAAACTGGCAAATAGAGTTAAAACCAAGAATTCCTTTATTTGTTTCAAAACAATAGCTAACCGAACCAAAAACTATAAAGAAATGCAAGTTAATTCAGCCAAAGACCATTACACAATGCAAGTTAATGATAGAGATACCAAAACAGTCGAGAAACCAATTAAATGTTTGAGCACATGTAAATCTGTTTTAGATATACAACATGTTTTATTTAATTTCGCTTTTGAGGTATGTATCTATAAAGGTTGTTTTATTTAATTTAGATTTTGAAGTGTAAAATTGACAAACTAAATTGGACAAAATTAATATAAATGTTTGGTCCTGGACGTGATTGCTGTTGGAAAACTTTAATTTGTTCAGACGTATGCATGTTGGTTTATTAGTCGCATGACCACTGCGGTAGCTCAGTTGGTAGAGTGTTCGCTCCGTAAGTGGGAGGTCGTGGTCTCGAACCCCGACCGGTTCTGACCCAAGACTTGAAAGTGGGTAGTGACTGTTCTTTCGCCAATCACTGGACATTACGAAATGAAAGTAACGGTTCTTTCGGGTGGGAACTTAAAATAAACGAGGTCCCGTGTCACGGTGGGCTTGGCATGCTAAAGAACCCTGCTGTATAATGCCATCAGCGTAAAGCACAGGCATAATTTCCGCACCTTCACCTATATCTGGCGACGTCTCGATATAAGTGAAATATTCTTCAGTGGGACGTTAAACATCATTACTCAACTCACTCATTGTGTGCATAATGCTTTTAGAATATTACATACTGTATCATCCGATCGCGAAACTATCATGCATGGACAAAACACATTGAAAAGACCGCGGTGACCTAATATAATGGAAAAGTCTACACATCTAGGGCCTCTCACCGTGTGAATTCGATTTCCGCTAAGACCACATGTGAGAAAGTGAGTTTTCCATGCCAGTTGGCCTTTACTAGTTCATGATTTCTAATATGAGTACAAGATAACGATTTCAAAAGAAATTACTTCTGGAGTGAATGTTTTTTGATCGACAAAATATGATTAAATAATAAAATGTTAAGTTTTGTTTATTAATTAGAGGAATTTTGTCCGATATATTAACAAAAAAAAACCAAACAAACTTAATCTTTGTTCACTAAATTATTGAGAAATAATGCTTAAGCATAAGAGGTTTTGGTGACTAGATATCAGACCACAGCGCATCTCGCTGCCTAGGTAATAATCTCAATCGAGATACACCCTACTATGGGAATGTTTGTCAAGGATCGTCTCTCTCCGCCCACTCCGGATTCCCTCATAATCTCTGCAATGACCACCTCAATATAGTAAAAAATATGACGGGAGTAAAACGCCATTACTCCACACTCCATTACTTTAAGTACAAAAACAGTATTAAAAATAAAATAAAAACCGGGCACACAAAATTATCACACAACCAAATTAAATCTTATACGAGTTTTTATTGACACTAGTATGAACAAGTTAGTTCTTTCGTCGAAGGTGTGTAGTCTTTTTAGGCACTCCTGTTTTCTCCACCGACCCTGAGTTGACTGTTTCGATAAAAGTGACACAATCTTGACTGGGTCGTTAATGTCATCAATTCATTCCACTATCCCAGACCGCCTTGATATAAGTAAAAGAATCTTGACTGGAGCCTAAAAACCATTACTCCACTCTCTTCAGTACAAAAATCGTAATAAAAAATAAAATAAAAATCAAGCACTCACAATTTTCTTACAACCAAATTAACCGACTGAAGCAGCAGCTTATATAGGTAAACAACATTGACCTGTCCACTTGACCTTTGATTTAAAATTTCATTATGGACGAGTTAATTTAAGAATAGGGATCACACAGTATATTTCGTCTATGTGATGTAAACACTATCCCTGAATCCTACTACTACCCATGTATTGGGTGGACCCTCCTATATGGATATTTCTAATTAAAGGTCAAAAGGACAGGTCAATGTTGTTTGCCTATACCGAGTGTTTATTGACAACATCTCGCTATATCCGCGTTAGGATAATTGACATCATTTATAAAACATTTATCAGAAATATGTTGGTTCATTTACTGACACTGTGTGATGATAACATTAGGATTAGTCTTGATGAAAGTACAACTAATTGGTTCCCTGTCAGACAAGTGCTTAAGTGTCAAGTAGTTAAGGCGAAGATGTTAAAGCTGTAAAATAAACAGTTTATTTAGCGCGATATCTGCGAATATCGATCGAACCCCCCGTGTAAGCAAACAAGTGGATAATTAGCCTTCCTGACTGATGTTTCCACTAATGATTCTTTATGAACGATCATCGAATGTCTTAATCCGTCAAAGTGTATTTTATACTTTCTCCAAATGTTTACTAAATGTTTAAGGATAAAACTACACATGTTTATGGCTATTGGGGGATACACATTTAAACCTAAGCTTATGCTATTAGATCGAAAAAATCATCAACAATTCAACCGTTTGTGAGAAACCAGATCAGACGTTTGAATTTTTGTTTTTGTTTTTGAGCGATTCTCTTGTTGATTAACGTTAACGTTGATTTTTGATTATTATTTTTATTATTATTATTATTAGTAGTAGTAGTATTGTTATATAGAATTGACAAATTAAGTCGCAAACAAGTCGTCAACAAATCAACTGTTAGTAAGAATCAAGAAGACATTCTAGTATGCGGGGAGTATTCTGGTTGAAATATTATTATTATTATTATTCCCAGAGTGACATCTCTAATTAGGTGTAAATTGCAATCATGATACACATATGAATCAATTACAATTTAGGATATAAAATTAAAAACTTCATCATTACCTCCAAAACAAATAGTGAGGATCCAGATCTGACAGTAGTAATTTTTGGGAAATGTACACCTTCTTCTTCTTCTTCCTCCTCTCTTCTTCTTGTTTTATGTTTAATAAGTTGTTTTTTTTAATTTGATACTTCTGATTCTTAAACGTTCCATATGCCTTAACAGGCAGGATACCATACGTTTGTATCCATCCCCTGCAAACTAGTTTGAGGGGGGTATATAGGAATCACCATGTCTGTCTGTCCGTGGAAAATCGTGCCCAAGCCATATCCCATAGCTGCTTCAAATGGACGACTGTCATAAAACTTCACATGAATAATCTTCATGGTCCAAAGGTGTGTCATGACTTTGAACCAAGGTCATGTCGTAAAGGTCAAGGTCGTGGGAAAGCATTAAATGTTGGGACGGGGGTATTTGGCTCTCAAGATACAGTTTTAGTTATGTATGTTTTATATAATATATTCTTATGTGTACTACTACTTATAATTATTATTGACAGTAATAATAAATTGATATCTTCAATATGGTACAAAACATAATCCCAAAAACCCTCAACGTCATCAGTGATAACCATAAAAATACGAATAAAATAAAACGTGTTTAACTCTTCAATTAACAAACTAAAAACATAAACAAACAAACAAACAAAAAAAAGGGGCGTGACTCAAGAGAAAAAAAACCCACCATAAAATGGTAAAATGGACGTGACCTTGTTAATTATTTAAATAAAGAGAGGTCAATAGGTCAATGAAGGATGTAGATGACTTTGTATTGATCTGAGAGATAAAGTTATACTCAATTCACAATCAATCAGGATGAATTAAGTGTACACTGACAGATACATGTGATATGGAATGTTAAATTTGTCTTATATTACGTTTCACGTTGTATATAAACACTTCAAGATAGACCAACAACATTGACCTGTCTGCTTGACCCTTAATTTAAATGTCAATCATGAAACAATACATTTAAGTATATAGGAAACAACTGTTGATTTCGTCTTCATCATGGAAATCGTGTACTGTTTGTGTATTAACTTTGAATACCCTATACATTTATGGGGTGGAGGATTGCATATGAATGTTCCTGAATAAAGGTCAAGCGGACAGGTCAATGTTGTTTGCCGATACAAGGAATCAATAGCCGTCTAAATTATCCTTATGAAATTAAACAAAGATCCTCAACTATCTGGATGATATCGTTGTATATCGTTTCTGCGTATTGTTTCAAGGCCTTTCTATTATGTTCTAAAAATTAAAACATTTGAAACTCAATACATATTCTTTTTGGCAATATCCAATATAACTAAGTACAAGATACGACCAAACACAAACAAATCAGTTCTAAAAAGCAATGTAAAACTTAGATTGCAAACAAATTAGGCTAAACAGTGTAAGGAGGCCTGGTGCTCGAAAAGGTACACGCCTTCTGGAAGTCGAGCTAGTTACATCCGCCACTTGTGAAATTAAAATTGGAACATAGAATTAATGGAGTCAAAATATCAATAATATTTTAGATGCATATCATAAGTTTCATTTTTATGGTGTCGGTCATAACCCAAAAACATGACAGTTGCTGCTGTGGGTCTTCAGCTAAAGAACACTGCGGTAGCTCAGTTGGTAGTATGCTCGCTCCGTAAGTGGGATGTTGTGGATTCGAACCTAACCGGTCTGCTCCAAAACTTGAAAGTGTGTAATGACTGCTCTTTCGCCAAGCACTCGGCATTAGAAATTGATAGTCACGTTTCTTTTTCATGGTGAGGTCCCTTGTCACGGTAGGTGGATAAAGAACACTGCTGTATAATACCATCAGCGCAACGAACAGGCAGAATTTCTGTACCTTCGCTATAGCTGGATAGCTTAAAGATATAAGTAAATATTTAGTGGAATATTTTTGACCAAGACATTTAACACAAAGACTCAACTCGTAAGCCAAAGCTTAAGACCATTTGATTAACGAGGCAACTTAAAAAGACCGTGAATGTGAGTGTCGGATATCCTTCAATTGTGATGTAAAAATTACCTTAATTGGTTTATTTCCAAAATAACCAATTAACATCTTGTTTTGGTGCTGGATCACAGAGCAAATACTGACATGACTTGCAATTCACTCGATCTTGTAATGAAGTTCTATAAAGCATGTATGGAATACAGCTGTGTCAATATTCAATAGTGAGTTCATCATATTACGTACACATGTATACCGATTATTAGAAAAAAAATTATGAAACAATTATAAACTGACCTACTTACTGAACTTTTAAAAGATAGAATAATACATTTCAAATAAAACGCGATATTATAAGCCCATGGGAGACAGACGAATTAGTATAAAGATATGTTGATTTGTTGACAGAATGTAAAGGGAAGGAATGGAAGACATGGAATTTTCCAATGCAGGTTGACTGTAGAAGATTCCCTGCGCCATCAGCATGGGAAAATATTTCATTGTTGGGATAGAACAGGAAGGTCACAATAATAATTATAATATAAATAATAATTTATAACGTGGTATTTCACATAGTAAGTGAAAGTGGAAGGGTAACAACTTCCTATGGATTAATTCGACGCCAAATATATCCAGGACATAGTTTTATACAAAGACAACATTCTTATCAAAAATATTGTGACATTAGTAATTTAAAAACAATTAGAAAATTGTGTAATTAGTGAGAGTCAATGTAACCAAAACAGTATTTTTATTGTTTAAGGTCACGAAAAATTGTGACGATTTTTTTTTGTAAATTTGGACTTCATACTTCTTGAACAAAACGAATTAAATAGTTTATCTTTATGTAAGTGCATTTCGAATGGACAAAAGCAATTTAAAACACGAAACAATTAATTTCAAACTAGTTAAAACATTTTTACATTCGTCACTATTTGGATAAAATCATAAACAAAAAAATGCTTCTTATATGGAAAAAAGTTAATATAAACGCAATGTCAATTCATTAACGCCTTTAACATTATATAATTGATACTTTTTTGTTTTTGTTCCTTCGGGCTACGTATGATTAATACACAAGCAAAATTCTTGTATCAAAAAGCTCTGGCAAATCGAGTGGCCTACTACAGAAATGTAACAAATTGATAATGGAGTCGAATCAATAGTAAATGACAGCTGGCTTGATGAAGTTGACTAATTGTATGTGTGTATATATGTTATGGTGTTGTAATTAACTCAAGCTGATGGGAAAAATTCCTTTAGGGACGTCATGGTTTAGATACTTCAATCTCCAACTTGTATATATCATGTGTTACATCTCGGTGAATAGGAAAATGATTATCTACATTCGGACTTAGTAACTCACCAGCATGCCTCTTGTATGCCTCTTGCAGTTCAGGACATGTATCAACTGTTATTATTCTTTAATAAAGTCTTGCAAGGATGGAGTCTTTGTTTTGCTTTTAATTATAACCTTTTTGTCTTAGACATCTAAGAACATTTCAAATATACTAAACCTCTTGATAAAATACTAAATTGAAAAAGAATATACGAATCCATGTCCAAATCAAAATTCCAGAGTAAAATTAAAGACTTTCACAACTTTTACAACTGTCGGCTTAGGTTAAGCACATACACAGGTTAGTTAGGATGAGTGCTCTGGAAGCTCCAGTGAAGTTGGCTTCATGAAGTTGACAAATTTTATATTTGTATACATATGATGGTGTTGTAATTAACTCAAGCTGATGGAAGTAATTCCTTCAGGGACGTCATGGTTTAGATGCTTCAATCTCTAACTTTTATACATCATTTCGCTGTTTACATCTCGATAAATAGAAAAATGGTTCTTTAAATACGGACCTTAAATCACCAGCATGCCTCTTGCAGTTCAGGACATGTTTAAACAGTAATTTTTCTTAATAAAGTCTTTCATGGATTGAGTCATTTATTTTGTTTTGCTTTTATTTTTATAATCTTTTTGTCTTTTGCATTTGTGAACATTTCAAATATACTTAACTTCTTGATAAAATACAAAATTAAAAAAAACATACTAAACCAAGTCCAAATAACAATTCCAGAGCAAAAGTAAAGACTTTTACAAATGTCAGCTTAGGTTAAGTATGTGGACTTCCATCAAGTTAGTTAGGGTGAGTGCTCTGGAATGGAAGTACCTCATGTTAAGCTAGCTACATCCATCAGTTGGCTTCATGAAGTTGACAAATTGTATATTTGTATATATATGTGATGGTGTTATAATCAACTCAAGCTTATGGATATAATTCCTTTAAGGACGTCATGGTTTAGATACTTCAATCTCTAACTTGTATATATCATGAGTTACATCTCAGTGAATAGGAAAATGGTTTTCTAAATACGGACTTAGTAACTGACCAGCATGCCTCTTGCATGCCTCTTGCAGTTCAGGACATGTATAAACAGTTATTTTTCTTTAATAAAGTCTTGCAAGGATGGAGTCTTTGTTTTGCTTTTAATTATAACCTTTTTGTCTTTGACATCTAGGAACATTTCAAATATACTAAACCTCTTGATAAAATACTAAATTGAAAAAGAATATACGAATCCATGTCCAAATCAAAATTCCAGAGTAAAATTAAAGACTTTCACAACTTTTACAACTGTCGGCTTAGGTTAAGCACATACACAGGTTAGTTAGGATAAGTGCTCTGGAGGCTCCAGTGAAGTTGGCTTCATGAAGTTGGCAAATTTTATATTTGTATACATATGATGGTGTTGTAATTAACTCAAGCTGATGGAAGTAATTCCTTCAGGGACGTCATGGTTTAGATGCTTCAATCTCTAACTTTCATACATCATTTCGCTGTTTACATCTCGATAAGTAGAAAAATGGTTCTTTAAATACGGACCTTAAATCACCAGTTCAGGACATGTTTAAACAGTTATTTTTCTTAATAAAGTCTTTCATGGATGGAGTCATTTATTTTGTTTTGCTTTTAATTTATAATCTTTTTGTCTTTAACATTTGGGAACATTTCAAATATACTTAACTTCTTGATAAAATACAAAATTAAAAACAAACATACTAAACCAAGTCCAAATAACAATTCCAGAGCAAAAGTAAAGACTTTTACAAATGTCAGCTTAGGTTAAGTATGTGGACTTTCATCAAGTTAGTTAGGGCCAGTGTTCTGGAAGGCAAGTACCTCCTGTTAAGCTAGCTACATCCGTCAGTTGACTTCATGAAGTTGACAAATTGGATATTTGTATATATGTGATGGTGTTGTAATTAACTCAAGCTGATGGAAATAATTTCTTTAGGGCATCATGATTTAGATATCAAAATACCTTGCTCTATATATCATTCCTGTGTTTACATCTCGATGAGTAGAAAAAACTCCTCTAACCAGTATATATACCTCTATTAGTTCAAATGTTATTGGGCATATCTAGCTACAATACTTAAAAAGGGATCATGCAACAGTGGAGTCACTTTTTGCTATGTTTTTTATAACTACCTTTTGTAATTTCTATTTGGGAACATTTAAAAAAAATCTTGAATCAGTACTAAATCAATAGCAACTAAAACTGCGTTTAAGCAGGACTCAATTGCGGGGTAAGTCACCCCTGATAGTGGTACATTAGAAAAGAACTGATATTGATAGTAGAAGCAATGATAGATGTATTGGTGTAATAACTTCTGGAAATTGTTATTTTTTGTATGATTATGATGTTTCCATATACACATTCATAACAAGACGTGTTAATGTTAAGGTAATGCAACTTTCAGGAAAAATCATTAGGCAATGAAAAATAGGTCATAGTGACCTACTTAGTGTTAAAAGTAGATCTTTATTTTCGTTGGAAATCAGAGGCTGATCGGGCTAAATCACCAGTTATGGATCATAACGACTCCCAACGTTTTAACCTGCTCAATAACAGCAATGTCAAAAATCTGAAACAGGACGTAAGACGAAGGCTTCAGTAGTGTACTCCGTTGTTAAGAACATGAAACTTGCTTGATTTCTTTTCTTATTATATGTAATAACATTGAAATTTAAATCAAGCACATTGTTTGTTTAGAAAACTTTTAAAATTTCATTTGTAATCTAATCTTCAAAATAACAAAAAATGTTTCCATCTTGCTTTTTTTCTGACTGTATTAGGCTTTTTCAGCTTTCTATATTTTCTTTAGGGAAAATTAAAATTATTTTCATTTCATATTACCATAGCAACATTTCCTTTTTAACAGGAACTTCCGTTTAGATAAAATTGAAAATCAAAATTGAAGAAAAACTCAATTACGAATAAATGATGCACATTGTAAGTGTGTTTAGTTCCTAAATTAGATCATGAATCCCTATGGTAAAAGTAATAAGTTTTAGATTGTAAATAGAAAGCTGACGTATTACCATATAATACTTTTTGATAGACGTGAAATGAATCATTTCATTCTATAACTCAGATGTATCATTGTTCGTTTATCAAATAATAGATACTCGAAAAATAAATGTAATGAAACACATCTTTGTAATTTTACGTGATTCCCCAATATTTGAACTTTATCTATCTGATTGAAAGGTGACTAAGGACGCCTCTGAGAATTTAGTGCACAAAATTTCATGGAAATTGGAAATTTCAAAATTAAATATCACGATTTTTCACATTGCCTGTTTATCAAGCATTAGGAATTAGAAAATACTTGTCATAACACGACCAATACAAAATCGCCATTATTGATGATGAAAAAAAGGAAATTCGGAACTGCCATCGCTACTTAGAACACGAAAAAAAACAAGTTAATGACACAACAGCCAAAGAAGACAGAACAAAAAGACAATCCCATAATGTTACTTATAAGATCAAGATAAATTCTGAATAGTATGACACGTTATAGTTCTATTGGAGATACTTTTAATAGCCGCTAAAGTGATCTAAAAGTATGTATGTTTAAGTAACTGATAAGTCTTATAATAGTTAAAGTCTATCCCGAGCCATTAGGCCCATCAGGCCGGAGCTTATCCCGGTTTCGGTGGCGTTAAGCGACTGAGAGCACAAGACTCTCCCCTGAATGGGACGCCGGTCCATCGCAGGGTTAACCCCCAGCATTTTGCTGCTACTCATTTATTTTTTCAGGTGAGTGCACTGGAACAACGTGAAATTAAGTGTCTTGCCCAAGGACACAACACATCGCCCGGTCCAGGGATCGAACCCACGGCCTTCGAATCATGAGTCCAACTCCTTAACCACTAGGCCACGCGCTTCCACAAGTCTTATAATAAGCCCACACAAAATAAAAAAGAAAGCAAATATATTAAAAGATGCAATGATTAATTTTCATTTCTGTAGACAAAAATTGATTGGTTGCTGTGATCACCTTAAGATGGCAAGACGTATTGTTGAAAATAATGCATGCAATGAGTCAAATTTTGTTGCATCTTTTATTTAAGGATGAATATGGATGACTTTATCAAAAATTTCATTACAATAGGCATTTGTCGTTTTGTGAACATCTTTGAGGTTTGACGATATATGGGCACTTAAGTTAATGTTAATGTAGTTATAAAACTTTCCACTTTGCCACTTCAGAGCAATAAGAAAAATAGATATTTTACGAAATTATCTATAAAAAATAAAACCAATGGAAATATTTAAAAAGAACATGGAACAATAATATCGATCAAACCTTTTATTAGTCCAATCTGATTGTGAAGACATAATAAAGTGTCATATCGTATAATAATATCGTGCAAATGATCTTCATCACAATAGGCTAAACGTCTCTTTATCTCTAATAAGACCCTCACTGAGATTAAATTTTACAAAATACAAATCATCGAAATTTCCCCCAACATACTTTTAATTGAACCCCCGCGAATTCTAATGATACGTGCGCATACTGACGGTATGCATATATACATCAATAGAATTGAAAAACATTATACTGACATTTAAATATTTAGTTATACTTGAACTTCAAGCTTTATGGATATCAAAGGGGATCCAAAAGATATCTGAAGATATCCTTAATTTTCAGGAATCATATTTTATAGTTTATTGAATATTAAAATACTGTAATATAAAAAGGGTACTAACTGTGTTTTTGCAAAAACAATAATCATGAAATACGTTATTTAAAATTTGAAATTTCTCAAAAACTAAGGTTTACTCCCTCATGCAAAGTATTTCCTTAGCTTAATTTGGTAAAATATATTTTGGTCTTCAAAATAATTTTGGTCTAAGCGCTACTGATGAGGAATTGTATTCCGAAACGGCCGTCTAGTGCTGTAAAATTAAAACTGATATAATATGTAATGAAAACTTATACATATTTTTGAGTACCCACTCAACTACAGCCCCACACCTACAATAAGTATTAGGATCTATATGATATGCTTTACCTGGAATCTGACATCATTCATATTGGTTTTTAAGATTAAAAAAATACTATGCAAAGGTAAGCAGATTTCTGATTTTCACCGAAAATTGATTTTTTACTGATACCATATGACACCTGAGTACGAAGATAAGGCCACACCAACATATTTTCGTCTACGAATTTTTTGTTTGAAAAAAGGAGAGTGAGCTATAAAAATGAATGTATTTCGTTTCTTAAAACTTTTTTCAGGCGGCATGTTATAATCTCTAATTGATTCGAATTACTAGTACTTTTACAGCGTCAATTGACATATTGTCCTACTATATACTATTCACACTAACTAATGAATAACCCAATTTGAGTAGGCAGTAGGTTGAAAAATCAAAGTCACGATAGCGGAAATTTTGCTGGCATGATGTTTTTCTTTTGACAAACATTCCATTTGTTTTGATAATCTGTAAAAAATCTATATCAAGGAAATGAACACGGACAGAACATGTGGGACATTACGGAAATTCATACGATGAAAAAGTTTCAAAGTGAATTATTAGTTAGGCTTATCAAGGCCCTCAAAAAGTTTTATGGCCGTTATCACAGTATTGTTGATAAGTTTGATGTTTCTGTGTCCAGGATGAACCTGGATATATTTGACGTCTCATAGTTCCATGTTCCTTTCACACAATTTTGATTACACGCGTGGCGGGTGTAGCTAGCTAGACAGGAGGTGCTTACCCTTCCGGAGCACCCGGTCTCACTTCCCTGGTGGAAGTTCACGTGTCTAACCTAACTTGTCAGTTCCAAAATTTTTACTTTTTCTTCTGGATTGTGATTCGGACATGGCTTAGTATGTTTGTTTTTAATTAATTCAAATGTTTGTACGCAAGCGGATAGAAAAACAACCAATTAATTTAGCATGGTCTGAATAGTAAAATGATCAACGTACCAACGTATATAAAACATAGAGGTAAAATCAATCCATGTATACTGTAAGATATGCTTTCTTTCCTGCGTTATACTGAACTGATCGCGTATCAATATAACTGAAAACAGCCTGAGCTTTACAATTTAATGTACTTTTATTGCACAAAATGTTTCAGTAGGAAATTTGAAAACAAATTCATTTACATTTATTCTTTACATTAAGATCTACTTAGCGATAATTTTGTCAGTTCGCATGACGAATGTCGGTGGTTGTCTACGGGCACTTCGGTTCCCTCCATAATCCATGAAGTGATCTATTGAAGACAAAAATACATTCTTTTTTCTACTTTGGAATGTAACTAGAGGAAATTTTCAAAAAAGACAAAAGGCACTTGCTTTTAAACGTCGGCAAGCATGCCCATATTCTTCTTGTGGTTCTATATACATTTTTTTCATCCAAAATCAATATCACAAATATACCAGTCCAAAGTGCAAACCACAAAATTAAATAAAACAAAAACCATGAAAATCAGAAAATCAAGTTAAACGCATGGGCTTACAAAAGAAAGAATCCGGGATCTCCGAAAGGTAAAGTATGAAAGAAGAGAATGCAACATTTTGCAATTCCAATTTGGGTTAACGGAAACGTTTAGAAAAGATAGGAACAAATGACTGCAAGGCAGCACTATGGTGGCATCTAGAGGGAAAAAGAAAAAAGGGAAGACATGTGTCCACATGGTGGAGAACGACTGAAAAGGAAAGAAACACTGCCGGATGGACCAGCTGGAAACAGCCAAAACAGCAGCGAAGGACAAGCAGAAACGGAAAGGTAGCGTTACAGCCTGATGCGCCTTCTGGCGAGGTGAGCATTAAGGTTAAAGTAAGGTTAAGAAAAATGTAACACATCATTTATTTCAGTTCCTGCTTAGTATATAAAGCTTAAAGTATTTTAATCACCTGATATTAAGTATGTGCTTATATATTGTCAATTTGATAAGGATTCAATTTTATAAACGGTTCTTAACAAAATTGAACTCTCCTGCTACTGTTTATTTAAATAAACGTTAATGTTACACAGTTGGAACAAAATAATTAGACTGACATTTGAAAAGAGCGCTAAAAACAGTACAAAATACCATACATTCTGACAGAAACAGATGATCTGCAGAAGAAAACGGATAAGGTTCGAAAAAGCTATGCAAACATATCATACAACCACTAACCACCTACATTTTAATCGTTATAGGTGTTATTCACTACTACTAACGCAGATTTTTGCCATGTAGTCAATTTTTATAAACGTCATCATAACACTGTTGAAAAGTATAATTTGTTTCAAAATGATAAGGAATATATTTGCTAATCCATAGTCCAACGTTTTTTTCATTCTTAAATTTGACTTTTATTCATTGTGGTTGTTACCAATCAAAGAGGATATATTTACCCATTCGGAGCAACATACTTCAATTCTCTGATGGAAGTTCACTTGTTGAACTAAATTTGCCAGGCTTTAAGGTTTTAACATTGCTTTTGGTAATGTGTTTTGGACGTAGACAGAATTTGTTGTATCTAAAAGTTGCATAAATGTCTGTCGATTTGATTCTTTAACAGAAAGGTCTGTTTTAGATGATTATTTTTTGGAAAACAAGCCAATTTAATTTGATTTTCTTAAAACCACTTTAGATGTATATAATATGAAATCAAACCCCTTAGCCGATATCTCTACTGGTGGCTTGTGGTGCCCCGAGGATATCACAATCTCAGTAGGCAATAACTGTGGGTAATTGTCAGAAATATACTATTGTTTAAATTTGCTGCTACCTAAAATTTGAAATTTCCTTAAAAACTAAGGTATACTCCCTCATGCAAAGTATTTTCTTTGCTAAATTTGGTAAAATATATTTTGACCCTTTAGTAATCTTTTCAACATCTTGAAAAAAGTTTTGGTTTCAAAACTTTAGTCCAAGCACTACTGATGATGCATTGTATTTCGAAACGACCGTCTAGGGCTGTAAAATTGAAACTGCTGTAATATATGTAATTGCATCCTTATACTCCTACAATGTATACATAACAACTGTTTTCATCGATTTTAATCACTTACGATTAACTTGGTTATTTGATGCCTTAAACGCACCAACGCTCAAGAGTCATTGTATTACTAAACTTACTCTTATTACAAGTTATGTCAATAACTTCTGGAGTACAAATAATCGGTTGCAAATTAAGTACGCGAGCACTTGGTGATTTTCAGTTTATGCGAACAATATGTTTCATATGTTTGAATAGTAAGCCAACGAGATAAGGTTAAATGCAAAATACATCTTTATATTAGGTATAGAAAAAATGTGATTCCTTCTATATTTTCTATTTGCTGACTATTTAGTACATAGTATATAGAGTTTGTGATAATTTACAAATATTTGAGTATTGCCCAATAGGTTACAGTGTCAGCCTTCAACAATATATAGAATAATGCAAAAGTTACGACTCAAGAAGCAAACTAAAAACTTTGAAAATTACCAAAAGAGAATCACGTGAACAAAATAAAATAAAACCTTCTAAATACAGTACCAGACTTTATTCGGTTTAATAATTGACTCAACAAATTATTCCACAATAAATAAATGAATCAATTTCAAACATAAATTAACAGGTCTGTATTCAAATTTTTATCAAATAGTAAAAACGTTGAAAACTTCAGTTAAACGCCAACTTATGACAGAGAACAAAAGCTGGGTGCATTAGAAGAGCAATCGATTCATGTTGAACTACTTAAACTTTTCACGTGTAAAATGATGATACATTGGCAAAATATAAGATAGCACATGTTTTGAATCACTTAAAACCATGTGTATGGCGCCTGGGTACTAATGTTAAAATTTAAAACAGTGCGTATAGTCAATAAAACATCACTAGCAATTATTTCGAAATTCCCTTCAGTGGTCATTTAGATGGATTCGTTAACTTTACCTTTCAATTACAAGTAACTTCAGTTGATAGCAAATCAATGACTTGACCACAAGGTGGCTATAATTAAAGATATGGTGACAGTTTCGTGATGTATGAGACGTAACGGTCCTCTTAGCTATTTTTTCTGAATAACACACTTGGAATACAACAGTGATGATTCGAGATAATCTGTATAGTTTTGTGTGTATTGACCACGGTATATTTTTTATTTCATGGGGTTATAGGGACTCGTACAATTAATTTCGTTTGATACTATGCTTAATTAAAAAAGTTTCATCGTTAATTTCTTAATTTTCTATTGTAAAAGACCAATGCTTGTTAAATAAGAGAAACTTTACCTTTAGTTGTATATTGAGTAGTACAATAACCACGCAATTGGGCATTACTATCAAGTATTTAAATCAATGACTTGAAAACAAGGTGCCGATAATTAGAGACATGGTGACAGGTTATGAGATGTAACCCTTACGTACTTTTTTTACATAACACTTTTGGAATACAACAATGATTATTCGAGATAGAGATAACCTGTGTATGTTTTTCACTTTTTATATTTTTTATTTCTTGAAAACGGATTTAAATGACCTTGTCTAGTCCCATGTTTGACAAAAATATTTTGTAAGATTTCCTTTTCCAATGCATTCCATGAAATAATATCAGAAATGGATTGTCCTTGTCATTTTAATAGTTCTCAATCAAAATTGAAATTATAGTTTAATATATAAATAGAAGTCCTTTTAATTTTTTATTTTTTAAAAATTGTTTTGTGTTTCGACTGATAGTTGTATAGTAACATACTTTTGGTTAGGGGCATTCCAATAGTTCTATTATCGCACCACTAGGCACTTTTCTATCATTAAAGCGAGTGCAATATCAGGAAAGTCATAATCAACAATCCCAATATCTATATATTGCAAATTTAATGAATTATCTTTCTTTTTTTTTCAGAATTTCTGCCAATCCGGGAGCTGATCCGATCCACTAGCCGAGCTTCGACTCTTTTTCGTTCGCCTATTAATAAACTTCTGACAAGCCTTTCATGTTAGCTGCTTTAATTACATTAGATAATTGCACCGTTCATAATAACAAATGTCTTTCGTCTCTTACAACCGTAGCATTGAATCTCCATTAGATATGAAAACAATTAATAACAGATATAAACTTTCGACAGTCATCTGATATAAGGTGTTTGCATTTAGTATTACACGGATTTTAGTATCACATTTTTGTCGTCTATTATAACAATATCATTGAATCTCAATTAGCTAAAAATTAAAATTATGGATGACAGATATAAACTTTTGACAGTCGTGTACTATAAGTTATTTGCATTGAAATGTGTTATTGTTTAATTACAATTTTTCGTTTTACTTTTTCTATTTTTAAAGTATCATTTAATCCCATTACAAATAAAAACCTTCGACGGGCATATATTGTAAATTTTTACTTTTAAAATGGCAATTATTTTCTTCTATTACTACACTTACATTGAATAACAATTAGCTAAAACAAGAGAGCAGTCAGTGACATATATAAATTTTTGGCAGACCTGTACTGCAACCTAGTTTTGATTCATTGGAAAGTGCAGCTTTTGGCTATATTTTTTCTATCACTACACTAGCATTGAATAAGTTGAAATGAGAACAGTGGATGAGAGATAAAAACATTCGCCAGTTATGTACTATAAAATGTCTACATTAGGCATTGCACAGTTAATTGTTTTCATCTATTATAACAGTACCATTTAATCTCAAGAAACTAAAAATAAAAGTTATAGATGACATATATAAACTTTCGACAGTCGTGTACTGTATGTTCTTTGGATTAAAATCTGTAATCTTTAATTACAATTTTTCTTTCTATTTCTTCTACTTAAACAGTATCATTTAATCCCAATACAAATAAAAACCCTCGACAGGCATATATTGTAAGTTTGGACTTTTAAAAGTGCAATTTTTCTCTTCTGTTACCACACTAACATTGAAAAACAATTAACTAAAGAATAGAGAGCAGTCGGAGACAAATATAAACTTTCGGCAAACCTGTACTGCAAGTTAGTTTGGCTGCATTGAAAAGTGCAGGTTTTAGCTACAATGTTTCTTCTATCACCACACTAGTATTGAATAGGCTAAACTGAGAGCAGTGGATGACAGATATAAACTGCCGACAGCTATGCACTGTAGGTTGTCTGCATTTGGGCATTGTACAGTTAATTGTTTTCTTCTATTATAACAGTATCATTTATTCTAAATAAGCTTAAAATGACAACAATTGATTACAGAAATAAACTTTCGACATTCATCTACTGTAAGTTGTATGCATTTAAAATTGCATGTTGTAGTTACAATTTTTCCTCTATTACCACAGTAACATTGAATATCAATATGCTATAATAATGAGAACAGTTGATAACAGATATAAACCTTCGACAGTCATGTACTATAAGTTGGTTGCATTAAAAAATGCAGCTTTTAGTTACAGTCTTGCTTCTTAATTGTGCTGTTTTTGTATTTCCACACTAACACTGAATCTGAATATGCTGAAAATGGGAGCAATCGATGGCATATATAAACGTTCGACAGTCATGTGCTGTAAGTTGTATACATTTAAAATGCAGCTTTTAGATAATAGTTTTTCTTCTATTGCCACAGTAGCATTGAATCCCAATATGCTAAACAGAGAACAATTGATGACAGATATCAACTTTTGACAGTCAGCCATTCACGTACTGCACAAAAGGTAATTTGCATTGAAAAGTGCAGCTATTGATTATAATTTTATTCTTCTATTACCACACTAGCATTGAATCTGAATATGCTGAAAATTGGAGCAATCGATGACAAATATAAACTGTTATTGTTAACGGATCCAAATGTCTTGTTCAGTACTCAAACAATTACTAAACATAGCTGTTTGATCAGTTAAAGGACAATAACAACGCTGGTCAGTTGATTAATTCACTAAAGTTGTTTCTCGATTCTCCCCAGGGTCAGACAGTCAAGTTGTGTTATTTGTTTAATATTAACGTCTTAGGTTACAGTGTTCATTATTACATGTGGTTGTGTATTGACAGTGTAATGCAGCGATTAATTTATTTTATTTACAAACTATATTATATAGTTGTTGATAGTTCACGATCTTGTGGCGGTATTTTTATAAACATAGGCTGCTCTTAACCACTTAAACAGGTATATGTATAGGTTGTTATTCGATTCTCTCCGGGGACAGACAGTAAAGTCGTGTTATTTATTTGATATTAATGTCTTAGGTGACGGATTTCAATATTACATGTGGCTGTGTATTGGCAATGTGATGCAGCGATACATTTATTTTATTTGCACACAAAATTATAAATTTGTTGTTATTTCAAGATCTGATAGCACATTTTGCACACTAAAAATTCGCATAGCGAATTATGTTACATGTGCAATGTCCAATTCTTTCATACTTCCATAAAATAAAAACTAACTTCATTCCTAAAATCAAGTAACTTTATCTATTATCATAAGATCGTGGTCGACTTTTTATAATAATGTTTTATAGCATTATGTGTATTCAATCTTTACATAAGTTTGTGCAATGTGTAACAAGTAAAATGGCATCTGTGAACTATTTCATTCACACATTTTAAGATTAAAAAAATACGTTCTTCCAAATAGCCAACACAAATGAGAAATAGAAAATAATGACAGAAAGAGAGAACAAAATATTAAAACACATATTGATTTGACAATAAAATGGACACTGTCGAGATATAATGACCAATGGATTGGTCATGGTAAAAAGCGAGGACACCTAATCATGCGAATATCTTTCGTTTTAAACATGCAAGTTTTAGTTGAAATATTGCTCCACACTAACACTGAACCCCAATAAAGTAAAAATGCGAGCAATCGATGGTATATATAAACGTTCGACAGTCATATGCTGTAAGTTGTTTGCATTGAAAATGCAGCTTTTAGATAATAAT
This sequence comes from Anadara kagoshimensis, assembly GCA_021292105.1. NCBI lineage: Eukaryota > Metazoa > Mollusca > Bivalvia > Arcoida > Arcidae > Anadara > Anadara kagoshimensis. The sequence goes on from CM037868.1 coordinate 31,345,997, forward strand.
TTTTCATCTATTACCAAACTAGCATTGAATCCCAATATGCTAGAAAGAGAGTAATTGATGACATATATAAACAGTCAGTCATGTACATACTGTACTGTAAGTTATTTGCATTTGCATTAAAAGTGCAGCTATTAATTAGAAATTGTCTTCTTGTATTACCATACTAGCATTGAATCTGAATATGCTATAAAATCCTTGTGTTTGGGTGGACACTGTCGAGATATAATAACCAATGGATTGGTTATGGTTAAAAGCGAGGGCACTTAATCATGCGAATATCTTTCGTTTTAAACATGCAAATATAAAAATGAAAAATTTCATCAAGCAACCAACAAAGTTTGAACATGTTTCCCATAAAATACGTGACGTGACGATCAAGTCATGTGGTTGGATATGATTAATTAAATTCTGGGTTTAATTGATTTTTAAAGTAAGTTCCGCCTAACTTCAAATGCGTGTTTAAGATTAAAGGTAAATAATGAATGCTCTCTAAATTAGATTTCCGTTCGCGTCAAAACCTTCTGTTGTGAGCAGCCTAAAGACAGGAAAAATGAATTGAAGTAAGAATCTCAGACCTAGCTATCGAGATAATTAAAGGTTCCCCCACAGGGAATTTAATTAGATTTCTGTAAATCAAGAAATTGTGAAAAATTGCTTTTAATGATACACTTCCTTCATGGAACATTATCTTACGTTTTGCTTGATTAATTAATTGATATTTTTGTGTTTAAATAGATTTTCATGCATTTCAGCTCATTCCATTTTTTAATTCAGATATAAGATGCATTTACAATGTTATTGTAAAAATACCCATTGAAAAGGGGAAAAATTAAAATTGAAACATATGTTTTGTATTTTAATGGGTTTTAATCTATTTCAGATGTTTCAAACATTTTAGTTGTTTTAAATTTTGATATTTTGATGCGTTTTACTTTTTCGTTTGAAGAATACTGTTTTTAATGAAGTAACTAATAAAATTTGAAAAGCCAAACAAGTTTGATTCCATGTAAATTAGCAACAAGGAAACAATATTCGAAAAAATCAAACGGATTTTGACTGTCGTTTATATAGTATAATTATTAATTAATGCTGTGGATGTATTTGATATGCGAATAAGTGTAATTTAATTTTAAAAATTACAGACAATTCCGATGAAAAAGCATACAGAAGAAATCAGGTTCAACTGATAAAATAAACTTAGATTTTCTATATCACTTTATATAATAAATAACAAAACGGTTAAAACCTTCCATGGGAAAATCACATGTATTAATGTAGTTGAACCTAAACCTATTCCTAGTTTTTTTTCAGTTTTGGGTAATATAAAGTATTTCACTTAACTGACATGTAATAAATAAAATATAAAAAAACAAAACCAAAACAATACTAAAATAGATATATGATAGATTTTAACAATTACTATCAACCGAATTTTAGAGCTGCGCTGCAAGACGTTCATCCTTGTAGGAAGTGTACTATACAAGCTTACAGTGTGAAACAATGTAATAACATTTAAAATGTCAAATTACTACAAATTTAAAATAAGTTTTTTTTGTTACTTTCAAAATTTCACAATTTACTCTCAGAAAGGATGGGATTTCGTCATAAATAATATTAAGTTATTATAGATCATATGACTGAACAGATATAATCTTACTTGTAACTCTGATCAAACTATGAAACTCAATAGCACAAATTTGGTTTTAAAAGTATACAATAAAATGTCATCTTTATAAACAATTAGTACAAATAAAACTGTATATTTATGTTGATGTTTTTTCAAATGATTAACATCAAAATAAATATATTAAAAATGATAAAATATGAAATACTTTTTGTTCTGCCTTTGACTGTATTGTTTTTAGCATATGAAAAAATTAGTTTTATTCAACTACTTATAACGCACATAAACACACGATACTTAAGACAGTGTTTCGTCTACGTATAGTTAAGTAATGTTTTGCAACATAATTCAATGTAATATATTGATGGTTTCTATGATAAATAAATGAACAACAACGACCAAAGTCGATTTTGTATGTAATTTCGTTCATATTATTAGTCATGGTTCTGGTTCAAAATACATGTTTAAGAACATTTGCATTGATGTTTTCCTGTAGGCAATATTTAAATATCTTTCAATCTTTCCTGTAGGCAATATTTAAATATCTTTTAATCTGTCCTTTAATATTGACCGAAAGAAATACAAAAAATATAACATTTATATGCAACCTTTCCCGCAGTTACCGAAAAAATGCACATACTGTCTGTTGTATTCAAATAAATCACAAACACTTATAAATTTTTATACATGTATTTATAAATATTTTGTTAAGTACCTTGGTTTTTTCAAATTTATGTAAACACTGTCCAAGGCTGACTCAATATGCAATTAACTGTCTTAATTGTCTTGTCTTAACAAGTGTAATGTAATTTTTTTCTCGTTTTAAAATTTATGAGAAATCTGAATGAAATAATTCCTAAACTCTTATTTGTTGTTTTATTCATGTAATGCTGAAAATAACCTGAAACTATGTGTGCATTGGTGTGATAATGTCAAAATCCAACAGGAAGATAACTCCTCCTTTATTTTGCTCCTGTAATTGAAATCCAAAACGTTAAATATTGATCAGAAGGGCACAATGTGTAATTGATCTGTTATGTCAATTAAAGAATGATGGAGAAGATGCACTAGTAGTGTAATGAACATGTAGAAAAACATTATTAGAAAGAAGAGTCAAATCAAAAGTGAACTGTTAAGTCAATTAAAGAGTCATTTATCGAAAGCACTGGAGAAGTGGAACATGTAGAAAAAAATTATAAGAAAGAAGGATCAAATCAAGAAAATCCAAACCTTTGTTTTACAATTTTCATATACATATGCAATAGATAATAGTGTTTATAACTATTTAAGAAATAGGGTAATTTTTCAATGTCTTTTTGAACTTGCAAAGTATAATAGACTGTCTTAAATTTCATAAAAGGCGAACTTTATTTCTTATATTTACAATATTTATAAAAAAACGTATTGCCGTCTTACATTTTCCATGTTAATTTGAAAACAATGCTAAAATGCGCTTTTGCTGCTTATTTTCATAAAAATGGGTCGTCTCATGTCAGTCAATGAAAGCATTGGACATCTGACGTCATCACTTCAGCCCATTGAGCAATGTCTCTATGACATTGCAAAGTGTAGTCGATGCCAATTACTTTATTGCAGCAATGAGGTTGTAATTGCAATATATATTGACATTGGAGTTTTATGAAGAGTTCAATTTAAGAGGTTTACTATAGGAGCCAACCACCAACATACGGATACACGCTCAAGTCACAACTCCAAATGTAAAGTAAACACAATTGTCACTATAGCAAAACCCCTGAATTTAAACTTAGGTCTTGTGGTCAGGTGCTCCGGAAAGGTTCGTTACACCTGATATGTGTCTTATTAAAGTAAACTAACCTCTATTTTGTGTGCAATTTGTTTTAGTATTTCCGAGGACAAAATACTGGTATACTTTGAAATGTTATTATGTATACCAAATATTTATATAGTCAATATTGCGAAAAGTAATTGTCCGGAAATTGTTTTGGCAATCGAATCATTAAAGTTAACATCCACAAAAAAGTTTGTTTGCAGTAATTGAGAGTAAAAGGAACTTTGAGACTTCAAATATATCCAAGATAATTTCGGATACATTTTCCCTTGTAAAAAAGGATTGAGTTCTCAAAAACATTAAAAAGTAGAAATTTCAATGTAAATAAAGTTTCACTTACTTTTTGGATCAGGAGAGCTTTTGTTCCTCCCAGTAAACTTTTAAATTCCTTCTTTTCTTCAGAATTTTGTGTTTTAATAGATCCAGAAGGTGTTTTAGAAATAAAAGTTTTTAAACTATCCATCGATTCCGTTGTAGTCATTAATTTCTTTTTTCCCAAATCCAAACTTTTTGGAGTTGCTGGTGCAGTTTTTTTCGGAGTACATTTTCCGGAATCACCGGTACGTTCGCCACCTTTTTTGTTTTTATTAACATTTTCCTTACTTTCCTTTTCCTCTTCTTTTAATTGTCGCTCCATTTCTGACATTTCTTTTGACGTATCACGTGACATACAATAATTTGAATTTTCTTTTGATGTCAAATTTTCTTCCGGTTTTGAAAGAGAATGTGTGCTTCCTTCTATTGCAGATAAGTAATTATCAATGCCTTCACTAAATGACGTGTATGGGGTGCCGTAGAATGTCGAATCCAGTGTCGCCGTGTCGGAAGTTGCGATGAGGCTTCCCATAGTTGATGACGTTTTATTGAACGAACCGTAATCCTTCAAACTGTTGCTGGACTTCCGTTCTCGTTTTAAAACGGATGTCTTGCCATTTCCAGCGAGTGTTGGCGTTGACCGGTGATGACATTTGTCCTGCTTCTTAAATTTTACGTATCCTTTATTTTGAATCAAATTTTGAAGCATCGAAGTAGACAAGTATTGACGAATCGAACTCATTCTGGACTCCTCTGCCCTCTTCTTAGCTTGGACATCCGACTCCAAAATTGTAGTTAAAGACCTCTTCATTTTTCTATTCTTTCAAATTCCTTTGTTTTGAGAATTGATTTGCAATTGTTATATATATAAATATTAATGTTGATTATGTAATGGTTTTGATAAAATTTGAATTTAAAAATACAAGAGCCGAAAACTTGAAGTTGATTTGTATTGAATATTGTAAAATTACAATAACAGAAAAAATGAGAATATGTCAGTTATTTTTGATAGCTCACAATTAGCATTTTCTTTTAGAAAATCAATATGAAATTAAAATTTTATTATTTTTCTCCTGAAAATGGAAATTTTTACGTTACATCTCAGTTACAATTGTAGCTCAGTTTCACTTAAAATGCTAAAAAATGAAAATAAGAATTGTCAACGATATAGAAAGATGTAACAGGAAATTTCCAAATATACTTATATAAAAATGTCACAGGAAATTGCGAAAATATACCTAAATGCCTACTATCACAACATAATAGCACTTGTCAGTTCAACTAGACGAACACAATCACAAACAGTTGTATAATCCTTGTAAATTCAATACACATATATCCTAATCCCTTACGTGTCATCACTACCTAACGTTCTTTTCCAGTTTTATGTTTTTCTTTGAACATACATTTTATATCGCGTTATCAAAACTTAATGGAATTCGTTATTCACCGATTTCGCATGCACATCCTGAAAGTAAAAGAAGAAAGCAAAACTATAAACACGCTGACTACCTGTTAGTGTAGAATGTTATACATGTTTTAAGATCGTATATATATAATCAATCAATAGACGGTCTTTAAAAATGGTAAAGCTTAGAAAAGAACAGATATACACATCGCTATAAATCTATATTAGCACTGAGGTAGTTTACACATACTTATTTCACAATCCTTAACCATTTTCTGATTAGCCCTTTGGAATAAAGGCAAGTGATAAAAAAATGAAAAATATTTATTTGGCTACAGCCAATGCAACCAAAATCCTGCCAATACAAATGTAATTGATATAAACAATTAGAAACCACCCAAACAATGTAGAAAGTATAAAAAATTAGCAATTGTTTCATGTAATTTCTCTTTTATAAACATAATATACCAATAATTTTTACAGCACTAGACGGCCGTTTTGTGATATATAGATCCTCATCAGAAGTGCTTTAACTAAAACTGTGAAAACTTAATATCAAGCGGTTGAAAAAACTATCCAAAGGACTAAAATATATTTTACCAAATTTAGCAGAGGAAAAACAATGCATGAAGGAGTGTACCTTTGTCTATCAGCCAACTCAACCAAAAACATGACACACAAAACAATATATATAGTGATATTTACAATTAAACGGATATTGAAAAGTAAAAAAATGTCTTTGCAGAGAAACTAGGAAGAATATATAAATTTGAAAGTTGTAATGAAAGGTCCTGAACCTTTCCACGTATCATACAACCCGTCCCTATTAAAAATCATAATGAAAATTTTCAATTTCAATATAAGTACCGTTATATTAACTATTCGATCAACCTAGGGTAGTATTGTTGTCCATGCTATCAAACGATCTTTTATTCAAATCAAAATTAATCCGTATTTTTTATTTATTTTACCATTGTCATTTTTAAATAGAATAAAAGTTGGATAAAATTTTACAAAAATGTTTTACGCTTCTTTGAATCTAGTTAAGCAACACTGTTTGCATATGGCTAACTCTGTTTTCAGAAACCACCTAAACAATGTAGCAAGTGTATAAATCAGCGATTAATTCATGTAATTTCTCTTGGAATTACATTGCATACCAGCATTAGACGGCTGTTTCGAAAAACATTCCTTATTAGTAATGCTTTGACTAATAATGTAGAACAAAAAAATATGTTATTCTCCAAAATATCCAAAGCACATAAATATATATTACCGAATTTAAGCTAAGGATACTTTGCATGAGGAAGTATATTTTAGTATTTGAAGATTTTCAGATTTTTTTTAAAAACAACAAGGTCATTGCCTACTGAGTTTAACACAAACATAAAGTATTGTGAAGAAATGTAAAATTCATAATAAAAATTCACACAATTTTAACCATCAAATTGTATTTTTTGTTAAATATTATTTAGATATTCATTGGATTCTTAGGCAACTAGACGCTTACAGAAAGGAAAATCGGCGCTGTTTTAACAAATCATTTTGTTAGAATATTATGCTGTATAGGTTTAAAGAAGTATATGTATGTATATATCATCAGTATGAATCCTTAAACGCGGTTAAAGCTTAGACATAAACAAACATACTAAACAAAAAAAATAGAGATTAATGTATGTTTTGAAATAAAAATCCAAAAACTGAAAAATATAAAATTTATCTGTATTTTGCTCTTATTGTGTTCTTGTTTTCAAGGATGTTATGAAGTAATTTTTTGTGCATGAAATTAAATCTACTTAATAAGATTATGAGAAGTTTGAATGTGAAATGATATGATTCACGTTCTACGAAATTAAAAAATATTTTGATGTGGTCCTTAACTTTTTTGTTGAGAATATAAACAGATATACACATAACCAATATAAACATTCTTATCAGAAAATTTTAATCATTTTCAAAAATAAGTCCTCTAGACATAAAAAATATTCGATAATTAATATCTATTAAGTTTTTATATTGCTTTATATAGAATTATCTATGTAAACCAAACACAAGCTTACGAGTCCAAATCCAAATCACAATAAAACTACAATGTAAACAAATCACAAAATGACAAATTAAGGTAAACAAGTGAATTTTTACCAGGGAAGTGAGGAAAGGTATTTCGGAAGGATAATCACCCCCTTGAACCAACACATTGTAAAACATGAACAGTGTACGCTAGAGTGTCATCACCATATGATGTTATTTATCTAGTTTTATTATATGCCAGACACTTTTCAAAGTATAATAAATGCTGATATACTAGGTAAATACCTCTGACCTGTCCGCTTGACCTTTAATTTGAATATTTATTGTGGAAGAGTACATTTATGTTAAGGAATCATGTGGATTTTTTTGTCTACAGAATGCGAACACTAATCATGTACCTTGAGCACATTCTACTAACAGTGAATCCTACTACTACCCATTAATTATATGAATATTCCTAATGAAAGGTCAACCTGACAGGTCAATGTTGTTTGCCTATACAATTTTTATATCACCTAAATAATAAAAGCATAATGAGATAAAAATGTGCCTACATAAATCTAAATCTAAATCATTGTAACACTATCTATTACCTATGGAAACAGAAAATACCAAAAGCTATCGTATTATATAATCTGTTTAAATGGTATGTTATATTCAAGCTTTTATATATACAGAACAGGCCTGTCGTAAGTTTAACACTGAGCTAATCAAAAGTGAAAAACCTCGAGTGAAAGAGACCAAAAGCCATCAAATTATATAACCTGCTATTTTAAAATTGTATGTTATATTCAAGCTCATATATACAGTACAGGCCTGTCGTAAGTTTAACACTGAGCTAACGAAACGAGACAATCCTTGAGTGACCGAGATATGTATAGCTGGTGGCAGAAAAACTAGAGTTAGGTAGCAGTATAGACTTACAGTACAGACCTGTCGGTAGTTTAACACCTAGCTAAATAATTAATTTCCGGCATCGCATCAGGGTCTCTCGTTAGCTAAATGTCGACAACAGGTGCAATCATGTTCTTGGTAGCTTTTTAGCCACTAGCTATTCATATCTCGCTAACTCTGTTGTTGACCTTTGACTACGTTTTGTAACCTTAATGTTAAACCTTAGACAGGTCTGACCATTTCTACACTTATTTTTTAGCTTAGTGATAAACTATCGACAGGTGTGTACTGAAGATGGAAAAGGGCTGAGATGAGATACTAACTGAACATTTTGACAGTTATTTGTTAGCTTAGTGTTAAACTATCGACAGGCCTGTACTTTATGAAATCGATGGTAATACTGAAAGAGTAAAGCTTAGACATTCTCATATAAAACATAAATCTGTCTATATATCTACATTACAGACCCGTCGAAAGTTCAACACCGAAGGAACGAGAAGGAGCCAAAGCTCGGTTTTCAAGTGGCTGAGATTATGGATTGCTAGTGGTTTAAATGCTACCTAGTGATCAGAATAAGCTGCCGAAGATATAGCTAACGAGGGACTGAGAGATCAGTCCCCACTTGCTGATTAATTCGTTGGCTTTATGTTAAACTTTTGACAGGTCTGTAATGTACATTTGTATATTACGGCGCTAATCTACGGAATTGTACTTATCACAACATGGTATTCATTCCTGGATTAGTCCTTAAGAAAATACAAAATGGTCATGGATTAGGATCTAATGAGAAATCCGATATGACATCTAAAATAACAGCTTCCTGAGTCATGTGTATATATAGAACTGAATTACGAAGCTAATTTACACACTGTGATACTTAAACCTTTAGAGAAATCACAAAAGGGTAAGGCTTATATATAACTGAAACAACCAATTTACGATGTCTTCTGACAAATCAAAAAATTATCCAACTCCAATCCTTACTTTCTTTATGGAACAACACATGTGTTATTTATTATCCAGTTTTCTAAGTTTTAAAGATTTTTTTATTGTGGATGTCACATGGATTGGTATGTGTGGTTTTGTATGTAACATATCATTTATCTGTTTATATGTGTAAAGCCATTTGAAAACTAAAAGTAAGAACGGTTTAAAGTGTATTCACGAATATAAATCTATGTTAAAAGGGTACTAAAACATCGATTTCACAAAAATGTCTTCATATCAAAAACAAACATACTATCTATGTCCGAATCGCAATCAAGAAGCAAAGTAAAAACTTTAGAACTGACAAATCAGGATAGACACGTGAAGTTCAACCAAGGAAGTGAGGCCTGGTGCTTCGGAAGGGTAAGCACCTCCTGTTTAGGTAGAAAAACATGCCACTTGTATATGAAAGAAACTTTAGCATTGTATACTGTCTAGGTCTAAAAGATCTAAAGACCATATGGCTAGCTACACCCGTCACGTTGTGTGCAAGGATTAGATGACCAATCAAAGAAGCCCCTGCCGAACATTTCATATCTCTGTATAACCAATGCTAATCTAAATTAGGTAAAGATACATTAATGTACGTTAATCCAGTGTTAATTTTACAGCACTAGACGGCCGTTTCGTCGGGATACAATTCCCCATCAGTAGTGTTTGGATCAAAATTATGAAACCAAAATTGCTTTAACTTTAAAGATGTTAAAAATTTACCCAAAGAACTAAAGGACTAAAATTTATTTTACCTAATTTAGTTAAGGAAATACTTTGCCTAAGAGATATACCTTAGTTTGTGAGGAATTTCAAATTTTACCAGGCAGCAAATTTAGACACAATTATTTACACATATTCTCCATTGAAATCCTTTTCTCTCAGTAAATCAGTAAATAGTACATATTAGAAAATAATCCATCCTAAATTTGCAATATTTACAATTGCAATATCTTTGGTTCAATAAAGTATTTGACACTGACTATACTTTGCTACTTCATAGAGACATTGCTCAAGACGCTGATGTTATGATGTCAGATGTAAAATGATCTCGTTGACTGATAGAAGACGACTCATTTTTATGAGAAGGTGCACAAACAGCGCATTTCAAAAATTGTTTTCAAATTAACATAGAAATTTGAAACGGCAATAGAATAATTTTTTATAAATATTGTAAATATAAGAATTAAGACAATTTTCCAATGTCCTAATGTAATTGCAAAATATAATTTTAAAGAAAGTTTTTTTTATAATATACAAGACTTACAAAAATATAATTTGACACAAACTGATAACATTGGCTACGATTGTTCAAATTACATATTATACCAATCTTAATTTTACAGCTGTCGACGGCAGTTTCGGAATACAATTTCTCATCAGTGGTGATTGAACAAAAATTATAAAACCAAAACTTTTTTCCATGACATTGAAAAGAAATTCAAAGGCCCAAAATATATTTTATCGTAGTTATCTCAAATTGCTTTTCTTTTAAGTTGGAAGAATTATTAATCCAAAATACGTACTTGCCAATAGCAAAGATACCCTGAAGTGTTTAAAAATGTCTTTCGAAGTAGCAACTGCATACGGTATAATTAATCAATTAATATAGCTTGTCTGGTCAATGCCACAAGGCAATCTTTTATGATTATCAGTCAAATTTGTAGCTTTTATTAATACCGATGGTAAACAGAATGCTTTATGTCAATCATTAGGATATATGGCAGGTGGTATCTAGAGGAAACGCCTACAATGCTTAAATAATAAGTCAACATCAGTCAATACCCTAAAATTGCCACTCAAATGCACCTGTTAAATTTAGTACCTTGCTCTAGCTTTATAAGCCTGTAATAGATAAAATTAATTTGTCTAAAAACAAATGGAAACACTAGTATTAATTACAACTCATGTATTTGACAGGAAGAAATAGAACAATGATAAGAATCTTCACAAATCATTTGGAGGTTACTGACTAATCCCGTAGTTAAAAAAAGACATAGTTTTCAAAAGCCAAAGCGTGTTTTATCTGACGGTGTTAATCTTAATGAAATGGTCAGTAAAGAACTTCACTATATATAGTATGCAGGTATAAGAAAGGAATTGAGAATGACAAAAAGAGAGAGAGAGAGGCTTTCATTATGATAGACATTTATGGTAGGAAATGGTTGCATTTCAATATGATTAAATGCTTTGAGTGTATGGTAAGAAACGGTCATGGTACGAAATGGACATGTACGAAATGGTTTTTCATATGCTACGAAATGGCAATCGTACAAAATGACTGTAATTCGTATCAAGGGGTGATATAACTAGAGTAAGCTATTTAAACAACAAAGATATTGGCCAAATTTATACCTTTAAGTTTTTGTCCTTCTGTTAAAGAAGAATTTATATTTAGGTGGAAAGCAATGGTGGAAATAAGACAGACGAATATACATGTATTGCAAATAATCAAAACAAGCGTATTTATAATATATAACATCTTGAAAAATCAATTTTGGTTTCACCATTTTGGTCCAAGCACTTCTATGAGAAATTGAATTCCGAAACGGCCGTTTAGTGCTGTAAAATAAAAACTGGTATAATATGTATTTATCTCTATTCCGATATTAAGAAAATCGGTACATGGATATTGAAAATCTTAAAACAGCTTTTGTACATTTATAAATCAATGCATGTTCCAAGACAAGAAGTATGTCTTTTAAAGTTCGTTTTGATGGTCAAACACGATTTTTACCTCAAAATGACTTTTTCAAACAATTCTGTCAGATGAGACCTTTCATCTCGTATTGTATTGTAAATTCTAATGGCCTAGTAGGTGTCTTTATCAACAGGAGCAATGTCTGTGATAAACCATTGTGTTGGATTATTGTTTGGTGAGAGTTATTAGAGTTATTAACCTGACACAACCTGAAGTCGACCTCAACTTGTTAGAGATTATATTCTGATATTTTATAAATTTATATTCCTTTTAGTGATGATGTTGCAATTTCGTTTTATGTGGATTTAATCATTTTAAGTGAATCCAGTTTGAAGGTTAGACTGAAAATCAAAGACAATCCTACTAATCCATGTCAATATTACAATCTGATCATTGGCTTTGATTGCAAGGTACATTTTTAACGTAAACTTTTGGATTGATTGCAAAATTGTGTATAATTCGTTTTATAAATGAACAGTGACCGGATACATTTGTAATAATTGGTGAGACTTGGATTAAAATTCAGCGATCGTAATATTGACATGTGTTAGTCCGCGGCCTATTTTCAATCTGCTGTAGATAGATTCTTTTTTAATTGTTTACGCTTATTTTACGGTGGTGTTTAGAAAACATGTAAGAAAAGTAACCTTTACATTACTTGATAAAAAACCTGAAACTGCGATGGCAGAGCTTGTCCAGAATCATTATCCCCCATGCCATGTTCAAATCACAATCGAAAACTTAAAAAGCTTCCACAACAGAAGTAAGACCTTTTGCTCTGGATTTATAAGCATATACTGTCCATCTAGCTATCCCTTACGTTGGGAATAAAAAAAATCTCTCCTTCATTACATATTCTCTCTTCAAAATTACAGATTTCACTTTCTAGAAAATTTATTTATAGCTTACCTACACTGTAATCTCTGGCCCAATTCTCCACAAGGAGAGATGGACATAAGTCAGTAAGTCACATTGTAATCTAACCAGTTCAATCATTTAAAGGAGATAACTTTGACAACGGTGCATGAAGCAGTAAAACAGAACATATTTAACAGAAACGTGTTCTTTGTCGCTAGAAGGGTTATTGACAAAAGACCTTTAAACTGATGTCCTGTGACACGACAGGCATGGCAGGTTGAAGAACTGTCCGTGTACATTGTCCTGAGCGCTCTGCAAAGGTTAAAATCTCTGTCACTTCAACTAGTGTTTGTGACGAAACTATATTTAAACTTAAAATGCGCGCCCTTTTTAGCAACTACTAAACCAACAGTCACTCCATGTGCATGAAATCAAGCACAAACATATCGGCCAAATTAAGTGCGACGTCTTCATGGGTCTATTGCGATCCGCCATTCATGATGAATTTTTGACAACCAGCTGTCCATTAACACTCATTACTATTTAAACTTAAAATACGCGTCATATTTAGCAACTACTGACCCATCAGTCACTCCATGTGCATGAAATCAAACACAACCATACCATTAAGTGCTTCATGTTTCACTTTTCCATTTTACACAACTTCAAAACAAACTATAGAAATAGTTATTAGGATAAAAATTTCGATGTACGCCATAGTCAATCCGATTGCGTGATGTAGGGATATAAATTTGTGTCACAATTAAGTTTTACGGGGATTTTTTTTTATATTATAGCTTCTATGGAAATTGAAAATAAATATAATTTGTGCCATGAGGCCATTGTGATATACACAGGTTCAATATCTGATCAATTAGATGCTAAGTCTGTTATCGATATGATAAACAATAGAGATGGAACGATGTGAGTAAGAGAGAGAGAGAGAGAGAGAGAGAGGAGAGAGAGAGAGAGGGAGAGAGAGAGAGAGAGAGAGAGAGAGAGAGAAGGAGGAGGCATCGTGCGTGTAATAAAGAGGGGACATTGTATGCCTGAGTGACAGAGAGAGTGGGGCATTGTGTGTGTAAAAGGGATAGAAAGAAAGAGGTTCCATGTGTTTCAGAGAGAGAGGGGACATCGTGTGGTTTTGATAGAGAAAGAGTGAGGGATATTGTCTGTGTCATATACCATTTTTTGAATTTAATCATAAAATACATTCAAAAAATGTACCATGAACAATATAATTGCTGATTGACGTGACATCTACACAGGGAAAGGAAAAATAATACACAAAGTATTTTCTTAGCTAAATTTGGTAAAATTAATTTTGGTCCTTTGAGTATCTTTTCAACATATTGATATCAATTTTGGTTTTACATTTTTGGTCCAAGCTCTACCACTTAGGAATTGTATATTGAAACGGCCGTTTAGTGCAGTAAAAACTGGTATAATATGTTATAAATTTATCTATGAACTACGTACTTTCGGTGTGCACTGCAGTAATTATAATTGTCCATTGGTGTTATTAAAGTTCAATTAGTGAACACTCTACCACCGCACTTATTTTTTTCCTGCACTCTTCCTAGATTCATCCAATGTGTACACATATTGACGTTAAAGAAAAAATGGCATACGGTTTTATTTAAGCCGATCATTTTATCACGGAAATACGATACAAACAGGGCATTAAATAAAAATTTGTTGTTTTTGCAATGGGAATAGGCACAAAAGTTTACAGTTTTAAAATAATTTGCAATACTAAAATATCATTAATTTTTGCGGAGTGCCAATTTTGTTGTATTTGTCGATGTAATGACCGCCGAATTTACATGTCGACAAAATGGTACTGTATTATGCTTGTATTTCACCGAGGTTTTATTTTCGTTATATTGACGGTCCAGTGTATTCCCGCGAAAATACAGCATTTTGAAGAATTCGGTAATGTTGGTCGAGAAGACCGCCAACATTTGATATCGCAATTACACTAGCCGTTGTCAAATCGCGAAAATTTGACAACGTGAAAATAAAGCAATATACAGTATATATTATACAAAATTACTTTAAACAGAAACCACAAACCAGGAACTTACGAACCGCCAAAACTGTATATTTTCATAGAACCACGATCTTACGTACCGCCAAAACTGTATGTTTTCATAGAACCACGAACTTGTGCACCGCCAAATCTGTGTTTTCATAGAACCACGAACTTGCGCACCGCCAAATCTGTATGTTTTCATAGAACCACGAACTTACGTACCGCCAAAACTGTATGTTTTCATAGAACCATGAACTTACGAAGCGCCAAAACTGTATGTTTTCATAGAACCACGAACTTGCGCACCACCAAATCTGTAAGTTTTCATAGAACCACGAACTTGCGCACCGCTAAATCTGTATGTTTTCATAGAACCACGAACTTACGTACCGCAAAAACTGTATGTTTTCATAGAACCATGAATTTACGAACCGTCAAAACTGTATCTCTTTATAAAACCACGAACTTACGTACCGCCAAAACTGTATGTTTTCATAGAACCACGAACTTACGAACCGTCAAAACTGTATGTTTTCATAGAACCATGAACTTACGAACAACCAAATCTGTATGTTTTCATACAACCGCGAACTTACGAAGCGCCAAAACTGTATGTTTTCATAGAACCACGAACTTACGAACCGCCAAAACTGTATGTTTTCATAGAAGCACGAACTTGCGCACCACCAAATCTGTATGTTTTCATAGAACCACGAACTTGCGCACCACCGAATCTGTATGTTTTCATATAACCACGAACTTATGAACCGCCAAATCTGTATGTTTTCATAGAACCACGAACTTACGTACCGCCAAAACTGTATGTTTTCATAGAACCACGAACTTACGAACCGCCAAAACTGTATGTTTTCATAGAACCACGAACTAACGAACCACCAAAACTGTATGTTTCATAGAACCACGAACTTACGAACCGCCAAAACTGTATGTTTTCATACAACCGCGAACTTACGAACCGTCAAAACTGTATGTTTTCATAGAACCACGAACTTACGAAGCGCCAAAACTGTATGTTTTCATAGAACCACGAACTTGCGCACCGCCAAATCTGTAAGTTTTCATAGAACCACGAACTTATGAACTGCCAAAACTGTATGTTTTTATACAACCGCGAACTTACGTACCGCCAAAACTGTATGTTTTCATAGAACCACGAACTTACAAACCGCCAAAACTGTATGTTTTCATAGAACCACGAGCTTACAAACCGCCAAAACTGTATGTTTTCATAGAACCACGAACTTACAAACCGCCAAAACTGTATGTTTTCAAAGAACCGCGAACTTACAAACCGCCAAAACTGTATGTTTTTATAGAACCACGAACTTGCAAACCGCCAAAACTGTATGTTTTCATAGAACCGCTAACTTACAAACCGCCAAAACTATGTTTTCATAGAACCGCGAACTTACGAACCGCCAAAACTGTATGTTTTCATAGAACCACGAACTTACAAACCGCCAAAACTGTATGTTTTCATAGAACAACGAACTTACGAACCGCCAAAACATTATATTTCATAGAACCACGAAAATAGGAAACGACGAAAATCAATATTCCCATTGTATACGAGTATTGGAATCTGACATTAGTTGTTTTTCCATTAAATAAAGATCCAGATATATTTATGAGGAACAATTGTTAAAGTTTGAACTACATTTAGCCTTTCTATCACAGTTTGTCATTTTTATGTCTCAGTAATTGATAATAATTACCAATGTCGCGCACTGTCTAGACAACATAACCAAACAGGCTTAAATTCGGCTAATGGAAGTAGGGGATACAAAACACGTTAATAATACATATGTAACAGACTGTCTGATTGGTGCTATAAACAAAATGGTTATGATGCAATACTTGTTCTTATTGGTGCAATAAATAAAACCATTACTATGTAAAACTCGATCTGATTGGTGCTATTAACAAAATAGTCTTGGTGTAAAATGCTAACAGTTTTGATGCAATATTAATTCTGATTGGCACAAGAAATAAAATCATTACGATGTCAACCTCCGTCTGATTGGTGTAATGAATGAAAACATTATGTAAATCCAAATATGATTGGAGTAAATAAGTAAATAATTTAGACGTAAGACAAGGCCTTATAGGTGCAATAAAACAATAATTTGATATAAAGAAATACTTAGACTGTGAAATTTTGGCGTCACTTTTATTTGAGCGCTTTTGGCAGTCTGATCTTTCCGCTAAAATAAATACCTATAAGGGACTCCGAGTACACACAAATACTTGGTGCGCTCAACGATGCGCCAATCACTCATATTGAGAAAAATCGCTAAAATATGTCTGCGCTAATATAAATTACATATTATACCAGTTTTATATTAACAGGACTAGACGGCCGTTTCGGAATACAATTCCTCATCAGTAGTGCTTGAACCAAAACCATAAAACCAAAATTATTTTGAAGATTTGAAAAGCTACCCAAAGGACCAAAACACATTTACCAAATTAAGCGAAGGAAATACTTTGCATGAGGGAGTATACCTTAGTTTTGAGAAAATTCTAATTTTAACTTGCAGGAAATTTAGGGAATTATAGTATATTCTGACAACAATATGAAATTACTGCCTACTGAGTTTGTAATATAAAACGTTTTACAGTATCCTATAATTTTGCGTAATTAATTAAATCTTTAAAATATAATGCGGATTATGTCATTTGGTGTGGATAAATAAAACACGAAGTATTGGAACATTGCAAACATTATCAATATTGTCTTTTTTAGTTTTGGAAATGCAAACAAGTCTCAAAATACATGCATTTATATTATTTCATTCTTGATTTATTGGTATACAAATATTTGTATTGCACATTATAATTAAAGAGAAAATTATAAAATTGTTTGTTTAAATAAATCGACTACTGTAGGAACCATTCTGTTTGTGACAAGGAAATACTCTTTATATCCATAGAAAATCAAATACAGTTGGATAAAGATTGATATTTCTCACTTACTTGTACCAAGTCGTAACAGGAAATCTGTATGCGCGTCCGCTATTGTCATAAAGTATGTCTGTAGAAAGGAAAATGTCGGCTTTATGGGGATTTTACATGGGGAAAATGGCGAAGTTTACACCGGAACTTATGTTCTTGGTGACTATTTACGTCATATGCGCAACAGAATCCGCAATTTGCCTGGGTTTTCAACATGTTAAATCCCCATTTCGTCAATGTTTTACCCTGTGCAGATATATTCTGGTCTAATCGCGGATGCGCATACAGATTCCCTGTTACGACTAGGTACAAATAAGTCAAATCTATCAATCTTTATTCAGTTCTTTTTGATTTTCTATGGATATGAAGAGTATTTCACTGCCACAAAGAGAGTGGTTCCTATAGTAATTTCGATTTCATCAAATAATTATGTCATGAGAAAAAATACATATGATAACTTGTACAACTACAACAATATTTTTTCAATACTTGTCAACAATAGAAAATTGATCTGTGCGACCGCCATACGCATACGCTGTTTAAACCCCTCATGAACAGCTTCTTTGTCAGAAAAATAGTTTCTTTTCAGAAAGTCGGCTATATTCCTAAGTCACTCTAGTTTCCAGATCTTCCACTTACGGAGCGAGCACTCTACCAACTGAGCTACCGCAGTAGTCGACAGTGTTAAGGAGGTTTTACTATGGATTGTAAAATCGTCTCCATTGATAACCTACTAGAATATCACGTGATATTTATATGTAATGATGTTTGATGTAATAATCGTTTAGTACATACGGGGTCTTGTATATAAAGACGGTAATTTCCGGTGTGTAATAGAGTTCTTGTTTGGCAGGACAATTCAATTTAAGCCAATTTTGTCGTATACACGTGTTCATTCTGAGAATCGAGTCACTA
Source organism: Anadara kagoshimensis (assembly GCA_021292105.1). Classification (NCBI taxonomy): domain Eukaryota; kingdom Metazoa; phylum Mollusca; class Bivalvia; order Arcoida; family Arcidae; genus Anadara; species Anadara kagoshimensis. The sequence continues at coordinate 31,364,542 of CM037868.1, forward strand.
CTAGACTTCATAATAAAAGTTACGTAATATTCGAAATGTTGCCGTGTGAAATTCTTTAAAGAAAGGATTCAGAATTGACAAACGTTAATTGTGAAGATTCTCACCCTCATCAATTAAAATTCTTGAAGGACATGAATAAATATTTGAACTAAAAAAAATATAAAACGTTATAAATGTGAAATTTTAAAATCCTTGTCAATATTAATTATATTTTGAATTTTGAGACTAAACAGGTATTTATAGTACACAATAAATGCTAAGAAGGTTAAAGATTCCGTTTGAACGAACAACAGGCAAACAGGTTACAAAGGTAAAAAAGGGTTTTCAAAATTGTTTGGTGGGTCAGAATTAATCAAGCGCATGAAAAAGCCTTATGGCCGCCACTTCATCACAATACTGTTGATAAGCAAAATGTCTCCACATTTTTTAAAATTATTTTGATATTTAAAAATGGTCCTTATTCCACAAAACTGTCATATAACTTTTTTGTTTAATCATAAAATACATTCAAAAAATGGTATATGACAAAGCAATGCACAAATATATGCATGTTAGATGTTCATGAAGTTAAAGGAATCTATAATAACACCGGCTTACGCAATCAAAAAAGCAAAATTAAAACTGACAAATTAAGAACACGTGAAATCCCTTCAAGGAAATGAGGAAGAGTATTCTGTTCCTATTTAGCTACCTACACCAACCATGGTTTATATATGTATAGTTTCATTTCATTGAAAAATGTAAAATATGTACTATGCTAAAACTTAACTGTTTCAGAAACGTCATGTAAATATTAATGTCTAAGCAATACAAACCACTGCGGTAGCTCAGTTGGTAGAGTGCTCGCTCCGTAAGTGGAAAGTCGTGGGTACGAGCCCCGACCGGGTCTGACCCAAGACTTAAAAGTGAATAGTGGCTGTTTTTCGCCAAGCACCCCGCTTTGCGAAAATGGAAGTCACGGTTCATTCGGATGGGGACTTAAAATAACCGAAGTCCCATGTCACGGTAGGCTTGACACGCTTAAGAACCCTGCTGTAAAATGGCACCAGCGCAACGCACAGGCAAAATTTCTGTACCTTCGCATATAGCTGGCGACGTTTCGATATCAGCGAAACATTTTTAACTGGGACGTTAAACACTACCACTCAGCTAAACTAAACTCTAAAATAAGCGTTTAGCATGTATTAAAATTGTGAGTGGGAAAACAGGCATCTGTGGTAAAAAAAAATCTGTTTCCATTTTAAGAGATTATTATTGAGTAGAGAAAACCTAACAACCTGTGAAATTACGAAACCTAACAACATAATAAGTCCATCAATCCTTAATAGAAATATTGTCTTGGCGTTGGTGATATGATTGAGATATTGTATAGTAATATCCGTCCGTAATAAGTCATTATCGCACATGATTAGAGGTAGAAATGTATCATTGATAATTTTGTGGCCGCTTGTGATGTTTCCAGTTTCAGGCGAAATGTACTAAACTAATTTGGAAATCGCTCGCTTATGTCGTCAACGGAACAAATTTCATTTGAGGCCCTGTTGTAATGTCTCCGGTCGAACGTAATAGAGTAATATCGAAGCCGCTTATGTCGTCAACGGAACAAATTTCATTTGAAGTCCTGTTGTAATGTCTCCGGTCGAACGTAATAGAGTAATATCGAAGCCGCTTATGTCGTCAACGGAACAAATTTCATTTGAAGTCTTGTTGTAATGTCTCCGGTCGAACGGAATAGAGTAATATCGAAGCCGCTTATGTCGTCAACGGAACAAACTTCATTTGAGGTCCTGTTGTAATGTCTCCGGTCGAACGTAATAGAGTAATATCGAAGCCGCTTATGTCGTCAACGGAACAAATTTCATTTGAAGTCCTGTTGTAATGTTTCCAGTCGAACGTAATAGAGCAATGTCGAAGCCGCTTATGTCGTCAACGGAACAAATTTCATTTGAACTCCTGTTGTAATGTCTCCGGTCGAACGTAATAGAGTAATATCGAAGCCGCTTATATCGTCGACGGAACAAATTTCATTCCAAAACGTGTTGTAATGTTTCAAGTTTAATATACTGAAGTAATTTTGAATTCGAAGCCGCTAATGTCGTGATAATGTAATAATTTCGTATTAAGGCTTGTTGGTATGATTTCAGTTAAATATACTGAAGTAATGTCGAAGCCGCTTATGACGTCGACGAAACAAATTTTATTTGAAGTCATTTTATAATGCTTCCGGTTAAATATACTAAAGATTTGTCGAAGCCGCTTATGAGTCCTGTTGTGATGTTTCCAGTAATATATACTGAATTCATGTTGAAAGTCGCATATGTCGTCGAAGGAACAAATTTCCTTTGCAGACTTGTTAAGTCGTTTCCTTGTAAATACTGAAGTGATATCTACTCCGCTTATGTCGTTGATTTGAGTTTTTGAAGTTTCAAATGTCGAAATAAATGTAAATAAATAATTTTGAAGCCGTCTTTGCCGTTTATGTAACCAAGTTTATTCAACAACTGGTTTTGAAGTTTCAAATTTCGAAAACAAATCAATAAAGTTACTTAGAATCCGATTATGTCGTTGATGTTAATTTGAAAGCCGCTTGCAATGTTTCAAGTTATGAACTGAAATGTTTTTGAATGTTTTCATAAACAACAAACTAACACCAGACAAAAACTTCCTAATCTTGAGAATCTTGTTACGATTATTCTGAACAAGCTTACAAGTGCTCTTTTTTAATTTCCTGCGTAATATTTACTGATACTATGACAACTGCTGTGTAAACAAATTTAGACTAGACATTCACTTCTAGAACCCGTCTTTTATAGACACTGTTCAAAGCGTAAAATATTTGAACCGATGACTTGAAACGTTTTTTTAAGAAGTAATGATATCAATTATTTATTTGTTGAATAATAAGAAGATCTAAAGATATTTTTTTACTTTCATCAGTTATTTAAAACGCTTTAGATTCATTCATGAGAGTGGTAAAAAAACGATTTTGTTGCGAAGGAAATTACTTTTACTTTGTACAAGGATTTGAAGATATTCTTACTGTGATACGAAATAATTTATAAACGTTTCGAAGTTTAAATATCTAAATACATTTTTCACTGACATGTGAATTTTTTTATATGCTTCATTAAAAAAAATACTTAACGAAATAAAATAAACGGTCTGTCAAAATGTTTTATCATCAGGCCACGAACTAGTGCTGAATCGACAAATTATCTTGATCTTAACGTCATAGTACATGTTAAACTTAGAGTTGAGCGAGTAATGGTGTTTAACGTCCGGATCAAGAATATTTCACTTATACCGAGACGTCGTCAGATATATGCGAAAGTACAAATTTTTTACCTTTGCGTTGCTCTGATGACATTATACAGCAGGTTCTTTATCGTGCCAAGCCCACCGTGACACAGAACCTCGTTTATTTTACGTTCCCACCCGAAAGAAACGCGACTTTCATTTACTAGTAGTAGTAATGGCGAGTGCTTGGCGAAAGAACAGTCACTATCCCCTTTGAAAGTATTGGGTCAGACCCGGTCGGGGTTTAAACTCACGACCTCCCACTTACGGAGCGAGCACTGTACCAACTGAGCTACCGCAGTGATGTGTAGACCTTAGAAAGATCTGTTCTGTACTTTTATGTATTAAACTTTACGTACATAATTAAAACGGAACGATAACATAAAACAGATCTTCTGGAAGCACTTTTAACTCAATAAAGTAAACTGTAAGGCACTTTTAATGTTTCAGAATCATTTAAATGTAACACGCAATTGTCAATTTGTATTTACAATGAAATATGCAAGATGTTGAAGATTAACTAACGCAGTTAGTAATAAGTTGAGTCAATAAAACCGCGGTGAAAGAATCGTTTTAAAATTATATATCCTGTATGCAAGTAAAACTGGCATTTTTAATTGAGTGTCAAATTAACCAAATTTAAAAGCTACAACAAAAATGTCCTAAATTACGGTACTCGTCAACAGCCAACGAAACGAAAATGTAAAACAATGAAAAACAAACATACGAATACATGTCCGAATTATACAATTCCAAATTGAAGTAAAAACTTTGAACCTGGCAAATCATGTTAACACGTGAACTGCCATCAGGGAAGTGAGGCTGGGTGCTCTGGAAAGATAAGCAACCCACTGTTTAGCTAGCTACCATGACATACAACGTGTATAATACAAGTTAAGGACAGCACACTTAAGAACAAGGCAATACAAATAAAAGAGCAACCGGCCTCCACTTCCCTTGTGGAAGTTCATGTGTCTAACTTAACTTGTCAGTTCCAAAGTTTTTACTTTCCTTCTGGATTGTGATTCTGACATGGATTTGTAGGTTTGTTTTTGGTTGATTACAAGTGGAATATAATTTTCATCGTAAATAAAATTTGACAAAAAACGGTTCTATGTTTTGCTTCATAAATAATACGTTTCGAAATTTACCAACTCTAGATCTGTCATTCAAACTTGTGCAAACCATATATGCCATTTATAATTGTAATTTAAGCAGATTGTTATATTTTACAATTAATCATCTCTGAAAAAAATTCACTCGATATATTTATATGACAATTTAAATTTGTTAAAATATTTTTTTTTGGAAGACAGGTCGATATAAATGCTAAGGCACATGTGTCTAGATCCTTTTGATCTTGTGTCTTCAAAAGGTATATATAATGTTCTTATATTTTAACTTTGAAAAAATAAGAGTATTGAAATTAAATGAAATACACGTAAACGTACATATGTACATGTAAAGTATACAGTTGTAACTTTGATTGACGAATAAAATATGTTTAACTTAAAAAAATAAATAATAATGTAAATCAAGAAATTAATGCGAGCAAGAAATAAATGCGAGCAAGAAATTAATGCGAACAAGAAATTAATGCGAACAAGAAATTAATGCGAACAAAAAATTAATGCGAGCAAGAAATTAATGCGAACAAGAAATTAATGCGAACAAGAAATTAATGCGAAAAATGTGAGGCCCGTATCATCGCATTAATTTCTTGTCGCAATAATTTTCATGCATTACAAATTATATATTACCAGCATCTTTTGTAACTTTGACTGAAATATTTTGAAAGAAAAATTAAAATGCATATTTATTTAACATAACTTACCTTAGATATATCTTGAACATTAGATCCTTCCTAGTTAAAGACCACCAGGGATAATAAGGACAGTCACGATAGTACGATATCATAGCTAACCAACTTAATCAATGAGTTCTTGTGTTCATTTAAATATATTATATACCAAATACAGTCACTTACAAATATTAAATACTCAGATATTGGTCTAATAAGTAGATCTATTAGACAACATAGTAATTATCAATTACAGATGGAATTGAAATCGGAATTCTGTCTATACCGTTATCGATTCTGTAGCTAATATTAACAGATATATCTTTATTTATTTGAAGCATTAAGCAAGGGATAAACGGAACTATAATTATGTCAAATGTAATATTATAGTTTTGGTTAAAAGTAGTAATTTGAACCTAGGGAATAAGTTCAATGTCGGATAAACTCCGATGAATCAATGGCTTTAATTAAAATCTACTTATCCGGAATAACTATAATCGTAAATCGTTTTGTAAAATACAATGAACGTAACAAAAAAATGGATGAGCTATCACGTGATCAAACCCATCATTCAACTTTAATATCTTTTTATCTTGGTTTTTTGATTGATTTATTTTTTCATTCAAAAACTTAATGAAAGTTGTAGCTGATATTTAGGACCGCACATAAAACGGAAATTTATTTGATTTAGCTGATGATAATGTTAGCTTCGAAAACCAATATTTGATTTTTTTATACATAATATTCAGTCAGGCGGGAAAAATTGAATCTAAATCTTGTTTATTTTATTTATAAGAGATGTTATGATTATGGATAACCGGAAATATTATGTCACAGAAGAAGATATTTAATAACAATATGATGAAGACTCTCAAAACGTTTTTTGGTCGTCATCACAGTATTGTTTATAAGTTTGATGTCTCTGTGTTCAGGATTGCCCTGGATATATTTGACGTCTCATAGTTCCATGTTCCTTTTATACAATTTTGATTACACGCGTGGCGGATGTAGCTAGATAAACAGGGGGTGCTTACCATTCCAGAGCACCCGGCCTCACTTCCCTGGTGGAAGTTCACGTGTCTAACCTAGCTTGTCAGTTCCAAAGTTTTTACTTTGCTTCAGGATTGTGATTCGAACATGGATTAGTATGTTGGTTTTTTAATTGTTTCATAACAATATGATCATAATTAGCCAAGCATAGAGTAGAACATGCGATAACCGAACTAGTATCTTGCCAGAGCAGACTTATCGCAATTGTTTGTAAATTAACAGTCTAAAACCGTAATTTGCCCCAAATTTCAAAATCATTTCCTACCCAACATCTCTTTCATCACTTAGAATAAACATATTTTTCAAAAATGATTATGACATGATGGTTTTGTAATTTTAAGTTATTCTTTCAGGTGATTTGTTGGTAGTCACTTAAAGCTTTTAACATGTACGTATACATAACGTTTTGTCGAAAATGTTATTTGAAAGTTCCTAAAAAGATTGTCAAAATTTTAAAAATGAATATCTAAAAATGTTACTAATTTCAGTGTGAAACTGCGGCGTGATAATCCAATCAAAATCACGACTCTAGAAACTGTATTAGTCAAAACGTTTTGTAAAACACATGTAGGAGTTTGCAATATTTGGTTTAAGCCTAAATGTAAATCTAAATAATTACTGTGCAATCTTCTACATCTGGAAATGCAATGGAATATAAACTTCCTTGTCCATTTTAAATAAGAAGCGAGGTAAAGTTCATATTATACAAGTCTTAAGTTTACAGCACTAGACGGACATTTCTGAATACAAATCCTCATCAGTAGTGCTTGGACCAAAATTATGAAACCAAAACTTTTTTCCAAGATGTTGAAAAGAAACCCAAAGAACCACAATATACTTTACCAAAATCAGCTAAGGAAATAATTTACATGAGGAAGTATACCTTAGTTTTTTAGGAATTTCAAATTTTAACAAGCAGCAAATTTATACAATTATATATTATACCAGTTTTAATTTTACAGCACTAGACGACCGTGTCTGAATACAATTCCTCAGCAGTAGTGCTGGGACCAAAATTATAAAATCAAAACTTTTTTTCCATGACATTGAACAGAAACCCAAAGGACCAAAATATATTTTACCAAAATCAGCTAAAAGATATTTTGCATGAGGGAGTATACCTTTAGTTTTTGATGAATTTCAAATTTTAACTTGCAGTTTGTAATTTATATAAAAGTATATTTTTTACAATAATACACAATTAATGCCTATTGAGTAAAAAGATGAACAGACAAGTAATGTTAAACACGTGAACATCAAGGTAAGTGAAGCTGGCTACCCGAAAGGGTAAGCACATTCCGTCTAGCTACACCTGGCAGGTGTGAAATTAAAATTGAGTATGGAAGAGAAAGGAAATATTCTATGTCAAATATATCCAATGTGAACCACGTGTGTACTGTACATGTATATTGCATTAAAGGCAGGCAAATATAAAAATTTAATTAATTTACATATCAAACCAGTTTTAATTTTACAACACTAGGCGGCCGTTTCGGAATACAATTCCTCCTTAGTAGTGCTTGGGCCAAAATTGTGAAACCAAAATTCTAATCAAGATGTTGAAGATATTAACTATTTTCCCAGGGTATATTGTTGCAGTTGATCGTAAATAAACCCACTCAAACAAAGATCCGTTTTATTCAAACTCTGATAACATTATACAAGGTGTAATAGACACATTCCCTGTAAAACCAATTGACGTATCGCCGGCCACGCCCATAATGTTCCATCAAATGGCCGGATGCTTGATTTACCGACAAAAAAGAATGAAACTCGACCTGAATAGCGCCATTTAATAATGTCACTGACACTAGTACGTCATAAGTTGCCGTGACGCTGCTTTGGTACCGTGATGGCGGCCAGTGTCGGAACATTGTGGGCGTGGTCGGCGATACGTCAATTCAACAGCTTGCTAAATTTAGTTTAAATCCGAATATCCATCTAGTCAAACAGTAAGTAATATTACTGTTACCAGTGGAAATGCATTCAATAATGAGAACCCAGAAAAAATGCAGACATTTTATTAATTTGATTATGAATTTACTGTACAAAATATAGATGCCAAAGTGTAATAAATAAAATTGTTATGTGCAAAGCTGCATATTCCGTGAAACAATCTTGTTTGTTTTGGATAGACTCAAAATTAGTCCATTCTTATTATCAAATTAAAGAAATTGCTAAACGAATGTTCCGGTTCCTGTTTATTTATAATGATTTATACGGTTAACTTTAAATGTTTTTTGGCGACTCAGGAATGCGTAGTTTGATTTCCAATGACGCTACAGCTGATGGTGTTGACAACAATATTTACCGATTTGAAACCGCCGAGCATGATAAAATGGGTCGATGAAATGCTTCAAGCAATATAAACTGGATTTAGGCAATTAATGTAATTAATAATTTTGTTAATTCAAAAGCAATGCAAAATAGAAGAAAGAATGTTCAATTAATACATGTACATGTAGTTATTTACGAATTAAGAAATGACATTCTGATCACGGTATTTCAATAGGTAATGCAAGATAGTGTGGCGCGTGCCAACATACCATGAAGGGCAAAGCATCTTGCATTACCTCTTGAAATACCATGAGCAGAAATATTATTTCTTATATTTACATTCTTTCTTTTAATAAACATTTTGTACCCATATTTGTTTCAACCTTTGACGCTACACGTATCTCTTCCATACGTTTCGTGTGAGATAGGTTAAGCCATGCGAGATAGGCGTATGACCACGTAACCCCCTGTGTGGGACATGACGTAATATTGCGGGAAAATTTATAAATCAAGGGCCATCACTACAAATGTTTTTAATGGGAATTGCAATACAGTTGCCTCTGCATGTTTCATCGAAGAGATTTTAAATGGAAGAAATATATCAGAAACTAAAATGTGTTGCTAATAACAACCGAAGCAACAAAAACAACAACAATGCATGTCAATGTTAAAATATTCCTTGCCGTTGACCTTTACTAGTTCACCTGGTATCAGTTTAATGGATTGGGGGAGTGGTACGCTTGTCTGTGGCTTACTGACTCGGTGAGTTAGCACAATAAAGTCGCCCTAGGTGTGCGCTAGTACAAGGCAGACCATGAAACACACTTGCACTTCACATACATACACGAAATCGTTCATAGATTAATCCAAAGAGATTAATAAATAGTTCTCGCTGCGAATATCTGAAAAATTGCTGATGTGACGTTAAGCAACATTCAACCAACCAAACAATCAACCAATGACCAATAACAAAACGACAAGCATATTTTTGGACCACCGTAAATCTTCAAGTAAATGACCTGTGGTGTGTGTTTCAACGTTTACAATGATTATGGAACATTAAGAAACGATCAACAAACAAGGACCCTAAGAAAGGTAGATAACTATATAGCCGCCATGAAGGGGACGCGAAATTAAATATGCACCTGGATTGTGGAATGAACTCAGATGTAAGTACGCAAAAGGATGATTCTCAAAACGCCGAGCTATCCGCCTATAGGATTCAAAATTTAAAAGTATGTTATAAACATGTTTATAGTGAAAAAACCTAAAGCTACTATCATTTTGTAAAAGTTTTATTTGGTAAATATCTCAGTAAAATATTGCATTATATGTTTAACACATGAAATCTTTTCTTTGTTCTCCGTATAACTCTATACAAACATGGAGTAAGTCAGTGAAAATCAACACGTTTTTTTAATAAATACATATAGAGCGCATGCCTCTCCATTAAATATATTTTGAATACAAAAACTACCTTATTTTATTGTTAGGTATGCAAAGTATGGTTAATGGAGAGATATGCGCTGACAGTGAATTTTGCAAAAATCGGTGTTAGAGAGTTACCCCAATATAACCTCTTACTATACTGTACTATACTCGTACTTGATATTAATAACTCTCATTGTCAACAATTGCCTGCGTGGTGTAGTGGATATATGTAGGGACTAGTATGTCTTATGTTGTGGGTTCGTATACCCAAAATGACATTTTATTTTTATCTTAATTCATTTTTAATAAAATGTATATTTTACGGCTTTATTTCTTTCTTTTATCTTACTTTGTGTTAGAATTAAAATATTTATTTCTGCAACAAATAACAAAAAAGAAAAAGACATGCACATACATTTGCTTAATACAAATATAAAATATAACATACAACGATATTACAGTCCAGTTTCAGGCCACGTGTCATTTCCGTGTGTTTCCTGAACGATGAACACGTACTAGTAAATAAAATGCCAAAACATTAAAACTGTTCACAGTGCAATCTTCGCACGACAAATGCTATAGATGAAAAGTCGGGGTGGGTATCATATGTGATAAAATTAATGTCACTAGCTGAGCAAGACTGAAGATCATGAGCCTGTTTTCCTCCAATAGACTTGAGTCTGAATGTATAGACCTACTCATTTTGAGTTGTGGCAATTCAAAATGCCATTTGCTTTATTTTCAAAGAAAAAGTTCCCTTACAAAACTTGGCAAGAATAGACATTTTGTCAAATAAGGCACGTCATTATTAAAAGGGAAGGAAAATGTTTTCATATGCAACGTATATATTTACACATAGATTTATTTATATTTGGCCTCAAGTAATGACGCCTATAGAGGCTCGAAAAAGGTGTAACCTAGTTTCTTGCGTATTTATTCCTATAGGCGGATAGCTCGGCGTTTTGGGAATCATTCTTTGATTCTCGCGATATTAAAGTAATCTACAGTATACAATTTTTTCCACGACCAGTGGTCAATAAACCTGCACTTGCACAATTACAAAAAATCCACACCATTTTTCCAAACAATGATCCCTTATGTATGATTAATGCTCTAACCAGTATGTCAATAGTTTGCAGAATTGATAAGACGCCAGTCTTCAAATCCAGGGTCTCTCACCGCTGTGAGTTCGAGTCCCGCTCGGACCACATGTGGGAAAGTGAATTTTCCTTACCGTTGGCCTTTACTGATTCACCTGGTATCAGTATAATGGACTGGGGGAGTGGTACGCTTGTCTGCGGCGTACTGACTCTGTGAGCTAGCACAGTAAAGACGCCCTGGGTGCGAGCTAGTACAAGGCAGACCATGAAACACACTCGCACGTCACATGCATACACAAAAATTGTTGTTCATAGATTAATCCATAGAGATTAATTAAATAGTTCTCGTCGCGAATAGCTGAAAAATTGCTGATGCGACGTTAAGCAACATTCAACCAGCCAACCAACCATCAATAGTTTGCATGTGAAATATATATTGATCATAATTATGAAGTACGAGCATGTCGAAAGTTAAACAAAGAAACTTGCGAAAAGGAACCGAACTGCTCGAGAGTCATGGCCAACATATGGACATTTATTGGGTGAAAAACTACCGAGAATAGCTAACTGTTACCGGATATAGGTAATGGGGACTACAAAACAAGCCACCGAGTCGGCACAAATTCGTTAACTCAGTGTTAAAATTTGTGAGTGTCAATATATATTGATCATATGCAGTACAGGATTGCCAAAAGTTTAACAGTGAGCCAATGTAAAGGAATACAAGCTAGGATTCAGACTTATGACCGAGACATGGTTAACTAGTGGCTGTCGAGATAGAGCTAACAAGGGGAACAAAATAGAAAGACTTTCATTTGTACCCTCCACAAAAGTTTTTAATTTTGACTAGGAAAACATATTAAAATGAAAAATTAATTTTCAAAAAAAATTACATAGAATATAATAGGTGGATGGGTATAAAAGGTAGTTTTACGGACAAAATAAACAATAATGATTCTATATAGCAGTATATATAAAGCTAACAAATTGGTTCCGGATTGACATCACATCCGGAAGCCTTGTTTCGTTATCTCAGTGTTAAACTTTGGACAGGTCTGTACTGTGGTATAATATCTGAATCGCACTCACTTTAAAACAGATTACGAAAATACGATATAGATTTTCTAAAAACGAGATATTAAATACATGCATTTGTATAGACATTTAAAAACAGATTGAATAGCATTACATAAAACCTGCTGGAAAAATCACTTACATTACAGGCCTGTCGAAAGTTTAACACTGAGCTAACGAAAAGGAGTCAAAGGTCAACAACAGAGTGACCGAGATATGGCTCGGATAGCTAGTGGCAAAAAAAAAACTACCACGCTATTTATAAAGGACACATGGCGTCAAGATATAAATAGCTTACAAGGCTCCCGGATGCGCTGACTATTCGGTACCAATTCGTTAGTTAAGTGTTAAACCTTCGACAGACCTGTACTATACATATTCCTATAAGTACTTAAGTACTTAAGCCTTAGGTACAACATACACCTATTTTGAAGATTCTTGTACATCACACATGGCTCCATATGTTGGAGGTCGTGGGTTCGAACCTTAATCGGGGTCTATATCTGACCAAGACTAAAAATTAGGTAGTGACCATTTCTCCAAGCAATCGGCATTTAGAGTTGATAGTCATGGGTTCCTTCTTAAAAACTGAGGTCTCGTGTCACGACACAGTAAAGAACCTTCCCTGGGCTCAATGCAAGTAAACAATTTTGCCATTTCACCTATAGCTGTTGATGTCTCGATATAAGTTAAATATTTTAGACTGGGAAGTAAAACCTCATTCAATCAATCAATATTCCACACATGAAGGATGTAGCTAGCTTAACAAGAGGTGACCATCCGGCATCACTTCCCTAGTAACTACTGCGGAAGCTCAGTTGGTAGAGTGCTTGCTCCGTAAGTGGGATGCCGTAGGTTCAAACCCCGGCAGGGTATGATCCAAGACTTAAAAGTGGGTAGTGACTGTTCTTTCGCCAAGCACTCTGCATTATGAAATGAATGTCACGGTTCTTTCGGATTTGAACTTTAAATAAACGAGGACCCGTGTCTTGGTACATGTAGGTTTGACAGGAAAAAGAACCCTGCTGTATAATGCCATCACCGCAACGCAAAGGCAAAATTTGTGCACTTTCGCCTATAGCTTGTGACGTCTCGATAAAAGTGAAATATTCTTGACTGGGACATTAAACACTATTACTCAGCTCAACTTCCCTAGTGGAAGTTTTTGTGTAATTCATTTGCCAATTTTTTTTTAATTTTTTGCTTTTCATTTGAACATGGAGAGATATGTTTGTGTTGAATTGCATTAACGTAACAACGGTTAGACTTGAAGTTTAGCATGCCTGTTATCGATTTTTATTAAAACTGATTATGAATTTCAGTTCCACTCTGTGAATTTAATTTATATAAAGAATATTTAAGCTTTTAAAATAATGAAAAACCAAAAACTATTCTTAATTAAATACGATTTCAAATACATCAAATAACACTATGAGTAGGTTCTTGTATTATCTGATCTGTACAAGTTACATGTGTGGTCTCTAACTACGGATGACTACTGCACTGGCTCAGTTGGTAGAGTGTTCACTCCGTATATATGGGAGGCCGATGGTTCTAACCCGGGTCAGACCAAGACTTGAAAATAGGTTTGACTGTTTTTGGCCAAGATATCGGAATTAAGAAATGAAAGTCATGCGGTGTTACGCCACATAGCGGTGTTGCCGCATAAACGCGCCCGACACGTCTATGCAGGGAATTTCAACGCATAAAGAGGTCGGCCACGTTTATGCGGCGGCGTTCAACGCATAAAGATGGGGTGCTTATATGCGGCGCGAGGCTGCCTTTTTGACGCATAAAGAGGACTCATTTTAATAATTTAGTATGAATTTTAAAAAGAGCTAATATCTAGAAAAATACGATGGTGGTGACATTAATTATGACGATGACAATTGGCTGTAATGTTGATAAGCGTTAAATTGTGATTTTGGCAGAATTTCGGCTATTGCTTTAATAATAATAATAATGATAATGTTTTCTTTATGCGGCGGAATGTAGCCTTTTTGCCGCATTAAAGCGTTCTCTATATGCGTTAAAATTCCCCACATAGACGTGTTGGAACACGTTTATGCGGCAACACCGCTATGTGGCGTAACAATGCGGTCCTTAGGAAGAGACGTTAAAACCAATGTCCACTGTCAAGGCAGGCTTGGAACGTTTAAGAGTCCTCCCAGCATATTGCTCTAAGCGCAATGCAAAAGATAAAAAAAATTTTGTCACTTCACCTATAGCTGGTGACGTCTCAAAATAAGTGAAATATTCATGACTGGTACGCTAAGCATCATACAATCAATCAATCAATCTAATGGCATTTGTCGGAATCTCATTCTTGGAGATTTTAGTGCGAGAAAGTTCTCAAGTAAACTTGCTAGAAATCGCTGCTATTCTCAACAATCACAGAACTGGCCACCTAGACATAACTAAAGTCTTATGTCTACGTATCCAAAATCACCTTTTACACTTATGGCGTCTCTTAGTTTCATGTTTCGTTCATTCTCAATTTTGGTATCACTTTATTTATTTATTTATTTTTGTTAGCTCTCATTAACTTATACAACGTACATACATATCCAAAATACATATTATACACACAAAATTGCAATTATATACATGTGAAGACTTGTTAAATACATTCAAACCTGTCTATAATGACTGCCAAAAGGAACCAGCAAAAATGGCCCTCATGGGTAGGCGGCCTTTTTATACAGATTCAAATAATATGAACAAAGAAATTTTAGCATACAATTGTACTGGCCTCTTTGGTATCATACTGGCGAGCGGAGCTACCTGGACAGTATTGTTTACCTTCAGGCGCCAGAATAGCCTGTAGCAAAAAGCTGCAGAGAGAGAGAGAGAGAGAGAGAGAGAGAGAGAGAGCACCTGCCAAAAAGCTGTCGATAGATAGGTTACGGTTGTGACGAGATAAGCTGCCCTACTAATTCATTAGCATAGAGTCACGTGTTACTTTTGAATGTATATAAATAAAAAAACAACATACTAATCCATGTCCGAATGTCCGAATCACATTCCAGTTCTAAGCAAAGTAAAAATTTGGAACTGACAAGTCAGGTTAGACAGGTGAAATTCCACCAGGAAAGTGAGGCCGGGTGCTCCGGAAAGGTAAGCACCTCCTGTTTCGCTAGCTACACCCGCCACGTGTGTAATCAAAATTGTGTGACAGAAATATGGAACTATGGGACGTCAAATATATCCAGGGCAATCCTCGACACAGAGACATCAAACTTATCAACAATACTGTGATGACGGCCATAAAACTTTTTGAGATATTCAAAATAAGCACATGGTTGTTATTTGTTACATTAGAATGCATTATTTTTTAAAAATTCAAAAGCAACACATGCCATCAATGTAAACTTTCGACAGATCTGTATTGTACTGGTTGCGAATCTCTTTCAATATTTTCAAAATAGAAAACGAATTCAATACAATATAAGTTGAACGAACTTGTATTTAATTAAAACCTGCTTTCTGTCGATGAATTACATGCAATTTCATTGATTGGTTTTAAATCATTTTACTCGTTGAATTTAATTTATTGAGAATATTTTTAAAGCTTTTAAAATAATGAAATTAGTGTTAGATATTTATATCTACATCCAGGTATTTAAAATGGTAGAATAGTTTGTGTACTCAAGATCTATGGTAACCACTGCGGTAGCTCAGTCGGTAGAGTGCACGCTCTGTAAGTTAGAGGCTGTAGGTTCGAATCCCGACCTGGTCTGACCCAAGACTTTAAAGTGGGTAGTGGCTGTTCTTTCGCCAAGCACTCATCATTACGAAATGAAGTCACAGTTTTTTCGGATGGGGACTTGAAAAAAAAACATGGTTCCGAGTCACAGTTTGCTTTTGTAAAGAACTTTGGTGTATAATTCCATCAGCGCAACGCACAGGCAAAATATCTGCACTTTCGCCTTTAGCTGGCCTACAGTTGTTTTTTTTTTTTTTTTCAATTGTCCTCATTTATTGTTCCAATTGACGTCTTCCCACTCTGAGAGAGAGAGAGAGAGAGAGAGAGAGAGAGAGAGAGAGAGAGAGAGAGAGAGAATCATTATCATTTCAGACTGGGATAAAGAAGTAGCAAAACACTAATCAAAGTTTATGACATATGTATATAGAAAATACCATCACGTTGCGAAACAATGATAGAAAAACACCTAAATTTTTTGCTAGTACATCTAGATTTTATTCCTATATTGTTTTTGTATTGCATTGTTTTGCTTTTGCTATCGTGTTACTTATATTGTTTGGCAGTTTCTATCATGTTATAAAAAGTAAACAACTTTGACCTGTCCGTTTGACCTATAATTAAAATATTTATTACAGACAACAGCATTTATATATAGGAACCACACAGGTTTATTTTGTATGAGAACGTTGCCAAAAGACACTTATCTTTTGTACACATTGATAAGTGGAAATCCTACTACTACCTTTGTATAGAGTGGACTCTTCTATATGCATATTCCTAATGAAAGGTCAAACGGACAGGTCAATGTTGTTTTGCCTTATACATTTTTTTTATTATTATTTTGTCGTGCTATTGGTTGCATTGGCTTTTGTTCGATACATGATCTAGTTGCATTTTTTTTCTTTCATATATTGGAACAATAAGAATTATACTGAATACAAGGCTAGTAATTCAGTTTGTAGGAATTCCGTAAATTATAAATGAATGGAAACAATAGTAGAAAGCTAAAAAACAAGATCTGGTTTCATACATATTATGACTGTTCATATGAGTCTGATTATTAATGATTGTTAATATAAATGATTTATTGTGTTTGTCTGTTATTACTACAGACTACATGTAGTATCTCCTGGAGGAATAGCGATTTTTCTGGCCATTTTGGGAAAGGAGCCTTGGCCATGGAGTGTAATTTGGAAAATTCAGTCGAAAAAATCACCTTTTTGGGAAAATGAAAAAAAAAATCTTATTTACAAATTAATACGCTATGGTAGAGCTTGTTCCCACTATGGGACATTGTACAACGAAGTAGGCTGCTTGAAATAAATTGTTGCTTCAGGGATATTGCAAACCTAGGCTTATCAACGCCCTCAAAAAGTTTTATGGCCGTCATCACAATATTGATATCTCCGTGTCCAGGATTACCCTGGATATATTGATGTCGTCCCAGTACCATCATCCTTTCACACAATTTTGATTACACACGTGGCGGGTGTAGCTAGCTTCAATAGAAGGCGCTTACCCTTCCGGAGCACCCGGCATCACCTTCCTGATGGCATTTAACCTGTCTAACTTAACTTGTCAGTTCCAAAAGTTTTTTCTTTTCTTCTGGATTGTGATTCAGACATGGATTAGTATGTTTGTTTTTGATTTATAAACATTCAAAAGTAGCACGTGGCTTGAATAATGAATTAGTAGGGCAGCTTATCTCACCCCACCCGTAAACTATCTTATCGACAGATTTTTGGCAGATGCTCTCTCTCTCTCTCTCTCTCTCTCTCTCTGCAGCTATTTGCTACCGGCTATCCTGCCGCCTAAAGGTAAACAACCCTGTCTAGGTAGCTACGCTCATACTTTGCTTCTTGATTGTGATTCGGACATGGATTGGTATGTTTGTGTTTGATTACTTAATTTGACATGATTTAATAAAAACCTCAGTGTTTGTTTCAAATGAGTTGCATCCCTCAAACCGGATGTACATTAAATACTAATCATAGTATCTGTAAACGCAGATTATCAAAAAGATATACCAGCAGTAAGTTTAAATATGTTTCTTTTCACTTCATCTTGAGTTTTACCCCTTTATTAGGGAATACAGCCTAACCTGCCATAAAGGCCACCTCTATATAAGAGTAACCTGCTTATAAGGGCAGTAGAATTGTATCCTAATTGTTCTTTATTCGTATTATTTGAACCTGTATATAAATACCGCTTTTATTGGTTCCCTAGGTTTCACTGTATTTCACTACAAACTTGTGAAAAATGTATGCTTTTTGACAGGCAATGGGGATGTGTCCTTTTACCGGACCCTGTGAAAAAAACACTGGGGAAAATAGTGTAAAATTCCCTTACTTTTTCCACTTAAATCTGCATAAGGTTTCAAAGTTGCGCCTAAATTTAATAAAATAGGGGTCATGGGAACTATAATTCTGATATTGCGACCATTTCTCTATTACTAAAAGTTGCCAATTTGGCTACCAAAACTTCTGTCATCAAAATTTGGTTGTTTCTGGTTATCCTTCAAACAGAAAGATTGAATTAATCTATGAAGAATGTCCAAAGAATATTTAGGCACAATTTACTGGCTTGTTATAAAAACCACAAACATTTTACATACCGGCACTAGTAAAAAAAAACCTAAACACACTTTTTTGTTTTTAAGGTTTTTGATTATTTTTTAAAATTATTATTTAACTTCATTTTTTGCAACTAAAATTTCCGATTGGCACCTGATTTTTTATAAAGAGTCACAATGGCTACTAGTTTAAAAACAGTGGCTCCCAGTCTAAAAAGTCACTTTTAGCCCTGCATACACCATTCACCATTCATGATATAGGTTAAAGAATCGTGACTGGGATGTAACACAAAATTTCTGTAGCAAAGTGATTCAATGCGGCCTAAACTTAATTTGCCTTCACAGCAATTCCTTTGTCCTATGTTTAATTATAATACTGAAAACCCTTGGACACGTAATATAATATCCTTCGACACGTAATATAATACTGAAAACCCTTCGACACGTAATATAAAATCCTTCGAAACGTAATATAATATCCTTCGACACGTAATATAATACTGAAAATCCTTCGACACGTAATATAATACTGAAAATCCTTCGACACGTAATATAAAATCCTTCGAAACGTAATATAATATCCTTCGACACGTAATATAATACTGAAAATCCTTCGACACGTAATATAATACTGAAAATCCTTCGACACGGATCATATGCAGCGAGTAATAAACTCTGTGAATTATAAATGAAAAGAAACAATAACTTAAAACTACAATGTTCCAGGTTATATTGTATGCTTTTAATGTTCGAAATTCATAGTTTCAGAAAAGAGGTATCTTATTTCAAACAAAAGTTACTGTTTTTATTTAATAAAACATTGTATGTTACCGAGCAGATATGTTCCCCCTGGGATACAAAACCGTAAAGGTTGCTGCGTGCATGTTCATGATTACATACAGTACCGACCTGTCGAAAGTTTAACATTAAGCTAACGATTTATTACCAAATTGACAGGTTATCTCGGCCATTATAAGCCATCTCTCGACAGTTTTTTCGCTAGCTGCTCTCTATGTCTCGTTATGACTTACTGTGCAGATATGATTTAGCTGGAATACAAAACCATAAAGGTTGCTGCGTGAATGTTTATGAATACATACAGTACCGACCTGTCGAAAGTTTAACATTAAACGAATTAGTGCCGAATCAACAACTTATCTAGGTCCTCGTTGACTTTATCTAGACAGCTTTTCGGTAGCTGCTATTTCTGTCTCAGCAATTTTTCGACCACAAGCTCTCCATATCTTGGCCACACAGCAACTGAGCTTATATATATGTAATTAGACATACAGTCCACCTCTATATAATGCTCATCTGCTTATGAAGGTCAATAGAATTTTTATTCATATGATTTGAACCTGTATATAAAGGCCACCTGCCCATTAAAGCCACTTTTACTGGTTCCCTTGGGTGACCTTTATAGACAGGTTCGACTTTAATTTCGTCAACTCGGTGTTAAATTTTCGACGCTTCTGTACTGTTTATAAAAATTTTGTTTGATTTTACTGGTACATGGACAAAAACTCTACATAACATCAAACGAAAGTCGCATGTTCAATTATATTAATTTGTCTCGATGGCAGCACTTTTTTAAAATCATAAACCAACGCATGCTAACTTTAATGGGATACCATTATTATATGCCCCATAAACGATAACCATTTTTGCTCAAATTGGCCCAAAGATGGAATAATATGTTGTATAGAAGAAGAACGTATCTAAGATTACGGAAAGTGTCTAACTATTCCAGAATTTCGAAATTATTACGGTAACGCCCCCCCCCCATTCTAGTGTGTTTACAGATGTACATAAAACAATTCGGCTAGTCACCGAGACAAATAATCGAACCATATTATATTTCTCGTTGGATAGGTTCTTCTTCTATACAATATATTATCCAATTAAAGAATCGTGTATTTATGATCCCGCTGGGGCAGGATAAAACAACATCTGCATATATTTAATGAATAAATAAAAAACAATTATATTTTATTTGTAAATAAATACTTCTATCACATTTACGAGAATAAAACCAGAAATCCTTTGGGAAAAGGGTATGTGAACTTTGTGTACACGGTCTGAACTGTAAATGTACAACATATATAATATAGACACTGAACATTAAATATTGTCGGTAATGTCACATGCATGTACCATTTTAAAAAATTTAATCATAAAATATAATTTTTTTATAAAATGGTATATGACAATAGGCAATTATTCTAATGCATTTTTATGATTAAATTCAAAGATGGTATATGACAATTACATGAAATGCCATATTGTTTAATGGCGCCACATTTTGAAGCTATGTTTTGCTTAGAACAATTTCTGATTTCAAAGTATCTGTATCAAAAATGGATGTATTTAATCGTTTGAGGACGAAATACATGTTACCATGGAAATTTATTAAAAAATAATTGTTGGAAAATATATAGCTTTCAAATTATTACAGCTTACAGAAGCAGTTGAAATATTGCTTTTTATTTCCATAACAACAAATTGAAAACGGTGAAGATTTAGAATAGGATTATATTTTATTGCAATAAAAATCGTTTTACATTATAGAAAAATATGTCTGTAACCTAAACAAGAAATTTATTGAAATAGAACTCCCTAGTGCGTGCAATTGATTTTTTGTGATTTGAACTTATATGGAAATGGTCATATAACTCCCAGGAAAGCCAACTTGGATTAATGGTAATTTAAATGTTATGCATTGTAACGCCACATAGCGATGTTGCCGCATAAACGTGTTCCAACACGTATATATGGAGGAATTTCAACCCATAAAGTGGACGCTTGTATGCGACAAAAAGGCTACATTCCGCCGCATAGAGAAAACGTTTAAAGCACGATACCATAATATCCTTTACTATCATTACCTACACACCAATCATTATCACCATATTATATTATTATTATAAATATTATTATTTATTGACAGACTAGAGGACGGAAAAGCAAAAATCAAAATTCTGCCAAAATCACAATTCAACGACCACCATCGCCACCGACGACGGTAACATCATCGTCGCTCTCTCATCGTCCCCGTCCTCAACCTCCTCCTTACAATTATTATTACCATAATCTACAATAACGCAAATTCTCAATTGTCACCGTCGCCTCTTTATGCCTCAAAAAGGCGCCCTTGTGCCACATATATAAGTAACACCATCTTTATGCGTTGAACACGGCCGCATAAACGTTGCCGACCTTTTTATGCGTTGAACACCGCCGTATAAACGTTACCGACCTTTTTATGCGTTGAAATTCCAAGCATAGACGTGTCGGACGCGTTTATGCAGCAACACCGTTATGTGGCGTTACAATGCGAATTGCCCATGAATGTTAGTGAATGCAATATTGCATCAAACTTTATAAAACAGTGCTTGTTAGTTGAGAAGAATACAGTCAAACCTGTCTATAAAGGCCACCCAAGGAAACCAATAAAAATGGTCTTTTAGGGCAGGTGGCCTTTATATACAGGTTCAAATAATATGGATAAAGAACAATGGGATACAATGCTACTGACCTTTATAAGCAGGTGTCCCTTATATAAAGATGGCCTTTAAGGCAGGTTGAACTGTAATGACTCCGGGCAAGAAATGTTTGGATGGACGGAGGTACGAATTTAAAACGCTTGGCGAAAGATCAGCCATTGCCTATTTTCCAGTCTTGATTAGACGTGTCCGGAGTTTTAACAGACGGCTTAATCATAAGCAAATACTAGTAAGATTTAAAAAATGGCCGAGAACACCGTAGAGTAGTTCAAGAAGAAAATCGCATGCCTATAACAAGAAAACTAACAGTGGGAACTGCATGTAGTCTATCAGAGGCAACATGATCCGTTCAAACCACTCAGCGACGTATGCTTGTCTGCGGCGCTCTGACTCTGTAAGCTGGCCCGTTAAAGTCGCCCCGAGTGCGCGCTAGTACAAGGCAAACCATACAACACACTCGCACTTCATCGATCACATGCATGTACACAAAATTGTTCATACATGTAGATTAATCCATAGAGATTAATAAAATAGTTCTCGTCGCGAATAGCTGAAAAATTGTTGATGCGACGTCAAGCAACATTCAACCAACCAACCAATCATGGGGAATATAAAATTGATATTTTATGTCAAATTTTGAAAAATCTTAACATATTACCCTCCCCCCACCCCCCCCACCCCCCCACACACACACCAGCGAAAAGTGCATATATATTTATATATTATTAATTAAACTTGAAATTTTATTACACAATTACCTATGAATAAGTCGATGCCAAACTTGATAAGAAATTTGATACACTTTCTATACTATTTCATATATAAATCGATCATGAAGTGAATACATTTCGTCCCCAAAGGCAACTATAAAATAGAATGCAACTCGTCCCTAGGGATAGAAATAAAAAACTGGATTTTGTGATCCGATATGACGATGCATATATTATATGTGTATATACATGCTATTTATATAATATAGATTAATGAACTGAGCACTTAATTAATAGCATGCATATACTAGTGTGTTCGAGGAAGGACAATGACACAGAGATTTGAAGTTGAAGCAGAATAGGTTGATTAATCGAATGGGGTTTACGTTATGTACTTCCCAGTCAGTTTAGAATATTTCACTTATAACGGAACGTCATCAGCTATACATGGGGGTGAAATGGCAGGAATTTTGGCATTTGAAGTTCTCCCAAGGCAATGTGAGGATTCTTTTTAAACCTTTCATGCCTGTTGTGATAATGGACATAGATTTTAAGGTTTTTTCGGCCTTCCATTTCTAATGCCGCGTTCTTGGCGAAGGGACAGTCACTTCCTATTTTCAAGTCTGGATCAAACCCAAGCTTTGGTTTTAACTTACGACCTCCAAATTACGTAGCGAGCATTTACTAACTGAGCTCCTGTATAGTGGTCTGAAGTAGAGTTGAGTAATCGTTAATCCCCGGTCAAGATTCATTCACTTAGAACTCGAATTGTGGAGGACACATGACTTCCATTTTTAAATGCCGCGTTCTAGGCGAAGGGACAGTCGCTTCCTATTTCAAGTCTAGATCAAACCCAAGCTTTGGTTTAAACTCTGACCTCCAAATTACGTAGCGAGCATTTATAACAACTGAGCTGCTGTATGGTGGTCTGAAGTAGATCGGAGTAATCGTTAATTCCCGGTCAAGATTCATTCACTTATATCAAGTTTGACACATCTGGAAATTGTGGAGGACACATGATTTCCCGGATATTTAACCAAGTACCTTCGGCAAGCAAACTCACAAACATTCTAATTAAGGCGTTGAATAATGGTGTTTAACGTCACAGTCAAGAATATTTCACTTTTATTGAAATTGTCTGGATGTTGTGAAATAATCTTGGCTTTTGCGTAAAACACCATTACTCAACTATCCTACATTTGTTACTCTCTACTGAAAAAAGATTGTTTTAAAAATTAATTGGAAATCCACAGAATTACCCCCCCCCCCCGATATAAAAACGAAGATGTTGTTTTGTTATTTTAAAATTGAATAATGCCGTAAACATGCTCTACCTTTGTATCTAATTTAGATTTTCCATTAAAATAATGTGATTAAAATTTACAAAATATCAAACTATATTATAGTACATGGTTCTCGTCGTAATAGTTTTACAATAGTACACATAGATCCCAGCTTATGCATTTGTTTATGCAAAGTGATATTGATAATGATGATATTGGCGTTGATGATGATGTTGGCATTGATGATGGTGTTGGCGTTGATGATGATGATGATGATGATAATGATGATGATGATGATGATGATGTTGGTGGTGGTGGTGTTGTCGTTAATGACGATGTTGGCATTAATGATGGTGTTGGCGTTGATGATGATGATGATGATGATGATGATGATGATGATGATGATGATGATGATGATGATGATGATGATGATGATGACGATGTTGGTGGTGGTGGTGGTGTTGTTGTCGTTGATGACGATGTTGGCATTGATGATGATGTTGGCGTTGATGATGGTGTTGACGTTGTTGATGATGATGATGATGATGATGATGATGATGATGATGATGATGATGATGATGATGATGATGATGATGATGATGATGTTGATGATGGTGTTGGCGTTGTTGATGATGGTGTTGGCGTTGTTGATGATGGTGGTGGTGGTGGTGGTGGTGGTAGTGTTGATGATGGTTGCAGTGATGATGGTTTTACGTCCCAGTCTAAAATATTTCAATAATATCGAGATGTCACCAGCTATTTGTAAAGCAGCAAAAATTTCAGGTGAGGACAATTTGTAGGTAGGGTCTTTTAACGTTCCTGCATTTCTCTCTTCCGAAGGTCTTTGTAACTTTCATTTTTTGTGCCGAGTGCTTAGCGAGTGAACAGTCACTGACTATTGCTAAGACCCAGCAGGGGTTCGAACCCACGACCTACCACATAAGAAGCCAGCATTCTACTTACTGAGTTACTGCAATTGGATGACGAAAGAGGTGTTGACCAAAGTTGTTGTCGTCTCGGAAAAATCTCATTATACTTATATAGGCAAACAACATTAACCTGTCCGCTTGACCTTTTATTAGGACTATTTATATGGGAGAATTTATCCATTACATTAGTAGTATAAGATTCACAGTTCATACATGAACTGTTAAGTGTTACTCATTATGTAGACAAAATAAACACGTGCATCCCCGATATATAAAGACCACTGCAGAAGCTCAGTTGATAGTGCTCGCTCCGTAAGTGGGAGGTTGTGGGTTCGAACCCCGGCCGGGTCTGACCCAAGACTTGAAAGTGGGTAGTGACTGTTATTTAGCCAAGCACTCGGCATTACGAAATGAAAGTCACGATTCTTTCGGTCGGAACTTCAATAAACAAGGTCCCGTGTCACGGTGGGCTTGGCATGCTAAAGAATCCTGCTGTACAATGCCATCAGCGCAACGTACATGCAAAATTTCTACACTTTCGCCTATAGCTGGCGACGTCTCGATATAAATGAAATATTCTTGACGATAAACACCATTACTCACTCACTCCCTATATATAAATATCCTTGTTCATAATAAATCTTTAAATTAAAGGTCAATGTTGTTTTATCTATACTAATGGATACAAAAAACCCAAATTTCGAAAAATTAAAATTTTTAAATTAAAGATTTTTGCCTCGAAGCTTCTAGGTCAATAAATGTAGATTTAGCTTTATAAATATTTTTAAATTTAAAAAAAAAATAAAAAAAAAAACCCCTCCATAATAGCATTACAGAAATGGATGAATAGAACAAAGATATGAAGGTTTAAATAAAAGGTCAAATGGACAGGTCAGTGCTGTTTTTCTTTACTAATAAATACAAAAAACTCAAATTTCGTAAAATTAAAATCTTGAAATTAAATGATTTAGCCTCGAAGCTTCTAGTTCAATAAATTAAATACATTAATAGAATTTTCAAAGTATTTCCTGCTCACGTTGATTATATTATTATTACTGTACATGTAGTTTAATAAATATTTTAAAGTAAAAAAATAAAAATTTAAAAAAACCCATCCATAATAGCATTACAGATAATGGATGCATAAAACAAAGATGCACGATTTTCATTTACAAAATTAAAAAATATAATAAAAACCCATTAAAATGAGATTTTAGCCTAAAGCCTCTATTTCAATAATTTAAAGTATTAATCATGGTTCTAAAAGTATCAACAAATTCACGTCTTAGAAATTACTCTTCCAGCAGCGATTTTCGTTTAAGTGTCGCTTCGATAAAGATGTGATTAATTTGTGCAATATTAGTTCTCTGGCACATGGTAACATTTCAAAATGGTACGTTGTCAATTTCACTTGTGTTGTCACGATCCCTGCTCACTTGTGCCGATTTTTTCCGCGTTTCTGCTTTCTTAACATAGTAATTAAAGTTTCATTTAAAGCAATTCCCGAAGCTATAAATTACTAAATGTTGAAAACAGATTATTCATTGAGAACCAATCCTGCAGTGATTGCTGGCTAATTAAGGATGTGAATCCCGCTATATCTCTACTATAGCGCGATCAATAAATACGATTTAGTTTTTTGCTTTTTTCAAATTCAAATTTAAATCTGTAGATTTGAGCAATTGAGTTTAACCAAGGATATTTCACTTATTATAGGGATTCCGAAAAAAAATCGTAGTTCATTAAAAGCTATTGGACTTCAACAAAACATTGACAGACTTTCGAGTTGGCCAGTTCTGGATTGAGGAGGAAACCGGAGTTTCGGGAGAAAAAAACACCGATTGTCGACGAACTAACTAACGAACATTGATCTGTCCTTAGTGGGGTTCGAACATTAGCCGCAAGAGGCGCTGTGATCCGTTAGTTTACGCTTTATAAGACCAATTTGGCTTTATAATTTAGACCTTTCAAACCAATCCCCATCTCAACAATTGAAATAGATGGGGACGACTCGATATAAGTGTCGTTATGTTTTTCACCTCATTCGTAACTGGTGATGTATTGATATAGATATCAAATTCTCAATATGAAATAAACCCCGGTCTATTTTGCGCATTTGAGCTACATGTATTCCATCTTGCTTTAAAATATTCTGAACTATTTTGAATGACAAATCCCATACATGTACGTTGCCAGATAAACAATCTTCTAATATTTTCCATTTGAATTATTCTCGGATAAAAATGTTCATATATCCCCGAGGCATGCGCATTCGGTAACCAAATTTCATAACTTGATGGAAAACACACACAAGTTTTATATCGGTTTTTCTTATTCAATAAAGTGCTAGAATTTGTTCTATCAAGCAATGATCCGTATTATTGGGAATTGGGTACAACGTATTAGTGGGAATTAGGAACACACTATTAATTCTTTGAGAATGTCAATAATGTGATGAAGAATTTATAGTTACATAGTAAAAGAAAAATTTTTGGACAATTTTCCAAGAAACAGAAAAAATATTGAAAAAAATCATCTTATTGGTTATTATTAGTACAGTACAGACCTGTCGAAAGTTTAACACTGAGCTAACGAATTAGAGCCAAAACCGCAGCTTATCTCGACCCCTAGTTACAGTACAGACCTGTCGAAAGTTTAACACTGAGCAAACGAAAGAGGATAGAAGCTCGTTTGCCGTGTGGCCGACATGTGGATAGCTAGTCACAAGGCTACCAATAGGAGTTATGGAAAAGTTGTGGAGATGTTGTTAGATAGAGCCCGAGATAAAGGTTTAATTTGGCACTATATATTGTTATATTGGTGTTAAACTTTCGACAGGTCTGTAATGCAGCTACTACATTTTATTTATCATGACAGCTTTCGGCAGCTGCTATCTATCTCTCGAAACTTTTCGGTCTCGGTCACTAGCTATCCATATCTCGCCCCTGACGGCAGCCAAGGTTGGACAAGTATTCCGAATAGAGTTCCATTCTTTTCGCCACCAAAATGTTTTTTGACTGAAAAAAAATCTAAAAATGACAGCCATGTTCAAGCCATTTTGAACATTTCTGTGAAAAATTATATTTTTATTTTTTTACATAAAATATAATGGGTGGGTGGTGGTGGTGGTGGTGGGGGGGGGCGGGGTTTACAAAAGGAACTCTTACTCATATTCCTTATATCAGCGTTACTAAACTTTCACATCGATCTTACAGGCCTGTGCTGAATCTTAATTTAATGAAGGCAATAAAAATTTGGCTCACGGAATTTTTTTTATGAATGATTTATGTTTTATGGTTGGTAGTCACGTGAGAACATACTTTATATAATTTGTTTATTATATCAGAAATGTGTTCCTTTAAGCGAAATTGATTGGTAGATGACTTGATTGACCGGTTATAATTGTTGTGAAAAATACTTCGTTTTACGTTCGCTAAGTGAAATCTTTATTAAAAAAAATAGCAATGTCACTAATGCAAATATTATTACCATCTTCAGATCTTGTGAAAAGATTTTTTCGAAGGAGCAAAAGGGCAACTGCAATATGCTGGGGTACCACAGGGATGTATATGGTTGCAAACCGGCCAATTATAGTTTTAAAAGAGCGGCAATTGAAATATGTTAGGGGGAACATGTACATTATTGCCGACTAGTTAATCAAACAAAACCCAAAAGCCTTTACAAAACAAAAGGGAAAGTTATATCGCTAATGCAAGCATTATAACATTCGAGTGAGTTCTAGATGTTTCAAAAGGCAAAAGGGCAAATGAAACTGGTTAAGGAATCAGGAAAGTTGAACAGTACAGGTCTGGGTTTGACGAAAGTTTGACACGAAGTTTGCCCAATCAGCAACTTCTGTCGTATCCTCCTTAGCTACATGTACTTGCACATACCTCTACAGCCGCGTTCGACTTTATCGCTCGGTAGTTTTTCAGGTACTCACTATCAACATCTCGGTCACGAAAGTTTGACACGAAGTTTGCCCAATCGACAACTTCTCTCGAGACCTCGTTAGCTACATGAACAGCTGCGTTCTATCTTATCACTCTGCAGTTTTTCAGATACAGACTTTACCTAATATATATATCTCGATCACTCAGTAACCGAGATTCGACTCCTTTTCGGTAGCTCAGTCTTTAAATTCCGATATACTACATGTATGTAGGGTACGTGATTCCCAACTAGTCAATAAAATGAAAGCCCGGAACTTTTAACAAACAAAAGAGCAACTGCTCATAGCGCTAATGCAAAAATTATGAATAACGAGTAAATTTTATACGTTTTCAAGGAGAAAAAAATGCAACTAAAATGTGTTAGGTCACCAGAAATGTGTTCGTGGTTTCCGACTAGTCATTAAAATAAATCTCCGAAACCTTTTATAATACAAAAGACCAAACGATATCTGTGAGGTTACCGAAAGATTCATGTGTCTGTCGACTCGTCACGCAAATGAAGATTAAGATGCAATCTTTGAGACGTTTGAAAAAAAACCACGAGCAACTAAAACTAGTATGATTATCAGGTGGAGTTTCAAAATTTTCGCTTGACTGGTTCCCTATCTAATTATAGTACCGCCATAATGGGCAAATTTTCGTCTTGTAAAAAAAAAACAACATCGCACTGTCATGATTGCCCGTCTAGATGATTCGGATGATCAAGATTGAAATGGGATTTCGTGATCCAATCTGTGAGGCGCTTTAAAAATATAGACTCTACGACTTAATTAACTTTATGGAATAGAAGAGTTAAACTGATTAGATGGTTAGGCCATCGAAAACAATTTGATTACAGCCAAAACATGGAATTGGTTATCCAGTTGTCTTTAACGAGTTGATTTTACCACAGAAAAACTATTGACAGCATTTACGTCTACGTTTATTCTACCAATAAAGACAAAAATCTAATCATAAAGGCGGAATTATTCTTGTTAGTCTTAGCACTATTCATTACTGCAACACAGTCATTCGCCATCAAGTTGTTTCATTGATTTCCTGAACGACGTAATAGATATATAAACACAGATATAATTTTTAAAATGGACACGAAATTTGGCCAGTAAAATAGCTTTATGAGACGGTTTATTTTTCTTGTATCAAAAGTCCATTATAGCATTTATATGGACCCGACACGAAATTTTGGTTTCCTGAACGACGTAATATATATAAAACTACAGAAATAATTTTTGGACTGGACACGAAATTTGGTCAGTAAAATGGCTTTATTGGTTTTCTGAACGACGTAATAGATACTAAAAATAATTTTGGGAATGGACACGGATTTTGGTCAGTAAAATGGCTTTATGATACGGTTATTTTCCTGCTGTGAGTCCATTCTAGTAAAATGGCTTTATAAGTAGGGCTATTTCTCCGATATCAGAAGTCCATTATAGCATTATATGAACTGGACACGAAATTTTGGTTTCCTTAACGACGTAATAGATATATAAATACAGGTATATTCTTGAACTGGACACGAGATTTTGGTCAGTAAAATGGCTTTAAGAGACGGTTTATTTTTCTTGTATCAAAAGTTCATTATAGCATTTAAATGAACTGGACACGAAAATTTAGTTTCCTAAACGACGAAATCGATTCATAAATAACAGATATATATATTCTGGAACTGGACACGAAATTTAGCCAGTAAAATGGCTTTATGAGACGGTTTATTTTTCTTGTATCAAAAGTCCACTATAGCATTTATATGAACTGGACACGAACTTTTGATTTCCTGAACGACGAAATCGATATATAAACAGAGAAATAATTTTTGAACTGGACACGAAATTTGGTCAGTAAAATGGCTTTATTGGTTTACTGAACGACGTAATAAATACTAGAAATAATTTAGGGAATGGACACGGATTTTGGTCAGTAAAATTGCTTTATGAGACGGGTTATTTTACTGATAACAGAAGTCCATTATAGCATTTATATGGAGTAGACACGAATGTTGGCCAGTAAGATGGCTTTATGAGACGGGCATTTTTCTGCTGTCAGACCATTCTAGTAAAATGGCTCTATGAGACGGGCATTTTTCTGCTGTCAGACCATTCTAGTAAAATGGCTCTATGAGACGGGCATTTTTCTGCTATCAGTCCATTCTAGTAAAATTGCTCTATGAGACGGGTTATTTTTCTGATATCAGAAATCCATTATAGTATTTTTGTACTGGACACGAAATTTGGCCACTGAAATGGCTTTATGAAACGGTTTATTTCTCTGATATCAGAAGTCTATAATAGCATTTTTATGGACTGGACACGAATTTTGGTCAGTCAAATGGCTGTATAAATGTTTATTTTTCAAGATTATTTAACTGATGTTAGAAATCCATCATGGCTTTTTTGCTAACATCGAATGGTCACCAGTTTTATGTTAACTTGCAGGAATCTATAACTGAACGATGTGTCTACTGTGAATAGAGTGGAATGGGGGAATTTGTGTTTAACACTGAAGTCAAAATTCCTTCACTTATCTCGAGGCGGTGAGTTCTGTGATGGTGGAGTAAAGTGAATCAATGCTGTAAAACACCCCAGTCAAGATTTTCACACTTACATCTTTGGGATAGTGGAGTGGAGTAATAGTGTTTTACATACATGTAAGACAATTTTTTCACTTATATCGAGACGGTCAGTTCTTTGCTGATACAGGAAGTCAAAGTTCGCAAAGAAAACCACGCGTACACTTTAATAATAAGAACATGGCAATGGTAAGCTTAAGGTTAACAGTGAAAATAGGTGCATGGCGAAAACAGGCACGCAACTAGAACAGGTACACAGCGATAATAGATACACAACTAGAACAGGTACACAGCAACAACAGGTACACAGCAACAACAGGTACACAACTAGAACAGGTACACAACTAGAACAGGTACACATCGACAACAGGTACACAACTAGAACAGGTACACAGCAACAACAGGTACACAGCAACAACAGGTACACAACTAGAACAGGTACACAACTAGAACAGGAACACAGCGATAATAGATACACAACTAGAACAGGTTCACAGCAACAACAGGTACACAGCAACAACAGGTACACAACTAGAACAGGTACACATCGACAACAGGTACACAACTAGAACAGGTACACAGCGGAAATAGGTACACAACTAGAACAGGTACACAGCGGAAATAGGTACACAACTAGAACAGGTACACAGCGGAAATAGGTTCACAACTAAAAAAGGTACACAGCGACAATAGGTACACAACTAGAACAGGTACACGCGGAAATAGGTACACAACTAGAACAGGTACACAGCGGAAATAGGTTCACAACTAAAAAAGGTACACAGCGACAATAGGTACACAACTAGAACAGGTACACGCGGAAATAGGTACACAACTAGAACAGGTAGACAGCGAAAATAGGTACACAACTAGAACAGATACACGCGGAAATAGGTACACAACTAGAACAGGTATACAACGAAAATAGGTACAGAACTAGAACAGGTACACAGCGAAAATAGGTTCACAACTAGAACAGGTACACAGCGAAAATAGGTACAGAACTAAAACAGGTACACAGCGACAACAGGTACACAACTAGAACAGGTACATGCGGAAATAGGTACACAACTAGAACAGGTACACAGCGGAAATAGGTTCACAACTAGAACAGATACACGCGAAAATAGGTACACAACTAGAACAGGTACACAGCGGAAATAGGTTCACAACTAGAACAGATACACGCAGAAATAGGTTCACAACTAGAACAGATACACGCGGAAATAGGTACACAACTAGAAAAGGTACACAACGAAAATAGGTACAGAACTAGAACAGGTACACAGCGGAAATAGGTTCACAACTAGAACAGGTACACAGCGAAAATAGGTACAGAACTAAAACAGGTACACAGCGACAACAGGTACACAACTAGAACAGGTACATGCGGAAATAGGTACACAACTAGAACAGGTACACAGCGAAAATAGGTACACAACTAGAACAGGTACACAGCGAAAATAGGTACAGAACTAGAACAGGTACACAGCGACAACAGGTACACAACTAGAACAGGTACACAGAGAAAATAGGTACACAACTAGACCAGGTACACAGCGACAACAGGTACACAACTAGAACAGGTACACAGAGAAAATAGGTACACAACTAAAACAGGTACACAGCGACAATAGGTACACAACTAGAACAGGTACACGCGGAAATAGGTACACAACTAGAATAGGTACACGCGGAAATAGGTACACAACTAGAACAGGTACACAGCGGAAATAGGTACACAACTAGAACAGATACACGCGGAAATAGGTACACAACTAGAATAGGTACACAACTAGAATAGGTACACGCGGAAATAGGTACACAACTAGAACAGGTACACAGCAAAAATAGGTACACAACTAGAACAGATACACGCGGAAATAGGTACACAACTAGAACAGGTACACGCGGAAATAGGTACACAACTAGAACAGGTACACAGCGACAATAGGTACACAACTAGAACAGGTACACGCGGAAATAGGTACACAACTAGAATAGGTACACGCGGAAATAGGTACACAACTAGAACAGGTACACAGCGGAAATAGGTACACAACTAGAACAGATACACGCGGAAATAGGTACACAACTAGAACAGATACACGCGGAAATAGGTACACAACTAGAACAG
Source organism: Anadara kagoshimensis (assembly GCA_021292105.1). Classification (NCBI taxonomy): domain Eukaryota; kingdom Metazoa; phylum Mollusca; class Bivalvia; order Arcoida; family Arcidae; genus Anadara; species Anadara kagoshimensis. Next base: position 31,397,934 of record CM037868.1, read on the forward strand.
GTACACAGCGAAAATAGGTACACAACTAGAACAGATACACGCGGAAATAGGTACACAACTAGAATAGGTACACGCGGAAATAGGTACACAACTAGAACAGGTACACAGCGACAATAGGTACACAACTAGAACAGGTACACAGCGGAAATAGGTACACAACTAGAACAGGTACACAGCGGAAATAGGTACACAACTAGAACAGATACACGCGGAAATAGGTTCACAACTAGAACAGATACACGCGGAAATAGGTACACAACTAGAACAGGTACACGCGGAAATAGGTACACAACTAGAACAGATACACGCGGAAATAGGTACACAACTAGAACAGGTACACGCGAAAATAGGTACAGAACTAGAACAGGTACACAACGAAAATAGGTACAGAACTAGAACAGGTACACAGCGAAAATAGGTACACAACTAGAACAGGTACACAGCGAAAATAGGTACACAACTAGAACAGATACACGCGGAAATAGGTACACAACTAGAACAGGTACACGTGGAAATAGGTACACAACTAGAACAAGTACACAGCGGAAATAGGTACACAACTAGAACAGGTAAAAAAGGTACACAGCGGAAATATGTACAGAACACAGCGATTATAGTAACGTAAGTACATCCGTACTGTGAGAATAGGTACACAGCGGAAATAGTAGAATGTGTGGCAGTTTTTACAATTTTTAGCACGCATATATCAAACACTGACCATGCTTAAGTATGTTTTAGTTCGTGGGTTCGAACACAGGGGGTATTTTGACAAATAATTGAAAAAACGTTGCAACTGTTCATTGTATTTAAAAATAAAAATAAGTCACGTGGTTTTTCGGAATGACCTTAAACACGATGTCCCGTGTCACGGCAGGCGTAAAACGTTGAAGAACCCTCACTGCACATTGTCCCAAGTACACTGCAAAGATGAAAAAAAGCCTCTTCACCTATTGCTGGTAACGTCTCAATACAAGTGAAATATTCTTTACTAGAACGTACCACGTAAAAACATTTTCAATCAATTGATCATGCTTGGAAGCTGAATAAAAAATCCTTGAAAATAACATACATGTAGACGAATATACAAATTGGAAACTTGTACGTTTTCCGGATGACTTGAAATCGGAATTAATTTAACCTGAACTTGTACGAGACAATCAATTATAAACATAGCCAAATTAAGGTCAAACATATATGTAAGGCCAATTAAATTGTTTTCTTAGTTTGTCATCAAAAACTGAAAATAGAGGAGTACATATACAAAAGAGATTCAATTCTTGCAACGCATTTATAAGTAAACTGAAAATTACAAAGCATTTCCAAGTGGGTTTGTGAGAGTTGCAATCCTGGTCGGGTCTGTTCAAGACTTGATAAAATATAGTTAGTGGTGACTGTTCTTTCTCCAAGTATTTTATATTTAGAAATTAAATATGCAGGTTTCTCTCAAGAGACCTTAACATCCGATTTCCGTGACAAGGAACACATGACACGCCAAAGAACCCTCTTGTACATTTTCCACGGCGCACTGCAAAGGTCAAAATATTTATAACTTCACCTAAGTTGGTGACGCCTCGGTATAAATAAAATATTCTTGACAGAGACGTTAAAACATTCAATTAATCTCTTTTATATATACGGAGAAGAAACTGAAATAACGTTTTTAAAAATACATGTATTTATTTATAAAATTAGACATGAGTTTCAATAGCAACAGAACAGCACTGTTATGACATCGATAAAACAGAATTATAAAAATACAACATTATTGCTATGTTGTCCAGAAGCAAAATTTCAGCAAAAAATAAAAATTCTCCTTCTTTAAAAACCATGCAACTTGTTTATCCGAGGTCATAGGCATGCGTGATCTGATTTTATCACGTTTCATTTAAACTCCGTGATTAATTTACTCTTGACGTAATGATTTATTTTAAGGAAACCGGGAATGGAAGTAGACCTGAAACCAACTTCATAAAAAGTCACCCTTCTAATCCGAAAAGACACAATTTACTCAAGAAATTTGATTTTTAAGGAAACCGCTTAAAATTTGACAAGACATCTCGGCTTTTTTCGCTGCTTGAATTTAGCGTAATCCATTTTCACTCTTCAGTTGATTTAATCTAATCCCGGGCTTTGACATATTCTTACGCTGTTTTAAACATTGACTTGACAGACAGACTGTTTAAGACGAATGATATAGCTCTGTGTGTTTTTTGTAATTTTTTTTTAGTCTTAAGAGTGTTTTATACCTCAATTTTCTTAAGAGCTTAACAACCATATTTGGTAATTATCAAAAACATATAATTAGTATACACGCGTGCACGTGCTTGCGCGTGTGTAAATTTTTTTTTCAAGAGGTCATGGAGATTAATGTTTTAAAAGGCAAATGGAATGACGTGCAGAAATGGACTTTTTTGCACCAGTCAAGATTCTTTCATTTAATGAAAGAAGAGAACCAGTAAAAGTGGCCTTTATGGGCAGGTGGCTTTTATATACAGATTTAAATAATATGAATAAAGAACGATTGTGATACAATTCTTCTGGCCTTTATAAGCAGGTGGCCCTTATATAGAGGTGGCCTTTAAGGCAGGTTGGACTGTACTAGGATCTGTACCTGACAGCACCTAAATTTGGTACAGCCGCGACTGTATCCAACACAAGGTCTTTTGTTGGTTAATATTTGTTCCAAGTTTAAACAAAATCCATCAACATACATGTACACAGGACTGGCACGGTTTTGGGACAGACAGGCGGGCAGCGTCCCACTAAACTTCTTTTGCGGGACGTACGAAATATTAGAATGATGGTGATGTGTCGTTAAACAAACATTCAACCAACCAGTCGGCATCAAAATTTTTGTCCTCTATAACAACTAGTACGAGCTCTCTGTAAGAACAGAGTAAACTGTAAAAATCACCACATATCGACAAAATATCCAGAATATTAATTAAATAAACGAATCTTACTCATATCAATATAATTAATCTAATTCCATCAGATAATTAAAAAAAATCAAAAGCCCGAATCGATTTAAAAAAATTGGCCTTTCTATAAAACACAAACACGGTATTGAATCGTGCCATGCCGGTATCGTGCGAAAAATCGACAGATTGTATCGATCTATTGTCGGACTTCAATATACTTTTTTCATAATTTTTTATAACGAAAACGAGATAACGAAAAGGAGTCGAAGCTTGGCTATCGAGAGGTCTAGATATGGACAGCTAAAGACTGAAAAAGCTGCCGAGAGACAGATATAGCAGCTGCCGGGAGACAGATAACAGCTACCGGGAGATAGATATAGCTGTCGAGAGATAGATATAGCAGCTACCAGGAGATAGATAACAGCTGCTGCCGGGAGATAGATAGAGCAGCTGCCGGGAGATAGATAGCAGCTGCCGGGAGTTAGATAGCAGCTGCCGGAGATAGATAACAGCTACCGGGAGATAGATAGCAGCTGCCGGGAGATAGATATAGCAGCTGCTGACAGATAGGCAATGAGGGACCGGAATTAGCTGCCGAATTGACACAAACACGTTAGCTTAGTGTTAAACTTTCGACAGGCCTGTGTTGTATCTATGTTTCGTAATATTTGCTCTCGAAATTTCCGTAATCGTCCGTGTGGGAGTAGAGCTTTTGTGCAGGCGAATTAATTAATTACTTGTGTTTAATTACAGTTTATTTACTGACAAATTATCGATGAATTTTGTCCTCCTTTCTGTTCTATTTTTCGGTATTTATTCTATTCTATTTACTTAAAGGCGGCCGTAATGAGTACACGTACGTTGTATCATGTAACTTTTATAATACTTCTCACCTTTTGTTTTTTAACATGAAGGACTTCTTCCTTTTTCCCTGCACAAAAAACTTAAATTTTACAGAAAACGTATAAAACGGCGGAAGCAAACCCGGGCGATTATTTTACTTGTGAAAAATATTTTCTTTTCATTTTATATATAGTCACACTAGCCTTAAAGGTCGCTCTAAACAAGGGGCACTTGCTTTTAAAGTCCAGTAAAATATTTGAACCTCTATATAAGGCCAACCTGTTCATAAAGACCACTTTTGCTGGTTCCCTTAGATGTTTATTAAATCTATAATGGGCTTATAAAGGGAAACAGTCTGCAAAGTGGCCTTTGTGAGCAGGTCACTGTAGAATTTTATAAACGGGACACCTTCCAGTACAAACGCATCGATCTCTTCAATCTATCACTGCGTTGTATGTGTCAAAAGTTTCATAACCTTGGAGCACTTGAAATATATTATAATAGAGGAACGGTGTTATTACAACCCGAGTTGGTTGAATGTTGCTAAACGCCGCATCAGCAATTTTTCACCTATTTACGACACGAACTACTTTATCTTTATGGATAATTAATGTTAATCTATTAATTGTGAAGTGTAAGTGTGTTGTATGGTATGTCTTGTACCAGAGCGCACTCAGGGCGACTTTAAGGTGCTAGCTCACCGAGTGAGTAGGTCGCAGACAAGCGTGCCACTCCCCCAGTCACATTATACTGACACTGGGTGAACCAGTAAAGACCAACGACAAGCAAAATTTACTTCCCCACATGTGGTATGAGCGTTATTCGAAATCACAGCGGTGAGAGATCCTGGATTTGTAGACTGACGTCTTATCCATTAGGCCACCATGACCTCCATAACCCGATATGGTCAAATACGGGAAGGGGGGGGGGGAACTACAAACCTTCGAAAAGCGAACCGCATTGTTGTCAGTTGAGTATTAACGAAAGACGATGGTTTTCCCGGGTACTCACGTTTCCTAAATCCTAGAACAGACCATCTAAATTGCAATTTGTAAAGGAGTGGACTGAAGTAATGGTGTTTTACGCTCCAATGAAGAAAATTTAACTATGTCAGGGTGGTAAACTCTGGGATAGTGGATAAAACCGGAGTACCCGGAGAAAAACCACCCACCTTCAAAAATGAAAGCGAACCACTAGGGTATTCCCAAATTGTACTTAAACCTAGAATTCTAGATGGTCAGTGTCGCTTTGATAAGTAAGCGTGCACTTTAGACCATTCAAACACCGAAGGAAATTTTAAGGTAATACTTTCTTTTGTATCCCCACCAATAACATTTTTTTTAAAAAATAAAAAATAAAAAATCGGGATTTTTCACAGTTGTTCAAAATTGCTTGAATCTGTCATTTTTTACTTTTTTAGTCAAAATTAAAATTTTAGTGGAGGTAACAAATGGAAGTCTTAAAAAATTTAATAGAAGGGAATAAGAGGTTTTCCTGTATCTTTCCTTGTAGAACTGTACAGAAATGTTCAAGATGGCTTTTTTCGGTTTATTTATTAGTTTGCTTTCCTATCAATGATAATTTCAGTGGAAGATGCAGATGGTACTCTTTCCATAAAATCGATGAGCTTTTACTTGTTTTTGAATGGTGTTTAATACATTTCATTCAGCTGCAACACATTTCTATTTCATTGATGGTGATACCAACATCCGTTTTAGAGTGAAAATTTTATAAGGCGGAAGTACTCGATCGAACCATTGGGAAAATTGACCAGTTCTTCAAAGACCAATTTCTTACCATTAAACATCAAAGACTTCAAAAACATCTTGTTAAATCACTTAGAGCACGTCATATCTAGTGGTATTAATTTGTTTAACAGTTGCTAAGTAACAAAGGTCAAGGGATCATAAGGTGACATGGGAAATGTCTTCACATTGATTTTCTATCATAATTAATTTAATTTGTCATTTCTAAGTACTTAATTGTGTAACGTGTCTAGCGTAACATCAAAATTTACATTAAGATTTTACAGATTGGGAATACAAAAAAGTGACATGTTAGCTCACCTGTGTACAGGTAATGAGCACATTTATGATCGTGAATAAGCGACAATATTTCGTTGAGTAACATGCCCTGTTTTAGCTCACCTGTGTACAGGTAATGAACACTTTATAAATAAGAAAAAAATTTTCATTGAGTTAAATGCCTGTTTTAACACCAAAAGGACTATATATATGATAAAGTGGTCAAAATGGCCCTTGTAGCAGAAATACAATTTTTGGTACATTAATATATGAATATATAACATATTTGAAAAAAAAGGTCATTTACCCGTCTGACCTCTATAATGACCTTGAATTGGGGGTCAAAGGCCAACAGACTATTTTCAATTGTTTCCTGTGTGTTTGTGCATTTGTATTTGTGTATTTGTGCAATTGTCTTCATTTTTACGAAGATTTTAGATGTGTAACATTATTATCCAGTTAAAATAAAAACAAGTGTATATATGTATAATTTTACATATGCATGTATATATTTTTAAAAGAAATATTTTTTTTCAAAAACAATCATCTCAAGGGATTTATACTTATTTTTTTAATAAAAAGTTTTTAAAAAATGTTCCATGATTACATAATATTTTAGTCGTTTAGTAAATACAACACATCTCTATTGGAATTAAGTTACAAAGGTAAAATTGATAATGTAGATCACAAAATTTGCATCATCTAATGAGAGGATTGGTCAGCTAATGTCAATTTGGGAAAGGGGGATAACTCATTCAGTGTACACATGGCACCAATACCAATCAAAAATCACGTTTCTACCATTGTTTCACATTTTACCAGATTTAATTTATTCATCATCTTTTTTTTTAAGTTTACAAAATATAATCAGGATGCAAAACAGGAATGGGGGGGGGGGGGAAGAATGTTGTTTTGCTTGATTTTCACAATTCTATAAAAAATCAATATATGAACACCTGTAGAGGAAGTGTCAAAATAAAATTGACAAGCTGTCAATTTCGATCTTAAAAGTGCACACTTATTTTATCAGTACACAAATTTAAAAAGACAGAAATAGTATCAAATAATGTGCAATTTCTGTAACAAAAGATATATGATTCAATTAATTATTGCATGTATGTGATCTATCTAATATGTCCCATCTGACAGAATTATCTCCCTTGGTGAAATTTACAAGTTTGTTGTTTTAAATGGAAAGTTCAACCCCGGATCACGCATTATGTCGAAGGGCACCTTGCTAAATGACAAAATTTGAAGTGGTTTTTTTTTAAAAATAAAAATATAGAAAAAACTGTAACTGCTTAACACCTAAACATTTACCACATTAGTTTCACAACATTTGAAAATATGCATTATTTGTGAATTTTGACTAATAAGTTGATTAAACTAATCAATTTTCGATCAACTGATCCCTATTGTTTTAAATGTTTGAATAGATTTGAATCCAAAAGTATACATCAAATCAAGTATACATGTAATTACAATTCGAGAAACAGAATCCAGGACTTGGTTTTTGGAAGCTTGATTAGTATAATAAGTAATTAACACAAACCTCAACAAAATCAACATAACATCATCAAAATGATATTTTTATAACAATATGCTTTAGTTTGGTTCAATTCTATTTTTTGAAATGTTCAATTTTAATTTCACAACATAATTGAAACTATGCAAAATTCAAATTTTGACTAATCAATTGATTAAACTAAGCAAGCTTCGAATAACTGGCCCCTGGAACATTAGCTAATCTGTGGTAAGCAAAAATAATGAACACTGTCTGACAATATGACTGTTTTAAATCAGTTTAATCTGGTCAGTTCGATATAGCTTTGTTTGTGACAGCGAATTGTGCAAAAAATTCATAAAAAGGTAGGACTCCATTTTGTTCCCCTACCAATATACCTGTGTAAATTGTTTATCACAAAAATAACCTCAAAAGTTTAATAACATATTTAGACTCTTCATAAAAAAAATTAAAAAAAATAAAACTTAAGTGGAGGTCAAATGGAGGTTTTTCCAATACGAATCTCAACTCGCATGTATCCCTTTCAATGCAAAGGTCAAAATTTCTGTCACTTCACCTTTCGCTGGTGACGTATCGATATAAGTTAAATATCCTTGACTTGGACGTAAACCCCCAGTCAAACAATAAATCTATTATATCATACTAATAAATTATACAATAATGATCCTGAACAAACTTTCTAGAAGGTATGGTGGGCGGCCAGCTTGGTATTGTTGCCCTGGCTTTTTAAACTTCACGGTTGGTCTACGCATTTTTACCTGTTCACATAGTTATATGACCTAAAATTTTAAACAAATACCAAAACATTACATGGAGATATCGCAGACAAATATTCTGTAATCATTGATTCCGAAAACTGATTTGATTTTCACGTGTTAATCTTAAATCTATTGAATGGTATTTTAACAACTACATGTTTGGTCCAGGCAAGCATATAAGCATCTAGCTCGGAGAGAGAAGAGGGAAAAAAGATGCTTCAAACGTTGATCTTGGGACAATAATTATAATTAGCCTCATCACCGTCTTAGGGGGAGTGACACCTCCAAAGGCGAGGAGAGAAAACTCACGTCCCCAGATTAACAGTAAATGTAGGTTTTTTTTTTAAAAACTGAATGCTCAAAAACACTTTGATGGATTTTTGTTAGTTTGCGTTATTTGAGGACATTTTTCATTGTCCCAACAAAAACATTGTAATTCGAGCACTGTAAATCTCATTTTCATAAATCTCAAATTATACCCGATTTCCACAAATCTCAAATTGTCCGTACTTTGTTGCTCACATTGTCCCTACTTTACTGTTAAAAAATTTAAAGAGAGAGAGAGAGGTTTTCAATAGCCACATGTGCTCCAGTTTTAATTAATATCCAATAAAAACAAACTCGTAAATTAACAAAAACCACTATAATAACTATTATTATATAGCCAAACCTACCTCATTTTAGTGCAAGTAGCCTCCCAAAATCCATAAAAATCACTTTTCAGAAATCCAAAATTAAATCACATGGTTTGTTAATATTTTTAAAATTCGCCCGAATTCCACGTGTTTATTTGCATCAATGGACAGAATCTGTCCCGAATACAAAAACTTATATACATACAATCTCACAGCTTCACTGTTAAATGATACACGATCAAACTGCTTTTGAATAACAATTGATTTCTGTTGAGAACAAATCGCTCACTCATCTATAGCGAGTTGTTTCTTACTATAGCGATGTTTCTGTTCGGATAACTATCAATATTTATGGATAAAAGAGAGAAGACACTTATTTGTCCATTCCATCAAATGAAATTAACATGTTGAAATGTCATCATGGATTTAACTTCGATTTTTTCTCTTTATCCGCTATAGAAAAAAATATTGGGTTTACTGTGACTGGGTGCAGATGGCTATGCATGGGTGAAATTGAATTGTTTATTGTCTATTCATAAGATTTGATTGATTGATTGATGAAACTATTTATTTTTTAATTAATTTATTTATATCATATTATTTATTTATTTATTTTATATTATTTTTTATTTATACAATAATCTAATTATTTATGAAGTGTTCATTTACATGTATTTATTTATTTATTTTTATATTAATTAGCGACAGCGAACAATAAAGCTCTTGTACTAATGAATTATTGATGACAAAAAGTCAAACTTCTCAAAAGTTTTTATTTATTTATTTATTTATTAGTAATTATTTATGAAATGCTTTACATAGATTTCTGGTCGATACAAATCGTTCTCTCATCCATAACAAAATATATAACTATTCAATTGTCGAGGTTTGTGTTTCAAAAGAAGACACTTATAATTTCTTTTTCTATCATGTTAATATCAGGATCTCACCATCACTATGATGTGTGTGTGTGTGTGTGTGTGTGTGTGTGTGTGGCTCAGTTGAAAGTGTGCTCGCTCCGCATGCGGGAGGTCGGGGCTTCGAACAACGTCCGTGGTTGGCTATTACTTGAAAGCTTGTCACTCTTAAGCTTCTTTCGTTAAACGTTTGACATTTAGACATCAAAGTAACGAATTATTGGTATGAGACCTCTATATAAAGGGATACCGCGTGTTATGGTTGGTACCCATGCACTTGCAAAGATATATGATTCTGATATAGATGTACTCCTCATAATACCAAGGTTAACGAGGAGCCGAGATAGGGTTTCGATTCAGTACCATTTCGTTAGCTTAGCGTTAAATCTTTTGACAAGTCTGCACTTAAAACTCTTGTTGTTCTGGTTCTGTCTATTTTTGACAGAATTCAGTACAGAAAATATCTGAGCACTACTTACTTAAAGTGTTGTTTAAATGCAATAATTGTCTGATCATTTTTGTTCTAAAGCGGCGCACTTATGACGCGCACTTGTCCACGACGTCACATATTAATATCTAACTTCATTTGGTGCATTGTACTGATACTGCAGAACAGTTGAAAAGTATTTGGGTTTGAGTTTCAATATATACATGTTTTATATCGTATAGATTACTATTTCGCCATGCCAAAAAATGGTTGACTTGGAACTGTAATAATTTTGGTATGACTTCTCCTGTCTTGCTTAAAACCACCGCAGTAGCTCAGTCGGTAGAGTGCCCGCTCCGCAAGTGAGAGGTCGTGGGCTCTATCCCCACCAAGGTCCGACCCAAGACTTGAAAGTGGATAGTGACTGTTCCTTTGCCAAGCACTCGGCATTATACGAAATAAAAGTCATGGTTCCCTCGGATGGGATCTTAAAATAAACGAGGTCCCGTGTCACGGTGGGCTTGGCACGCTACAGAACCCTGCTGTATAATGCCATCAGCGCAACGCACAGACAAAATTTCTGCACTTTTGTCTGTAGATGGCGACGTCTCGATATAAGTGATATATTTTTGACTGAAAAGTTTAACACCATTACTCAACTTATTTTGACTTCTCGTTAGCTATATATCGACAGCTTTTCTTTGGCTGCTTTCTATCGCAGCAGCTGTACGGCTACAATTTATCCACATGGCATCCGGACTTCGACTCCTTTTCGTTACTTTAACTTAACCTTAATTCTCTCGGTGCCATGAGGCACACAAGGCTTATTGAGGTCATTTCTCCATGTCGGTCGGTTAATGGCTACACGACGTGCTGCATTCCAGGTGTTCCAGCGCCCCTGCACCATTCCGTTTTAATTTAACCACCCCCTCCAAGTTGTTTTAGGCCAATCTCCTTTCCTTCTACCCTCAGGAGTTCACCTAAAGAAGAACTGCGTAGAACTGTCTGTTCTTTCCCCAATACGTGGCCGATCCCGTTCCATCTCTTCCTCCTTACTTCATCACTTATCTTCTAACTTCCGCAATTTCAAGACCTACTTTGTTGGCGATGTGATGACTTTTCGTTAACTCGGTTTTATTTCGGACAGGTCTGTACTGCACACATATAAGTCATACAGAATCATACTAATTTAGTACCCTTTCGATTTTTTGATACATTCATTTTCACATTTTCCTGGAATAAAGTAAATAATTCAGATACGTATCTATCTATCAGCAAGTCTGGACATGCGATGTCATGATTAATTACGTAATACGTAAACGCGGCTACATCTCTGTAGGTGGTCAAAATTTACTATCTTGGATTGCAATAATTTATCCAATACAGACCTGTCGAAAGTTTAACACTGAGCTAACGAAAAGAAGGATTTCTAATGACCAGTTACAGCCCTCAATTTTGTCTACTAAAATGGTGGCCAAAGCGACTTGGAATTGTGTCTGGTGACCTAAAATTTGTAAATGGTGGCCAGCTTGTCCACTTTATTTGAACTTTTGCGAGAACAGATATTATATCTGTGTTACAGAATTTTCATAATACTGTTATCATTTCAGGCAATATAAGGGACATTTTACATTATCGTTATTGTTATTAATAACATTGATGTATGTAAGTGATTGTAAGTCAGTTTTAAAATGCGCATTTTTGTTTTCCATACCTAAAGATGCCTTAATTTTCCCTCATTTGGAAGAAAAGATTGTCTGGCCACTTGAAATTTTCACTGGCAACCTGAAAATTTAAATTGGTGAACAGCTGGTTACTTAGTTTTGAAATCCACTTTTAGGGCTGAATTCAAGCGTTTAGTGAAAATCTGTGATGGTAAAGGTAACAAGAGAACAAAATGAGCCGCAGACTTGGCACAGATTCCTTCTTATTCTTCATAATTGACGTATCGCCGACCACGCCTTTTATGTTCCGACACTGGCTGCCATCACGGTATCAAAGCAGCGTCACGGCAACTAATGATGTTTTAGTGTCAGTGACGTCATTAAATATCACAATTCAGGCCGAGTTTTCATTCTTCATGCTGAGCCTTTGTCGGAATATTGTGGGCGTGGCCGGCTATCCGTGAATTCTCTCAGTGCCAGTAGGCACACAAGGCTTGAGTTGAGATGACGTCTGTTGTTTCTGCAACTAGCTTTGTTCACAGGAGTAGGTAGTTAGCCCTCTGCCCAACCCCCAACCTGGAGGGCCGACAAACCCGTACGGCACGGTTGAACGTGCCAGGAGTGAAACTTCACCACTTTAGCCCTTAGGGTCACTGAGGCACGCAAGCCATCGCATCCGGCAAGGATTCGTGCGCCATTGCAATGGCTAATTCCTTAGCTTTGTGTTAAACTTTCGACAGGTCTGTACTGTAGCTTAGTTTGGGCATGAGAATTACATTTGCATTGATCATCGATATGTAGGCGACCTTTATCTCACAAATTCTGTTGGTAATCATCGGCCAATATTACATGTTGTTTCTGCAAACATCACACGTTCTTGTTTAATTACGCAACTCGTACAATCATGCAGCTACAGTATACAACTACGGGCCTGTCGAACGTTTAACCACTTAAGCCTCAACTACTGTCAGAGCCGGTCTGTTTGTGACAGTGAAGTTACGCTTTTTTCCATAGAAAATCAAATAAATATGAATAAAAAATAATAATATTAATAACATACTTCTACCTAGTCGTAACAGATTCCATGATTGTCATAAAGTATTTCTGTAGAAAGGAAAATATTGGCATTACGGGGATTTTACATGGTGAAAATGGCGATGTTTACATCGGAAGTGATGCCTTTGGTGACGTTATACGTCATATGCGCAACAGAGTCCGCCATTTGCCTGATTTTTAATCATGTTAAATACCCATAGCGCCAACGTCTTGCTCTGTGCAGAAATATTCTACGCTAATCACAGATGCGCATACAGATTTCCTGTTACGACTAGCCTCGTAGGTACACGGAAGAGAATATTATTAATTTTTATTCAGATTTATTTGATTTTCTATGAAAAAGCGTAACTTCACTGTCACGAACATACCGGCACTGACAGTACGCATTTTTTTGCATTTTTTGGCATTAACATAAATCTGAAGCCCAAGTTTTCTTTTACCCGTCATTTCCCTAATACTCACCAGATTTTAAAAAATATGGCACCAAATGAAAATATTCTTTTATGACTTTAATTTATTTTTCTAGGTTCACTCTAATGTGAAAGTTTTTCTTGAATGTTTAGAAAAATATTGACACCATGCTAACAATTATTGTCGAAACAACCGTTCATTTCGGCCCCTCGTTACATATATTTCCACAGGTGTTATCTAAATCTCCAAAGTTGTCGTGTCCACTCGCTATCCATATATCATTCAAGGTTTGGCACTTTTTGTTAATTAGGAGGCCGTGGTGGCCTAAAGAATGAGGCGTCAGTCTACAAACCCAGAGTCTCTCCCCGCTGTGAATTAAAGTCCCGCTCGAGCCACATGTGTAAAAGTGAATTTTCCTTCCTATTGGCCTCTACTGGTTCACCTGGTATCAGTATAATGTGACTGGGGGGGAGTGGTACGCTTGTCTGCGGCGTACTAACTCAGTGAGCTAGCACCTTAAAGTCGCCCTGAGTGCGCGCTGGTACAAGGCAGACCATTGTACACACTCGCACTTCACATGCATGCACGAGCTTGTTAATAGAATAAATAGAATAATCCATATAGATTAATAAAGTACCGGTAGTTCTCGTTGCGAATTGCTGAAAAATTGCTGATGCGACGTTAAGTAACATTCAACCGTACAACAACTGTTCGTTAACTGAATGTTAAACTTTCGACAGGTCTGTACAGCATTGTTAACTTTGGCGATGGCTGGAGTTTTAAATTGTGACTGTGGAAATAAGATGTGTTGTGAATTGGATCCGGTGTTAGCTTGTTGGCCGAGTGGTCTAAAGCTTACGCATCACATCTTCTCTCACAATCTTGGTTCGAATCCCACTCCGGCAGATTCTGTGTGAAACATTTGGCAGATGCAAAAAGTTGGTTATATCTTCCCGTCTAGAGCCTCAATCTGAGAACTTCAGTAGGCGTCGTAATAATCAACGCCTGATGAAGTCTGGACTTCATGAGGCGTTGGACTCCAATTGGAGTTGTTACGCGGCACTCCGGAAACTAGTATTTTGCCATGGCGAATTATTGATTAGAAAAAAATATCAATGCATTACGTATATACTATTTTATATATTTCTGTATTATAACAAAACACATAATTTGTGAGAAGGATTGTGAATTCTATTACATAAAAACACATTACAACTACAAAAAACCATGAAAATTCGAGATCACCGAATAAAATGACTGAAATTTCACTGAACTTTCGTTAACACAGAGCCTTGTAACGTTAAATTAGCATCATAAACTTTTTATGAACTTCTTCGCTATTATAACAATTCGTACTTCTTTCTCTCGAATACAATTTTATCAGAATGACATGTGGTCAGTCATTGTAAAACAAAACACAAGCTGAAGCCATGGTACAGACTTCACCTAAAGTAATAGAGCGAAACGAAATAGCTCGTCTGGAACATAGAGTGTTACTCAAGATTAGTAATTAACCGTGATCAGTTCAGTAATCTCTTAATCCGATTACGACCCACGCGTGCTTGATCGGTAAAACACCCGAGTCCACGCCAGATGATTGACTTTTTACCTTACCATAGTATATTCAGATTCTGTTATTTACATTTCATTGGAATGAAAAGGTCTCATGAAGATCGCCTCTCAATGTTCGGTTGCTCGAACCCCTCCGATGGCTCGAATACTTGGCCAAAGTCCCATGGACTTCGAGCCATCGAAGTTCTACTGTAGCTAGCTTCAATTTTATTGAAGAAAAATCTTTTTAATTTCCCGATATAAAAACTATTTTATCCCCAATTAATGTCATCTTACTCTAGTAACACCGCAGTAGCGTTAGTTTCGTATTAATTATTGTATTTACGGAATTCGTTACAATGCGATAATTACAATCCGTGAATTCTGATATCATAATAATTACTTCCATATTTTCTCTTGTAAAACAATTTATTGAATCGTTTCAAATATAATCAAGAGGACATTAGATAAGAAAATCATTCCCCCTTAAGTAAAAATAAATCACTTGCAATTAGGCGATAAAAAGGGAAGAAAAAAATCATTTTCCTTTAAGTCAAAATATTGGTTTCTAATTTTCGAGCAATTAGTCGTAATCTATTGTTCGATTCAGTATTTTCTTTAAGCTTAATGTGAATATGATATTTTCATAACGACATACAGTACAGACCTGTTCAAAATTTAACAATCTAAATGTAGTTGACGAATTAGTGCCGTTTCGACAGCTCACCTCAGCCCCCTGTTAGCTACAGTACAGATCTGTCGAAAGTTTGACACTTGAGATACGGGAAATAGTCGAAGCGCGGCTGACGAGTGACCGATATATGGTTACCGTAGGTACTATCCGGAAAGCTGTCGAGTGATAGATAACAGCTACCGAAATGCTGGCGAGATGTAGCAAATAATTGGCAGAGATTAGCTGTACTAATTCGTAAGCTAAGTGTTAAACTTTCGACAGGTCTGTACTGTACTGAACATGATAGGTAACGGGCATATCTCGGTCCCACGGAAGCCGATCTTTGACTTGTCCTAGTTAGCTCAGCATTAAACTTTCGCCAGGTCTGTACTGAACATGATAGGTAACGGGCATATCTCGGTCCCACGGAAGCCGAGCTTTGACTTGTCCTAGTTAGCTCAGCGTTAAACTTTCGACAGGTCTGTACTGAACATGAGAGGTAACGGGCATATCTCGTCACACGGAAGCCGATCTTTGACTTGTCCTAGTTACCTCAGCGTTAAACTTTCGCCAGGTCTGTACTGTACTGAACATGATAGGTAACGGGCATATCTCGGTCCCACGGAAGCCGAGATTTGACTTGTCCTAGTTAGCTCAGCGTTAAACTTTCGCCAGGTCTGTACCATATTTTTATTTGTGATATCACATGTTTGTTTTAGGATCTGTTTCGGATAAATGCGGATATAATCATTTCATATTGACAAATTTGTGAGAAATTATATCGCCATTAATATGTTTTCTACTTTGTGTGTAATGTTACGTGAAAAATCTAGATAAGAATTGACATATACGTGTAGGTGAACAACTTTAACCTGTTCGGTTGTTTAACATGAATGATGAAGTTGGAAAAATGTGGACTCTGGTGGAGTGGAGTTAAAAGCAGTGATGGCGTTTTACGTATCGTTTAAGACTCTTCAAGTTCACCTATACCGAGGTGGTCAGTTTTGGAATGGTGAAGGATATCTCCTGCTCTTGCTCGTCTTCTCCCTATAACTGGTGATCTCAATATAATCGAGAACACTAAATTAAGATCGTTACTTTCAAAAGGTCCTAAATATAGAGAAGCTCAACCTTTTACTTGGGGACAGAATTTCAGACTTGTCATGGATTCCGTTGAAGAGTACGCCAGACGTTGGGCTAAATTAGATGTTGAGCTTGATACCTTATCCGACTGGATAAAGGTTGTGAGATCTTTCGTTAAAACTGGGATTGCCAAACTTAAAGGGTCTATGAGTACTAAACCGTCTTCAGTACTCAAGGATCCAGAAATCAAGGCAATTCTAACAGACATACACAACAAATATGTTGTTGTCCCAGCTGATAAGGCTTCCAACAACATTATTCTCGTTTGTAAGAGATTTACCTTTAATGTCTAATTAAGGAGCTTGTTTTAGATAGTATATCCAATAACCCTGCAGATACTAGAACTAATTTTACCAAAGATGAAGTTCTTTCCAACCAAAGGGGAGTTCTCGAGTCTTTCGGTATCAATCTTAAAGGGGAAGATCTTGATCTTCCTTACTTGTATTGGATTCCTAAACTCCATAAAAATCCATACAAGGAAAGATATATAGCAGGCTCATCTAAATGTACTACTAAATCATTATCGGTAACTCTAACACAAATTTTGACAATCGTCAAAGATATAGATGGTCTTCAGTCTTATTCAGAAAAAGTATATTCTACATCTCGAATCAACCAAATGTGGATTCTTAAAAATTCTAAAGAATTATTTGAACATCTTGCTTCTAATACTTTATCTTATGTAAAAAGTATAAAAACATTCGATTTTTCTACACTATACACCACTATCCCTCATTCTAAATTGAAAGAACGTCTTAAAGAAATTATTCACTTGTCTTTCACAAAAACGGTAAGCCAAGATACAAATATCTGGTGCTGAACAGTGATTTTGGTTATTTTGTCAAGCACCATACGGATTCCAAACAAAAATATACTGAAGATACCATCAACAAAATGTTGGAGTTTTTGATAGATAACATCTTTGTTGTGTTTGGTAATATAGTTTTTCAGCAAACAATCGGTAAACCAATGGGTACAAACTGTGCACCATTGCTTCCTGATTTGTTTCTTTATTCTTATAAAGCAGAATTTATGCAGAACCTTTTTAATCTGGAGAGAAAACTGTCGCCAAATCATTCAACTCAACATACAGATACATAGATGACGCTCTGTCTCTTAACAATCCTAAATTTCAAGACTATGTAAATGTCATCTATCCTAGTGAGCTTGAAATAAAAGACACGACTGATTCCTCAAGTTCTGCTTCATATTTAGACTTAAACCTGAATTATGACGCACACGAAAGGCTACATTTGAAACTTTATGACAAACGTGATGACTTCAATTTTTCTATTGTCAACTTTCTTTTTTTATGCAGCAATATACCTGCTTTTCCTGCTTATGGTGTATTTGATTCCCAAGTAATACGCTATGGTAGAGCTTGTTCCCACTACGGGGACTTTGTACAACGAAGTAGGCTGCTTGCAAATAAATTGTTGACTCAGGGATATTGCAAGCCTAGGCTTATCAAGGCTCTAAAAAGTTTTATGGTCGTCATCACATTATTGTTGATAAGTTTGATGTCTCTGTGTCCAGGATTGCGTTGGATATATTTGACGCCTCATAGTTCCATGTTCCTTTCACACAATTTTGATTACACACGTGGCGGGTGTAGCTAGCTAAACAGGAGGTGCTTACCCTTCCGGAGCACCCGGCCTCACTTCCCTGGTGGAAGGTCACGTGTCTAACCTAACTTGTTAGTTCCAAAGTTTTTACTTTGCTTCTGGATTATGATTCGGACGTGGATTAGTATGTTTGTTTTTGATATCATAGTGTCATGACAAATCCAACAACCTTTTGCATGCGAACTGAAGAATTGATTATTGTGACACCCAAATTTAAGAGATTTTCAAAAGGTCAGTTCAGGGATGGTGAAGGAAACCAGTAGAAGGAGAAACCCACTAACCTTAGGCTAGCGAACTTATAAAGGATACCTCCCAAACTGATTTGGGACCTAGCTAGGCAGTGGGAATCTGTTACTCGTTAGCACGCTATGGCCATTGCAATTCGGTCATCGAGCCTCTAGTATACGCAATGCCTTCTGCAAGCAATTTTACATGGTTTTATTTGCTTTGCACTGCACATAAAAATAATACAGATGGGTCATAAAAGTCAATTCAACAAAAATACTAAACATGATACGAGATCTTTAGCTAGAGTACAGACACTTAGAAAACGTAACACTGGGATAACGAAAAGGAGCCGACACTCAGCTGTCGAGTGGCCGAGGTATTTATACAGTACAGACCCGTCGAAAGTTTAACACGGAGATAACGAGAATGAGTCAAAACTCGAATACCGATCGGTCGAGCTTAGATCATTGTAGATAGCTGGTGACCGAAGAGTTATGTACAAACTTGAGATAGATACAGATGTCCAGATATAGGTAACAAGGGACCTAAATTAGCTGTCAGTTCTGCCCCAATTCTTTAACGCAGTGCTAAACTTTCGACAGGTCTGTACTTTAGCTAGTGGCATTCAAACTGCTGTGAATTGGATAGCTGTGCGATGAGCTGAAATTAGATGTCGATTTGGCATTAAGATGTTAGGTTAATAGTACACTTTCGACAGGTCTGTACTGTAGCCAACAACCTTCAAAATAGCCTGTGAAATAGATAACAGCTGCCGAGAAGCTGTGCGATGAGCTGAAATTAGATGTCGATTTGGCATTAGTTCGTTAGCTTAGTGGTTAAACGTTCGACAGGTCTGTATTGTAAACGTACAGTACAGACCTGTCGAAAGTTAAACACAATGCTAACGAACTAATGCCAAATCGGTTATCAATTAGCGGCTTATCTCGGCCCCTCATACCGCAGTACTTATGTTTCTCGGCATCCACTATTTATCTTTCTGTGCTTTTTAGCACTAGCTTCTTTACCTTGGCCGTTCAGCACCCAAACTTTTGACACCTTTTCGTGCGCTCTGTGTAAACTTTCGGCAGGTCAGTACTGTAGCAGCTGCCGAACGTTAAGGTATAGCGAACGAGGGGCTGAAATGAGCTCTAGATTCAGCATTAGTTCGTTAGTTTAGTGTTAAGCTTTCGACAGGTCTGAATTGTAAACGTACAGTACAGATCTGTCGAAAGTTTAACAATAAGCTAACGAAAAAGAAACGTAGTCCGGCTGTTGAGTGGGCGAAATATTTGCTAGTGGTCCAGATAAACTGCAGAAACATCTAGGGAAGAAGCTGTCAAGATATGGCCATTGAGATGGTGTGTCGAATTGCCGCTAATTCTTTAGCTTAATGTTTAACTTTCCACATGCCTGTATTGTAAACGCACAAGAAGCTTAAAAACTTGATGTAGAGTAACATCCCCCTAAAGTTGCGACTTAACCCATAATGACACCTCAAGGAAATGAGTTGCCGATTCGGCATGAATTCGTTAGGCTAGTGTTAAACTTTTGACAGGTCTGTATTGTAAAACGTACAAGGAGCTTAAAAGCTTGATGTTGAGTTGAGTTGTGATCTAACCCATAATGAGACCTCGGGGAAAAAGATGTGTTTTAACAAAACAACTAAAGCTACCGCATAAATCCAGGTATAATTGATAAAACTTAAATTTGAGATCACTTCGGGGATTAATTAACAAACATCAAACTTCTATAAAATTTTTGTTTCAATTAAGATCACTTTCGCTGAAAACTTCTCAATTCTGTTAATTCACGCTATCTGTGTAGTGCTAACTGCAATCAGTTATATTAATTACTCATAGAAATTTTATTTGATTTCTCTTGATGTTATTAAATTATAAATGATATTAAATGTAAGAAATTCTTAAAACTGCGCTTAACAGAAAGAGTTTATAAAAGGAGAATGGCTTTCACAGAACATGCAACAATGTTATCGAATAAATCCATTATCATTTCCTAACCACTTAAAGTAGTAACTCAGTTATAGAGTGCTCGTTTCGTAAGTGGGGGGTTGTGAGTTCGATCCCTGGTCGGATCTGATCATGACCCAAGACTTGAAAGTGGGTAGTGACTTTTCTTTCGTCAAGTACTTGGCATAACGAAATGAAAGTCACGGTTTTTTCTGTTCGGAAGTAAAAAAGACGAGGTTCCGTGTCACGGTAGACGTGGCACAATAAAGAACACTTCTGTATAATGCCATCTTAAAGATAAAAAGTTTTATCATCTCTTGGTTGATTGGAAATGTTCATCTACTCAGTTATATTGTAGTCAAGTGTCACAAAAGGTTTAAATTCAAAGAGAATAGATGATGTGAAAAATGAGCTTAAAAGAAAAATATCGATTGACCAAAACCTTAATCATTAGCTCCAGTTTTATTGCAGATGTTCATTCAGCCAGTCACTATGACGTCTTCAATAAAAAGTGTCCTTCGTCACAAATGTCCATCTGCCAGTCATGTTGAAGTCTATAAGTTCTAGCGGACTGGTCAATGTAGTATGCCTATACCATGGCAATCGAGGGGTCCCTGTAAGCGGCCGCCAACAGGCACTTAAGGTCACTCTGATATCGAAACTCCCTTGTAAGTGTCCTTAACCACAAGTGTCGAGACTGTATAACAAAGAATACAAAAAAATAAAGGTTCAAATGCCTCATACTTTTTCTACGTCCATCAATAAAACGTTTGCACGATAATATAAATTTAAGAAGAATCGGTAGGTATACTATGCCATGCCCCGTGACTAAAACATACTCTTGACTAATGATGCACCAAATAGATCGACTTAATCTTTCTTTGTGGTCCATCAAATGTATTACTTATCGATGTCTCTTGACCCACCAAGTTTATCACTAATCTCTTATGGTCCACCAAATTTGTCTTAACTCCTACCTTGTGGTTCACCAAATTTATCGCTTACTCTTACCTTGCGGTCCATATTTATCACTAATCATTGCCTCTTGAGCCACCAAATGTATGCTTTGTGATCTAAGTTTGTAACATTCTGTTCCCTCGTGATTATTCAAGTTTATCGCTTACAACTGCCTGGATCCACCAAGTTTATCACTTATCCTTGTCTCGTTCTCAATCAAATTTATCACTTACTTTTGTCTCACACGCTTTCTCCTTCATAAAACACATTTCCAGTAATTATACACATTATCAAGTACATCTTTAATGACATATATTTTAGCTGGTTACATTTTTACAGTGACTTTCTGAAGATATAATCACATATTTTCTGACAAATGGGGACCACTATATCATTCACTTAATAACTAACTCGGCGTGTGATTTTTTACACTTATCGGAGAATCTATTGACATCAAACCAGAGCTATTAATTCATTACATCAATCAATCAGGGCGTAACTCAGCCATTTTACATGACTCGGATGAATTTTGATTATAGTTTTTTCATGGTGCTGTAAAGATATAATCGTTGTTTTTTCACTTTCGATAAAACATGTAAAATATAGAATATAACATGTACGTGTAAATGACATTCAATAATTGTCTTAATTTGTCATATATATCA
Organism: Anadara kagoshimensis; assembly: GCA_021292105.1. Lineage (NCBI taxonomy): Eukaryota > Metazoa > Mollusca > Bivalvia > Arcoida > Arcidae > Anadara > Anadara kagoshimensis. The sequence goes on from CM037868.1 coordinate 31,419,924, forward strand.
TTTACAGCTATGCACATTCTATATAACACGGATGGTCTTTAATTATCGTTTTTCATTTGTGTTGTAAAGATAATCGGTTTTTCCACTTTCGATTAATTATAATACAGTATATATAACATAACTTTCAATAATGGTCATAATTTGTCATATAACATTTAGAGCCATGTACATTATATAACCCGGATGACTTTTGAATATACTTTTTCATGGTGCTGTAAAGATATAATCGGTTTTTTTCACTTGTACTGCAGTATGTAACCTGAGCACATGGCATTCAATAACGGTCATTATTAGCCATATAACATTGAGTTAGTTGGTTGAATGTTGTTTAACGTCGCAGCTACGTGGTCTGAGCGGGACTCGAACTCACAGAGGTGAGAGACCCTGGATTGGTAGGCTGACGTCTTATCCATTAGGCCACCGCGGTCTCAAATATATCATGTAGTGTCATGCGCCCATTACACATCAGTTTTGTTACAACAATATGAATTTTTCTAGCTGACCTAAATGCATACCCCAAAAATTATTGCAAGCATTTTGTTACCATATTAACCACAGGAAAATTTGTCAACAAATCTTCCAACATGTTATATGCCACGCGTATCCTCTTGAATCTTAAATGCTCCCTTATCTCCTTGAGAAAATTCAGGTACTTTCAGGATTCATTTAAAAAAAAAAAAAAAAAAAAAAAAGGTAGTATGTCCATGTCACACGTCGCCGTTTATATCAAACATGTGATCCAGGTACGGGAAGTGATTTAGGCGGCACAATTTGACTCCATTGTGGTCGAGGAAAGTTAATGCCGTTTTATGATCAGTCAATTTTATTCCACATATCAATGTGTCCAGATCTTAAAATTAGGGGAATCCGGAGTGCCCAGTGAAACCTATCCAGCTCTGGCAAGCGCCGTTATGTATCGACATCAACATGGCAACCTTTGAACCGCTGCGGTAGCTCAGTTGGTAGAGTGCTCGCTCCGTAAGTGGAAGTTCGTGGGTTTGAGCTGGGTAGTGACTTCTTTCACCAAGCATTCGGCAGTACGAAATGAAAGCCACGGTACTTCCGGACTGTAACTTAAAATAAACGAGGTTCCATGTCACGATAAAGAACCCTGCTGTATAATGTCATCAGCGCAACGCACAGGCAAAATTTCTGCACCTCCGCCTATAGCTGGCGAGGTCTTGATATAAGTGGAATATTCTTGACTGGGACTTTAAACGTTATTACTCAACTCTTTTATTCGCGTAGCTGTAAACACGGGGGTAATCGTGATACACCGTATTTCATTTACGTCGGAGTATTCCGTCGGTTTTAATTTACGTCCGAGTAAAATGATACATTTTTGGTCGTTACGTTTTACGTTAAAGAGAACAGATGACTATTTTTAATATAACTTCATAAAAACGAAACTTTAACAGAAAGGAAAAAGTTGGTCACATAATATTTGATGGTATTTAACTGCCTCATATAAAAACTTGCAAGAAATATTCATATTTTTCACGTACCTTTCACATTTCCATTTTTAGCAGGTGCTTTTGTTTAGCAGCTGATTTTAATAAAACGGACTTGGTTTCAAATGATGTTTCTACTCAAAATTCTCAAGAAATATCTTTACTTTTATAAACTCGCGAAAACAGAAGCTTTACTCGGCTTTTAAGTGAAATTTTATGTTTCGTTTAAGCGGAGTGGTATAAATGTTACGCTTTCCGACCAGCTGTGTTACGCTTTCCGTGAAGACATGTTACGCTTTCCGTTTAATATGATTCGCAATTGACAGAACTCAAACTTCATTATATATCTTCATAAGTTGTTTCAGAAGTGATTCAGAAAGCATTGCAGGATAGGATTCAATTTTTGAAAGAGAGCAGAACCATACACAGTTCGTAACTTGAACCAATAAAAAGCAAAAACAACAAACTGTCATACATGCCTATATAGCAACACATTACTTCCAAAAGTAAACACTTACGAAAGACTAAACCGACTTAAAGATAGTTATACCAATTGCACAAAATAAACTACAGTCAAACTTGCTTATAAAAGCCACTCAAGGGAACTAGTAAAAGTGGCCTTTATTGGCAAGTTGTCCTTATAATAGAGGTGGTCTTTAAGGCAGGTTCGACTGTACGTGTTAATACCATTTTGAAAAGGATCAAATGTAGTTCATATATAGGTTTTTAGGCTCAGTTGAGCTAATGTCATTTATCATCGTCAGTCGTTTGGCGTACGTCGTTCGTAAACTTTACATTTTAATCTGCTAGGGCAAATTTGATGAAACTTGGTGATTATCAGGCCTGGGTAACAGGCTTTCAGAATTGTGTTCGGGGTCTGGTCACGCCTAACAAGATGACTGCCGTTATTAATATAGCTAAAAAGGCAAAAAATATTTTTCTCTGAAACCAAAACGTGCAAAATTTCGATTGGATACCGTATTTCGATTCAGGATACCCGGGAACATGAAAATTGGACGAAAAATTGGTTACACATGTTTTGCGTAAAATAAGTAATTTGTAAAACGAAACATTTATTGTTATAACTCAACAAAGATTGAAGATATAATGTATGTAGTATTTACTGTTGATCTTGTCTCGCTATTTTCCTCGAATTGATGTAAAGATCAAAGCTCAAGGCCATGTCCCAGTTTTTGAACTTTCATCAAGAATGCTAATTTTTCAGTTGATAATGGCATGAGATTTTCAATTTATTGTAGGTATTGACATGACGATCATTTTGATACAAAGAACAAGGTCATGGGTTTAATAGTCAAGGTCATAGATACACAAGGACACCAAAATGGCCAATTATTTGCGAAACTATTAAATAGCCATGTATATACGGATAGTGTAGGCATTGCCATGGTGATCATTTTTATATTCAAAAGTCAAGGTCAAAGATGAACAAGTAAACCAAAATGGTTAATTATCTAAAAGAATATTAACTTTTTGTATAGACATGTAAGTTAGAATGTTGTAGGTATTGACATAGTGGTCATATAGATCAAGGTCATGGGTTAAGAGTCAAGGTTACAGATATAGAAAGAATACGGAAATGTAAACAATTGTTATAACTTGCATTGACTATATAAACAGATTATGACATGAGTTTTCACATTTTTATCTCACCAAACCTTAAGCGCACATGTGTTATTGTGTCGGGACGACCATTGATCACATGTGATTCATTGTTTATACTAAGGTGAGCGTTGAGGTCCATCAGCCTCTTCTGTTAATTTTTAACTTTTTAATCTAAGAATATACTAGTAGTTGAGTTGGGTAATGGTGTTTTACGCCCCAGTCAAGTGTAATGTTGTTTACGCCGTAGTCAAGATTTTTCCACATATATCGAGGCGGTCAGTACATAGGTGAATGGAACCGAAGCCGCCGGGTTTCGCTAATTGGGACTCGTTCTAAGGCGATGAGAAGCACTTTAGTCCATAAGCCCGTTCTTTAGACCACTCGGCCACAGATGGCCTCTTTTCACTTATGAAACCATCTAGTAAGATACAATCATACAGTCATGAATTCATAATGTCTGACACATAAGGGCCACGTACAGATGTCAATACTGGTCTGAAATAAATAATGCCTACTAATGAATCATTGAACATTTATTTAAGGCACATGAAGATTATGTGTGGCGTTACAAGTCCTCACGTTAAACGTAGAAACAGGGCGATAAGGTTGCATAAAAAATACGAATCGCTTGTTGCTTATGATCTGAGAGAAAAGGGGTGGTGTTAACATGGTGAGATTTTAGCTGTAAGCCACCACAGTCAAAATACGCCACATAACAAGAAGATAATGGAAGCTGAATCTTTGGTATTTCACAAGAATGGCCTAATGCAGAAATTGACAGGAAGAGTGATAAACGTACCCGGAGCCGTTGTCAGTTCGCTGCCAAAGGTGGCGGATTCTCTGAGTACACTGATTTTATTCACCATCTATTAATTCACCGCCTCGATATATGTGAATGAATCTTCATAAGGGCGTGAAACACCATTACCCAACTCAACTACATTCTTCGAAGAAAAAGGTAAAAAAATATGATCTACATTCGAACCTTTTCAAAATGGTATTTCACACGTGTTTAATTTATTTGCGCAATTGGTATAACTATCTTTAAGTCGGTTTAGTCTTTCGTAAGTGTTTACTTTTGGAAGTAATGTATTGCTATATAAGCATGTATGACGACAGTATGTTGTTTTTGCTTTTTATTGGTTCGAGTTACGAACTGTGTATGGTTCTGCTCTCTTTCAAAAATTGAATCCTATCCTGCAATGCTTTCTGAATCACTTCTGAAACAACTTGTGAAGATATCATCGAGAAAAACATCCGATCTAAAGTTATAATGAAGTTTGAGTTCTGTCAATTGCGAATCATATTAAACGGAAAGCGTAACATGTCTTCACGGAAAGCGTAACACAGCTGGTCGGAAAACGTAACATTTATACCCACTGTGTATAACCGCTACCGGAAATTGGTACTTGTCGAAACCAAATTGCTACCATTTGAAGCGAGCGGTGTTGTCAGTCAAGGTAAGAAAATCCAATATTGCTAGATTTTGAGGAAGTGTGCCATGACGAACTATTTGCGATTTTATTGCTATGACATAGCACTATACATACACACACAACTTCTTAATTTGTTTGCTTCTAAATACTTGAAAAACGTCTGAAATCAGGACCTGGTACTTCCATTTATTGACGTCTGCCGACTTCAGCATGTGCGTATGTCGCACAGGTCCAATATTTCGCTAATGTTTTGTTGTTAAAAGGACACAAAGTAATAAAATATGCGCCCGAAGTCACCAGTTTCAGTAATTTAGTCTTGGTAAGAGAAATATTTGATAAATTCAAAATGTTCCGGTTCACGGCGACTTATTAGTGTAGTACACGGCGTATTGCAAATAATAAATTTTTACTTTACGGCAACTTGTGGTTTTCAGTCTGATAGTATTGGTGATTATCTCTTACAAAGATCGCTTAAATTGCACCTAACTCTGTTAAAAATAATTCTACATGGATTTTATGACGTTTTGTTACATGCAAAATATTATTCATATATGTAAACAGGTCTATACCATGATTCTTACCAGATATATTATATGTATATGACCATCATTCATATTGAAAGGACACTTTATTTATAACTATTTAATTCTGTTATTTTCAGAAATGAAACACAACAAATTATAGAAAATCACTATGTAAAAGAAATGGAAATCACAAATGACTTTTTGTCTTAGAGAGCAATGAAGCTTACCACATACCACTTCTATTTTAGAGACCATATGTTCGATTTAAAAGACCGGTCAAAAAAAAGCTCGACGGAAGTTGGCAACAATAGCGAATCCTGATGAGGCTGCTAGAGGTGTTGCTCCTATTCGACAATACCACAAGCTGGACGAAAGCAAAATTTTGCCACATAAAAGACTTGGACTTCAGTTGTAGTGTGTAGAACAAACAAAAGTTGGACTATAGCTTAGCACATTACTTTATGTTAATGAATGCAAATAAAATTATGTAGAAAAATTACCACCTTACACAAGATCTTTTATTCTTCAATCGTTGCGAAAGCTGAACTAACTTTTGATACCCCGCCACAACTACTGTAGATCCGGTTATTTTACCAGATACTTTATTTTCGCGAATCCAGTGTTCAGAGTTATTCCGCAAATTGAAATGTTCGTGATTGGTGGCATATTATCATTTAAATGCGTTAAGCTCAGCAGGCCCGTAGGAAAAGGTACTACCCACCCACCCCCACACACACACACACACTTTTTTGAAACTTTTTATTTAAATTTTACATAGAAAATCAGTGAAAATTTGATCTAAAGTACACTTTGGCCCCCCACTTTTGGGTTGGCCCTCTCACTTTAAAATTGCTTGCTACGGCCCTGAGCTGTAGGTTTTCGCGATAATGCTGAATTCTCGAATGAACCCTCTCGCGAATCATTGAGAAATTTACGTTCTCGATAAAACCGGATCTACAAGTGGCAGGGCTTGAGATAGTGTACGTCCGTCTGGTTTAAAATGGGTATTGGCTGTTCCTATTCCAAACGCTCAGCATAAGATGTGAAAGTCACGGGTCTTTCGGATGAGACCTTAAAAAACTCCGTGTCATAGTAGGGGTGACATGACAAAGAATCCTCACTGCAAATGCCATAAGCGCAATGCACAGGTATAAATTTCTGTACCTTCATCTACAACTTGTGATGTCTCGATATGAGTGAAATAAACTTGACTGGGACGTAAAACCCCAAACAATCAGTCAATCACAATCAATCAATCAATCAGTCAATTATAAAGTATCTGATTGCGGCCATCTCGTCTATCGTGTTGAGCCTTTCCTTTGGTTCACGAAAAATGGTGTCTTTTATTCTGTGTCGATTAATATTATTATTTGACGTATTTAGTTTGTTTTGTCTTTGTGCACTATGGGTACTTCGTTTGACTTTCCGCATTAAAGAATTATGGAAACTGGTTGGCTTAAAGACAAGATAATGGTTCCAGTGAGTGTTGTATATATATATATATATATATCTGCGGGACAATGCTTCATTTAACTAGCATTCTGAAGCTGACTTTTGCTAGGCTAGTATAAGTAGATTATACACTCACTTGCACAAGACTTGAAAAGTTTATATTCTAAAACTCGGTCTCGTCACAAATTGCTGAAGATTGCAACGTGGAAATAGAAAGGCTGAATTAACATAATTAACTTGGTTTAAATGCCATTTTATTTAACGGGTCTTATCTTCATTGATAATACAGTAATTTTATTCACTTTCTGTGGTTTTTGGTTGTCTGTGATGTTTCAAAAACTCCAATAAACCCTTCTGAAAAATTAACATTCTTCACCAGAATTACCAATTCGCCGGAAACTTTTCCAGCAACACGCCGTGATGCAAATTTTGTTTACCCCACAAGTCGCCGTGAACCGGAGCATTTTGAATGTATCAAATATTTCTCTAACCAAGACTAAATTACTGAAACTGGTGACTTCGGGCGCATATTTTATTACTTTGTGTCCTTTTCACAACAAAACATTAGCGAAATATTGGACCTGTGCGACATACGCACATGCTGAAGTCGACAGACGTCAATAAATGGAAGTACCAGGTCCTGATTTCAGACGTTTTTCAAGTATTTAGAAGCAAACAAATTAAGAAGTTGTGTGTGTATGTATAGTGCTATGTCATAGCAATAAAATCGCAAATAGTTCGTCATGGCACACTTCCTCAAAATCTAGCAATATTGGATTTTCTTACCTTGACTGACAACACCGCTCGCTTCAAATAGTAGCAATTTGGTTTCGACAGGTACCAATTTCCGGTAGCGGTTATACACAGTGATACCACTCCGCTTAAACGAAACATAAAATTTCACTTAAAAGCCGAGTAAAGCTTCTGTTTTCGCGAGTTTATAAAAGTAAAGATATTTCTTGAGAATTTTGAGTAGAAACATCATTTGAAACCAAGTCCGTTTTATTAAAATCAGCTGCTAAACAAAAGCACCTGCTAAAAATGGAAATGTGAAAGGTACGTGAAAAATATGAATATTTCTTGCAAGTTTTTATATGAGGCAGTTAAATACCATCAAATATTATGTGACCAACTTTTTCCTTTCTGTTAAAGTTTCGTTTTTATGAAGTTATATTAAAAATAGTCACCTGTTCTCTTTAACGTAAAGCGTAACGACCAAAAATGTATCATTTTACTCGGACGTAAATTAAAACCGACGGAATACTCCGACGTAAATGAAATACGGTGTATCACGATTACCCCCGTGGTAAATTATAACCTTTTTTAACTATCGAGTTATCTGCCGACAATTAACGAGTCAATAACCACTGTATTTTGACATTTGACATCACCATGGCAACATCTGACTCGAGATGTTTGTTTTGTGTAGAGCCGTGACCATGTAATCATTTTAGCCATCACAAATTCTACTGACAACCAACAAGAGCCAATTACTGCCTTGTCTATCAATCTCGACACAAGTTGACCGTGTACACTTCCCGTCATGCTTTGTAAATAATGGTCTCAGCGGAGTTCGAACCCATCAGATATGTAGCGCTAGCGTGGCTAGGCAAATTATTATTTTTCATAGATGATACTTTTGTCAAGGTTTTAATAAATAGTTAGATGAGCTAATTTTTAATTGTTATGGAATAGTTCTTCAAACATTGGAATATGACAAAATGAGAAGAATGCACAGTATAGACTTGTCTAAGGTTTTAACTCGATGTCGAAGCTCGGCTTTAGAGTGGTCGAGATATGTATAGCTACTGAACGAAAAGTTGCTGATAAAATATGTAGCAGCTTGCGAAACAGGTAACAGGGGTGGATCCAGGATGTTTTGAGAGGGGGGTTGAGAATTATATCTAGGTGCGAGCGCCGAAGGCTCGAGCTTCCAGAGACGAGGGGTCTTGGGCAGAGCCCCGATGGGTTGTTATATTAACATATGGGGTTACATCAGTCGATAGCTCGCTAGCTCTCTCACTCTCTCTCTTAATTTTTCAAAGGGGGTGGGGGTGGGGGTTGCAAAACTGGCCACTGGGTAACGAGGATTCGATTTGATCTGTCCATTCAGTACTGACTAGTTTACTTTGTGTTGAACTTCGGCATGTCTGTACTACTGCAGAGAATTTGAAATTGGTTGTCAATAGATTTTGAGGAAGCAAACATTTTTACATCCTACGCCATGATAAAAACGAATATCCAAGCCAAATGTTACATGGTGATGAGTAAGTTACTGTGTTGAAACATTGATACATTGAACCATTTTGTTGACTATATATACTGCTTATCACTCCGGAGCACCTTGTCTCACTTCCGTTTTTGAAGTTTACTTGTTTAACTTAATTCGCCGGTTTTCAAAGTAGGGTTGTGGGGGATTTTGACATGGATTGTAATGTTTAGTTTATGCACATATATATCATACATAAGACAAAACATTGTTTTTAACATTCTTTATTACAAATTCTCTTTTTTCGTTCTCTTTATCGCTGTTATCTGTAAAAAATATAATAAAATGTATCTATAAATAGCCAAAGCAGCCACATGACACTGCCGAGTGTCATTTACACTTGCTTACAAAGTAAGAAATACCGATAGTAGTCAGAAGATAAGTTGGTAGAATGCTCGCTCCGTAAGTGGCAGGTCGTGGGTTTGATCCCCGACCGGGTGTGACCCAAGACTTGATAGTGGGTAGTGATCTTTCGCCAAGCACTCGGATTACGAAATGTAAGTCACGGTTCTTTCGGATGGGAACTTAAAATAAACGAGGTCCCGTGCCACGGTGGGCTTGGCACGCTAAAGAACCCTGCTGTATAATGCCATCGGCGCAACGCACAGGCAAAATTTCTGCACCTTCGCCTATAGCTGGCGACGCCTCGATATAAGTGAAATATTCTTGACTGGGACGTTAAACACCATTACTCACTCACTAACTTTTCAGAAGATACTTATACATGTACAATGATTCATCAGGAATTTAATTGAAATTAGGGTTTAAGGTCCAAGTCTAGAATATTTCACTTTTATCGAGACGTCGTCAGCTATTGGCAAAAGTGCAGACATTTTGCCTGTGCGTTGCGCTGATGGCGACCCTAACACGGGACCTCGTTTATTTTAAGTTCCCATCCGAAAGAACAGTGACTTTCACTTCCTAATTTCGAGTGCTTGGCGAAAAAAGAACAGTCACTATCCACTTTCAAGTCTTGAGTCTGACCCGGTCGAGGTTCGAACCCACGATCGCGACCTCCCACTTCCGGAGCGAGCACTCTACCAAATGAGCTACCATAGTGGTTATCTATCAGGAACACATTCACCAAATAGATTACATATACTGTTAACGTATTTAATTCCGCGTGTACATGTATTTATTTTCGAGGTATATGGAATTTAGACATATCCGCGTATTTTTAATTTTCTAGTTTTTTTTTTAATTTAAAAATCCATTATAGCACAATAAGTATAATATATTTTGTACTAATTTTCGCGCAAAACAAACGATCATAAAATAAGCGAAAATTAATAAACTGCGAAAATAGATAATGTTTACAATATTCGGATATTGTTCAAGTTTAATTCCACACAGGTAAAGACCAAAGATTTCTCACTTCAGTTAATAATTTTTAAAAGGGTTTAATCATATTATCAAACGTTATCGACCAATCGGATTGCAGTACGACCGAAACGGGTAGCAGTACGAACGCTATCGACCAATCAGATTGCAGTGCAAACCAATCAGGTAGAAATGCGAACGTTATCGACCAATTCGATTAAATTGCAAACCAAACATAACTAACGGTATTTACCAATCAGATTGCTGTATTCTGATTCCTTTGTTGTGCAGCTTGCATTTGTCGATTGGTTAAGGGTTTAGCATTAAAAACTCGGTTAGTTACAAGGGGTTTTCTTTCCGTAAGCACTTACTGGCGGGCTAGGAATAGTGCGTAAAGTTTGACCTGGCCGGCTGACCTTTAATTTGAATACTAGATCGGGCTAATAGACTGTGTGATTTAGGAAAAACATCATGTTTCATTACCATATATACTGGTCACCCAGTATAACTATCATCTATCCTTAAATATTAACTTTATATAGCTCCTAAATTGCACAATGGATATGTCTGTTTGAATATTAAAATTAAAGGTCAGACGACAGTTCAAACTAGACGCACTATACCAGAATGATAGACTGAGTACAAACTTGTGGGTGACTGAAGGTTGCTATGGGTGCGCATTAATGCAAAGAAATATATAGAGAAAAAATACAGTGACAACAAACCTCTAAGCACACTGGCACGTTTGGCAGCCATTAGCATCCGTCAGGTACCCATATGTACAACTTGTAAAACAAAGCTGTGGTGAGCAGTTTGGATCTAAAATAATAGAATAAATACAGTCAAACCAGCCTTAAAGGTAACTCTGTATAGGGGTCACCCGCTGTAAAAGGTCAGTAAATTTGTATCCAAATTGCTTATTATTCGTGTAATTTGAACCTGTGCAATAGTGCCATGCATCTGCCAATAAAGACCGCTTTTCTTCTTCTGACTGACTGACAGTGGCCATCATTAACGAGCATATTATTCTGTCACGTTGAGTGCTTATATCAAAAGACTGTCTGATGACAGCCTTATTTACAGTTTAAACGATGTTCACTTGCTTGCATCTACGGTGTTGATTTGATTTTATTGGTTCTCATGGGTGGCGTATATAGACAGGTTTGACTTCACTAGTAACGGTATGACCATTATGATATGTAAGTGATAACGCATTGATTACAGGTTAGGCGAGTAAATAATGCGAAATCAAAGTTGTTTCACGTCCAAGAAAGTACAATTATTTATAGTTAATCGGATTGCGATGTGTCCTTAATTACTTCCGAGAACTGACCAAAAATCAGTTCCAACAATTCAATCTACCGAGTAGTGATTACTTCTCAATTTCTGGGTTTTTTTTTTTAATTATTAATTTCAGCGAAAATAATTCTGTGCCAACTCTCTTTTCATCACGCGATAGCTCAGTTGGTAGAGTGCTCGCTTAGTAAGTGGGAGGTCGTGGGTTCGATCTCCCGCAGAGTATGACCAAAGACTTGAAAGTGGGTAGTGACTGTTCTTTCGCCAAGCACTCGGCATAACGAAATGAACGTCATGGTTCTTTCAGATGGGAACTTAAATTAAACGAGGTCTCGTGTCACGGTGGGCTGCTGCTTTTTAAAAAACCCTGTTATATAATGCCATCACCGCAACGCACAGGCAAAATTTCCGTACAATCGTATATAGCTGGCGACGTCTCGATATACGTGAAATATTCTTGACTGGGACGTTAAACACTATTACTCAACTCAACTCTTTCCTTTTACGCATCGTATATGGGAGGTTGCGAGTTCGATGCCCGGCCGGGTCTGGCTTTGTGAAAACATGTAGAGCATGTTGTTCTACTTTTAACTTGCTCAACCTGCTCATTTTGAATGCTTAAATATGCATAGTATTGTAGAGGCGATTAATGGAGGGGCTTTTGCGACACTCAAGATTTTTTCCCGGAGAAAACAACCGACCTTCAGCACGCGAACCGACAAACTTTCTCACCTGACTAGAATCTGTCTAGACTGGGATTCGGACCTAGGCGATGGGAGAACATGTTAACAATCAGCCAGACAGTAGAACACTATAGTTTCAGCGGAAAAAAAACTGAAATGCAGCTGTTATATTGCTTAATACAACATTGGTACCGGCACCGCCGCAGACCAGATACATTTCTACTAAATCTGGCCCGTTTGAACTCGCCAAACTTGTACATTTTTAACTCCTACACATGAAAGGATTCTTACTACTTCCTGGTATGCAAATAATGTATTGTCATTTAAACTTTATTAGCCAATAACATTGGTGCTAGCACCGCCATTAAACTAACACAGTTAAAGCGACAGGGTTCATACAGAATATGGAGACTAAAATTTAAGGCCTTTTTAGGGCCTAAATATTAAAATTAGGGTCAGGTTTATCGATTTGGAAGCAGTGTTATCATGTATGAAATACCTGATTAAATATTATGACTTTGCATATGTTTTACATGTTTAGAACAACAACAACTGGTGTGTCGATTTTCTTGGAAATCTTGTTCTGAAATTGCACCAACATAACTAACTATTGGATGTTCTAGGTCTTTTTATGACCTTACTGCAATATTTAGGGTCTTTTAGGTTTGGTTACTAAAGCTGGGGACTTTTTAGGGCAGTGTCTCAAATTGGGGGACTTTTTAAGGCTGTATGGACCCTGAGCTAATTTGGCCGCCATTTTGAATTTGCTTAGCCTATACACATGAAATATATCTAAGTACATGTAAGTGTTAATGGAGATGCCAGCTGAATATTAATAATAAATAAATAATATTACTTAGGCGAATAAAGCTAAACGCTTACGTAAAGTTTGGCTGCCAGAGAAGACTGGTTTACAACTGTGGCCACATCCGTTAGATATGCAGATACTTCCGGCTGCGCAAGGGTTGGTACTGCTGCACATTTCTACGCATGCTCCAAACTGTCTGACCGATTTCCCGTACACAACTGAAAAAAAAACATACAAGTTTACATTTATTTTAAATAACAACGATTTAAATGAATTGATATTGTTCATTGAATCTAATCATAAAAATACGTTTAAAAATGGTATGTGACAAAAGCATTGATGAGATATGGCCAGGCTACGATTTTACACCATATGGCACAATGGTGATCAATTTATTCATGAGTTAACAATAACGTGACCGTGATTCATTAATATTCATGAGCAAAGTTTTGAACGCGCCGCCATTCAAACGTGATGCCGGTAACGCAAATTAATCATTTTTTAACTTACTCGGGCCGAAAATTGTCAAGTCTTCACAGGAGAAGGACATTATATTCTAGTGGAAGAATTTCCATAGTCACCGGCGTCATCAGCAAATCGAGTAAGATCTTTAGTTTTAGAATTGAAATTGTGCTTCGAATTTGCAGAAAATGTAGATTTTTAATTAAATTAACATGTTTTATAATGAGAACTCAATTATAACACGCTTCGGATTTTTAATTCGAAAGGGCCGGTTTTTTAGTAAAGTAAATTTAAGTTGTTACCACCCAAACAATGCCAGGCGGTGTACAGTCGATGTATGTATCAGCAAATTTTATCCTACTTGTGAGAAAACTTGTACAGGACCAATTTATCATCACTGGTCTATATAAAGTCATTTATATTTCAACCATATCATGAATCCAATATGGCCGCTATGCAAATTAACAAACTGACCATGATTTTGCCATATGCGGACAGACGACGGACAGACATGGTGATTCCTATATACCCCCCTCAAACTAGTTTGCGCGGAGGGGGGGGGGGGGGTTGTTATAAAAATTAAAACAAAATTTGAAACTGTGATCTTGTATGAATACTGTCGATAAGCGAGGTAGCAAATTAATAAAGCGACATGATTGCTATGTTATTTACTGTATTCAAATGTAGTTTAAAATCAACTGCTTTCACCAATAGCTTAAAAAATTAGACAGATAAAGAGTTCTATGAGAAAGGGGAATAAGTCCAACATTCAATGTGCATGTATGCAAGTAAGTGATGAAAAGAACGCACGGTCATCTATACCATCCCATCCTAGTTTGAAGCTGGCCATTTCAATAGCTTTTGTCAGAGGTCTATATACAGTCAAACCTATCTATAAAGACCATCCAAGGAAACCCGCTAGTAAAAGTGGCCTTTATGGGCAGATGGCCTTTATGTACAGGTTCAAATAATATGAATAGAGAGCAATTAGGATACAATTGCACTGGCTTTAATAAGCAGGTGGCCTTTATATTATGCCCAGAAGGATATCAGAGCAGAAATAAAACAACGTAGATGGCGGTGGATTGGACATGTGATGAGACAAGACAACAACAGTACCACCAGAGTCTCACTAAAATGGACACCAGATGGGAAGAGGAAGCGGGGAAGACCAAATGAAACATGGAGGTGGACAGAAGAGAAAGAGATGGGGATGGGGTGGAAGGAGCGGAAAAAGCAAAGGACAGACAGTTGTGGCGAGAGCTGATGGTGGCCTTATGTGCACATACGCACAAAGAGGATTAACTAAGTAAGTAAGATCTTTAAGGCAGGTTAGACTGTACATAATTATAGATTTTTGCAATCCCATAGTAAAGTGTGAGAATTAATGGGTAAATATATATAACTCCACGAAAACGTAAAGTTTTGAAGCGAATAAAAAATAAATGCATATGTAAATGAGCTAAAATATCACATACGAACCAGTCACTATCGCTGCAAAAGCCAAAATATTTCAACATTTTGATTTTTCAACTTTCCTGACTGACTGATTTTGTCTAAAGTGTCCAACACTTGCAGACAAGATAAACCAAGTTTACGAGAGATAAGACATGGAATGACCCCATTTAACATCGATGACCTGGTCCAAGACCCAAGTCAAGATTTTATATCTTTCAAAATTTTAACAAGGTGTTCCGAGAACACTATCCCCATGCAATGGTAAACATCAGTGAATTGCATACAAAGTGAAATATTTTTATTGGCAACTGGTTGTAAAATAAGTGAGGTGATCTGGACATTTAGTAGATCGAAAAGAATTAGAATATAAATACACCTTATTTGCATATTGCATAAAAATTACGCAAACTAAAAATTTTTCGAAAAAAAACAGTTACACATGTTTAATACCCAGAGTTCTATTTTCTATAATTGTAACGAAGTTGGTACATAAAAAGGCTGTAATAGTCAATTATCGGTTTTGCTATTTAATCTATTGTAACCAAAGTGACCATTTTGATACACAATATTTCAAAAATTAAAAAAAATCACAGAAAAACCTCTTAAATATGTTAAATAAACTGAGTTATTTTTGTATGTTTAACATTTCTATAAAATTGTACATAAATTTATAAGGCTGTAATGGTCATTTATAGATGTTTGCTATTTATAGCAACAGTACACTATATTTCGTAAACTAAATTTTCACAGAAAACCTGTAAAATGTGTTTAATGACTCGAGTTGTATTTTATATGTTCAAAATTTCAACAAAATTGGTACATAAATAAGGCTGTAATATCCATTCATAGGTTATTGTTATTTATAGTAACGGCGGCCATCTTGGATATGTTATATGGCTGCCGCAGTAAGCAATCCCACATCACTCACCACTACAATAAATCAACTGACCAAGTTTCAACTCAATCGGATGTACGGTTTTTTTCAAATTCACGAAAACGAAATTATACACAAACACACGTACACCGATATTCCCCTGATTGCGTGGGGAAAATAAGTCAATTTATTTATTTATTTATTTATTTATTTATTTATTATTTATTTATTTATTTATTTATTTATTCATTTATTTATTTATTTATTTATTTTATTTATTTATTTACTCAAAATAAACCTAGACAAATGTCCTTCGAAAATTCAATTCATAATTTGATTACACACGTATCATGCGTGTCTAGCTAAAGGGAGGTGCTTACCCCTCCTGCTTACCTGGCCTCACTTCGCTTGTGGAGGCTTACTAGTTTTCAAATCTTTATTCTGCTTTTGTGATTTTGATATCAACGTGGACCGTTTTTTTATTTGACTTTAGATCCTTGACCTGATCATGAATGGACCAGTATGTATTTGTTTTTCATCTCCATAAAAGTCTGTGTCAGTCTGTGTAGTTGGCAGGCTATATGACTGTTACATCTTCTGTTCACTTCAGACACTGGACCTTGGCTGTACAGTGACACCGGGCCTCGACGTATACTGAGACACTAGACCTTGGCGTATACTGAGACACTGGATCTCGGCGTATACTGAGACACTGGACCTCGGCTTATACTGAGACACTTGAACTCGGCGTATACTGAGACACTGGACCTCGGCGTATACTGAGACACTGGACTTCGACGTATACTGAGACATTGGACCTTGACGTATACGGAGACAATGGACTTCGATGTATACTGTGACACTGGACCTCGGCGTATACTAAAAAACTGGACCTCGGCGTATACTTAGACACTGGACCTTGGCGTATACTGAGAAACTGGACCTCGACGTATACTGCGAAACTTGACCTTGGCGTATACTGAGAAACTGGACCTCGTTGTATACTGAGACACTGACCTTGACTTATATTGAGACACTGGACCTCAGTGTATACTGAGACACTGGACCTCGGCGTATACTGAGACACTGGACCTCGGCGTATACTGCGAAACTTGACCTTGGCGTATACTGAGAAACTGGACCTCGACGTATACTGAGAAACTGGACCTCGACGCATACTGAGAAACTGGACCTCGACGCATACTGAGAAACTGAACCTCGACGTATACTAAGACATGACCTCGGCGTATACTAAAAAACTGGACCTCGGCGTATACTAAGACACTGGACCTTGGCGTATACTGAGAAACTGGACCTCGACGTATACTGAGACACTGGACCTCGACGCATACTGAGACACTGGACCTCGACGTATACTGAGACACTGGATCTCGGCGTACACTGAGACACTGCGCCTCGGCGTATACTGAGACACTGGACCTCGACGTATACTGAGACACTGGATCTCGGCGTACACTGAGACACTGGGCCTCGGCGTAACTGAGACACTGGACCTCGACGTATACTGAGAAACTGGACTTCGGCGTATACTGAGACACTGGACCTCGACGCATACTGAGAAACTGGACCTCGGCGTATACTGAGACACTAGACCTCGGCGTAAACTGAGACACTAGACCTCGGCGAATACTGAGACACTGGACCTCGACGCATACTGAGACACTGGACCTCGACGCATACTGAGAAACTGGACCTCGACGTATACTAAGACACTGGACCTTGGCGTACACTGAGAAACTGGATCTCGACGTATACTGAGACTCTGGACCTCGACGCATACTGAGACACTGGACATCGTTGTATACTGAGACACTGGACCTTGACTTATATTGAGACACTGGACCTCAGTGTATACTGAGACACTGGACCTCGGCGTATACTGAGACACTTGACCTCGGCGTATGCTGCGACACTTGACCTTGGCGTATACTGAGAAACTGGACCTCGACGTATACTGAGAAACTGGACCTCGACGCATACTGAGAAACTGGACTTGGCGTATACTGAGAAACTGGACCTCGACGTATACTGAGACCTGGACCTCGACGCATAGTGAGACACTGGATCTCGACGCATACTGAGAAACTGGGCCTCGACGTATACTGAGACACTGGACCTTGTTGTATACTGAGAAACTGGACCTTGACTTATATTGAGACACTGGACCTCAGTGTATACTGAGACACTGGACCTCGGCGTATACTGAGACACTGGACCTTGACTTATATTGAGACACTGGACTTCAGTGTATACTGAGACACTGGACCTCGGCGTATACTAAGACACTGGACCTCGACGCATACTGAGAAACTGGACCTCGACGTATACTAAGACACTGGACCTTGGCGTATACTGAGAAACTGGACCTCGACGTATACTGAGACACTGAACCTCGACGCATACTGAGACACTGGACCTCGTTGCATACTGAGACACTGGACCTTGACTTATATTGAGACACTGGACCTCAGTGTATACTGAGACGCTGGACCTCGACTGACGCTGGAAATTGGTTTTCGCTGGACCCTCACATGCACTGAGATACTGGTAATTTACAGGCACTGCAACTTGACGTGCACTAAGTCACTGATCATCCACGTGCACTGAAACACTGGGCCTCGGTATGCAGTGTAACACTGGACCTAAAGGTACACTGAGATACTACAACCTAGGCCAGCCTGGCGTGTATTGAGACACTAACCATTCACGTGCATCAAGACTCTTAACCTAGGTTTGCACTGCAACAGTAAACCTTTAATTGAACGGAAGCTGGACCTCGACGCGTACTAAGACACTGACCATCCACGCGCACGTGTCCAGGGGAAACTGGACAACAACTTGAACTGCGCCAATTATCTCGGCATGCACTCAGGTTCTAATATTACACTGAACATTGGTTGTAATATTGTACAAAAGATTCCCTAGTAAATTAGTTTTCTATACCTTCTATAAACGATTTATTTTAATTGACATGATAAAAAACATGATCTCGACTCCCAACACCGATTAGCGAATTTTAATTTAAATAAATAAATAAATAAATAAATAAATAAATAAATAAATAAATAAAATATATAAATAAATAAATAAATAAATAAATAAATAAATAAAATAAATAATAAACAAATAAATAAAAATAAACTTATTGATACGTGTAAAAGCAGGCTGAACAATCAAATTTATTTATTTGTCCAGATCGGTACATTTTTAGAGCTCAGGTTTGCCATTTATGTACTTTTTAAACCTAAGGTGTTTGATTTTGGTACAATTTTCGATACAAAAAGTTCGAATATTAAATACTTTTAATTAAAAAAAACGTCAAAATGGGAAAATCCGTCTAATTTGACATTTTCATTTTATCCGTTCGTTTATCCGTTTTTATGGTAAAAATCCGTGAAAAAACCCGGATAAATCCGTCAAATTGGTCAGCCTGTAAAAGCAAAAGAAGGATAATCCTTGTTAGATTTTAAGTCGATTAAAGTTACATCGGATTCTGATAATCAATCCCAATATATATAAGAGTAATGAGACTGTCTGGGGAGAGGTCATGAATAATAGTTGTATTTCTATGCAATGAAAGTATCCCCTGTCCGACACGTACGGTTGACTGATAATAGAGTACTTAGTTACTATTTGTTAGTAACAGATTAACATTGAACTGGCGATACAGTAAGAATAAAAAAAAGAGGAAAACGGATACGGAAAATATGTCAGGTGAATATGTATAGCTTTTAATGTAATGACTTTTGCACGCTCAATTTGTTTATTTTAAATTGGCTGATAAGGTATGACGACGCATACAAAATTACGTGAAATAATACATCGCCAACGTAATACATGTACATTACAAATTATAACCGATTGACTTTGAACTAGATCAAAAAGAGGATATCGGATACTGAAAATATGCCAGGTGAATATGTATAGCTTAATGGAATGACTTACTTTATACCCTCAATTTGTTTATTTAAATTGGCTGATAAAGTATGGTTGGGCAGACAAAATTACGTGAAAAATATTTTTTTTATACAACGAACGTAATTTCTTTCGCGTTCACGCTCAATTTTAATCGCATGAGTAGACTCGAAGCTCTCGTGTGGGCACAAAAAGACTCGTATTCATTTAGTCAAGGATAGAATCATAACCGTTAGCAGTCTAGTTGCTGTTGTGCATTCAATTTCTTAATAAGCGGCTGAAAGAAGAGGAGATAACCTTGAGTACGTGTATTACTTTTTAACGCCGCGTTAAACAAATGCGCTTATTATACCTTTTTTTAAATTTCTCGATTTTTGATTGGTTAAAAATCGTTTGGGTAAATTTAATGTCACCCTCGTATTTCAGAAAATCTGATGTCACAGGGTGACATTACGTGAGCGGTTGACATTACGAAACATGTCACATGCGCAGAAAAACTGCATATGCGGTTCGAACGCATTTGTCGTCTGAATCAGTAAAATGCTTTTCTAAAGTAATGTTAACTATGATTAATGTTACAAGCGTCTCGCAAGTTGCTTAGAGACGACAGCCGACTGTCATGATTTTCAATCCTGCTTTTCAATCCAGTATATTATGGTTGCCCAGTATAATACACACCAACAATCGGTATAATAAAATAAATATTACATATCTGATAGAGTGGCATTCCATGTTGTCATCCCTCGAAATTCATTGTCAACCTAGGCTTGTACCTTAAATAAGATGGTCACAATGGTGCTTAAGTAGTCCATGTATAGGCCTGTCAAAAGTTTACCATTAAGCTAACGAATTCATAAATGCCGAATCGGCAGCTCATTTCGATCGGTAACTCATTACCTATACCTTGACAACTTTTTCTGTAGCTGGAAGCGCGTGGCCTAGTGGTTAAGGCGTTGAACTCATGATTCGGAGGTCGTGGGTCGATCCCTGGACCGGGCGATGTGTTGTGTCCTTGAGCAAGACACTTAATTTCACGTTGTTCCAGTTCACTCAGCTGAAAAATAAATGAGTACCAGCAAAATGCTGGGGGTTAACCCTGCGATGGACCGGCGTCCCATTCAGGGGAGAGTCTTGTACTCTCAGTCGCTTAACGCCACTGAAACCGGGATAAGCTCCGGCCTGATGGACCTAATGGCTCGGGACAGACTTTAACTTTAACTTTTTAATCTACAGCACAGGTCCATCGAAAGATAAACACTGAGCTAACGAGAAGAAACCGAAGCTCTAACGCCGAATGTCCGATATTTCGTTAGCTCAGTGTTAATCTTTCGATGAACCTGTACTGTAGATAACAGCTGCAGAAAAGTTATCAAGATATAAGTATGGAGGGGTCCAGATGAGTCGCCGTTTCGGCACTTATAAATTCATTCTTTTAAGAGGCCTGTCTATGGACTACTTAAAAACCATTTTAATTTGATGCACAAAATACCAACACAGAAAAAACTACGACAGGTATATCTGTGCTGTATTAATATTTCATATTACAGGTGACAAGTCCTCAGATAAACAAATGGAGTCAGAAACGGAAGTTGTCAAAAAAAAGTTATCCAACCGGAAGTACTTCATAGGACCAATCATTTTCATCAATATATATGCCTTTTTTCTTCCATCGATAATTTTGCCACAATATGGATTTCAAGCGTTTCAGAAAAATATATTTCCAAACCACACATTCGCCTCTGGTGAACAAAATCTCTGCAATACAAATACATCTAATGAAGAATATAAAAATCAGCAGACGGTTACCACAGAAACTGCCACGTGGAACTTGTATAACAGCCTGGCGTCATGTCTTCCGGCCGTCATCTCCAACTTTCTATTTGGATCTTACAGTGATCAATATGGACGCAAACTATTTCTATTTTTATCCACATTCGGGTCATTTTTGAAAATTGGTTTTTGTTGTTTAGGAGCATACCTAGAATGGGACATTTATTTTTATTATGTTTTACGCTTTAGATGGAATGACTGGCATGTGGATTTGTTTTATAACTATTTCTTACTCATATGTCGCGGATATTACGAGGGAGGGAAAATCAAGAACATTCGCCATTGTTTTGGTAGAATTATGCGTTGGGCTAGCAGCTGTTTCCGCCAGTGTAACTTCCGGTTATTTTGTACGAAACTTCGGCTTTGTTCTACCTCTCGCAACTTGTGCTGGTTTGTTGTTGCTTGAAATGATACTCTTGATTTGTTTTCTCCCAGAAACTGTTCAGAGACAAAAGAATGAAAAGCGAATAAATGTCAAAGAACAAGTGAAGCGCGTTTTTCGTTTTTACTTCAAGGATAATCCAGCTTCCGGTGGCTACAGATGGAAATTCATTCTTTGCATATTAATTTTCATTCTCGTATCCCATTCGGTTCTCGGAAGAGGCGTGGAGACTTTATATCAGCTGAACACGCCTTTTTGTTGGAGCTCGGTTTTCATTGGATGGTATACAACAATCACGACGGTTGTTCAGAATGTTGTCGGTATTGCTATCGCAAAGATTCTTCAAAACTACCTATCAGAATTGAGTATTGCCATTATCGCCATGTTGTCTTTTACATCCGGGTTCCTTCTGGAAGGATTTGCTTCAAACGATATAGAACTGTTTCTTGGTGAGCAAGTTTATTTTTTCGAAACGCTTTCTAAATACGTTAGGCATAGACTGATAACTGTTCAATTCTGTAAAATCTATATCAAACATATCGATCCAAGCCAAAATCATAATCTCAAAGTGAAAATTTTGAAAAATGTAAAATTAAGTTAAACACGCGAAATTTCATCGAGGAAATTAGGACAGGTGCTCCGGAAGGGTAAGCATCACCTATTTCTTTGACTACACCCAACATGTGTGTAATCAAAATTGAGAATGAAAGGGAGCTGGAACTATTTGGGTCAAATATATCCAGGGTAATTACTTAGTGGTTTTATACAATATTCTAGCACACACTAAAATGATTTATTAATATGCCAAATGACAATTTTGTGAGAGAAACGAAACAAAATATTGTCAAATGAAATTAAAAGAAATTGGAATTAACATTTTGTAAAATCCTGCCATACTTCAATAAAACCTAAACAAAATTTTAAAAAAAATATAATAGACATGAATGGAATATTGTTTAGTATTCTTATCACATGCACAGATGTCAGTTCTAGGATGGTGGGGAAACCGGAGTACAGAACACCGCCAACTTTTAATAAACGCTCAAAGTCAGAAGTGTTTTTTCTAATCAGTAGGCATAATTTTGTTGGATCTAAAATCCATCTCTGATAATCAATTTTTCGTTTTTAACAAGGTACTTGTATTATAACTTATACATGTACATGTCATTTAGTTTGCAAACTAACACATGTCTTCTTTCACGTCGTAGCTCCTGCAGTCGGAGTTGGTGCCGTGCTTACAAACCCTATGTTAAGAGGATACATGTCTAAAATGACTCCATCAGATCAACAAGGTATGGGTTAGGTATACATTGTATATAGTAAAGACCTGGTCAACACTAAGCTGACGAATAAGGAGCGAAATAGCAGCTCATCTCAGCCCCTCATTAGATACATATTATATTTTGGTAGCTGCTATCTATCTCTGGTCGTCACAATATTGGTCACTAGATATCCATGTCCCGACTACTTTGGCTCTTTATTTATTTTTATTATTTTTATTTACATGTATTTATTTATTTATTTATTTATTTATTTATTTATTTATTTATTTATTTTGCTACATGTAGCTTAGTGTTTCAACAGTTCTACACACAGTACAGACCGGTCAAAAGATTAACACTGAGCTGACATCTAGTAGACTTGTTATGTGCTAATTTTGAATTTCTGTTTTAACTTGAGACATTCAAAATAAATTGCCATGTGGTGCTTTTGAGTGCATTATTTCATTGTTAGTTTTAAATACCGAATTTACATGTAGGTATGTTGGCCAATAATCTATATCTTCAAAGTCCCTGTTTGGCCATGAAAGGGTCGTTTTATGGATACACTGGAGACTAGCAAAGTGTTTTTATTCATTAACCTAGTGGTGTTACAGTATGATATGCATATGACTCACGTAACTCACGCCTTGCTTCACAAATGGGTCTTGGGGCTCAAACCGCCTTTGTGACTTAGCGTACCTGTAGGCCTATTGAAAGTTTAACACTAAGCTAATTAGTGTCAAATTGGCGGCTCATCTCTCTCCCTCGTTAGCTACATCTCGGCAGCGTGTCAGACTCAAGCTATCAATATCCCGGTCATGGCGCTGCAGTCGAGATAGAGTCCTTTTCGTTAGCTCACTGTTAAACTTTGGACAGGTCTGTACTGTATATCGCGTATATTCTAAAGAGTAACAAGTTGCAAAAACAAAACTTTTGCTAACGCCTAATTTTGATATACATTTATTTCATTACATATACATATATTTCGAAATAAGTATTTTATTTTATAAGTATAATGAGAGCGGTTAAGTTCAGTAATTAGGTTTTACGCTCAAGTCAAGATTATTTCACTTAAATAAAGGCTTTCTGTTCACGAACGATGGAGGAAGCCGGAGTGTCCATAGAAAACCACCGACCTCTGGTAAATGAACTGACAAACTTCCTCACACTAGGTTCTGTCTCGAGTTGGATTCGAGCTTAGGTGATGCGATGCTCTGCCATCTGTAAGCGCGTGATTTAGACGACAACTCGGCCACCAAAAAATTAATCGACGCGAAATTTTCTCGATAAACTTAATACCGTTAGTGACTAGTATGTTATTTGTTCTTTCAACAGGTGCTATGTTTTCAGGATTGGCCGCTCTGGAATCGATCTGCAGTCTGACTGCGTCATCAGCAGCTAATGGTTTATTTGCCGCCACTTTACCGCTATACAGAGGGACTATTTTCTTCATTTTCTCGGGATACAATATCATCGCTATTTTTCTGCTCGTGTAAGTATAGTTTTAATTTAATTTAATTTAATTTAATTTAATTTAATTTAATTTAATTTAATTTAATTTTAATTTAATTTAATTTAATTTAATTTAATTTAATTTAATTTAATTTAATTTAATTTAATTTAATTTTATTTTATTTTATTTACATTTTGATTTATTATTCATAGAGGATATATTTGACAGTGAAGGTATCAATATTAACTTTATTTTGTCAAGTGAAGTGAGAAAATCAATATTTTCACGAAATGGCGCTAGTAATGAATAGTAAATGCATTGACAAAAGGATCGAGAAACAAGTGTCCTAGTAACTTTTCTCTTTATTTTTAAATTGTTGTTGTAAAATCAACATCAACTTTTTTAAAATAAAAATAATATGTTTTTCTGTTTTAGAATTCTGAAGATTTGTTCAAAACCCGAAGACAAACGAGGCATCAAAGAAATTACACATGTCAGCATCGAGGGAAAGAAAACCGTGGAATAATGTTGATTTTGTTAAACTACCAGTATACAAACAAATAAAGGAACGTTACTACAATGATGTTATCTGATTTTTTTTTAGCAATGGATGGATGGATGGATGGATGAATGAATGAATGAATGAATGAATGAATGAATGAATGAATGAATGAATGAATGAATGAATGAATGAACTTGAGCGGATGAATGAATAAATGAATGAATGAATGAATGAATTAATTAATTAATGGATGGATGAATGAATGAATGAATGAATGAATGAATGAATGAATGAATGAATGAATGAACAGATGGATGGATGGATGGATGAATGAATGATTGAATGAATTGACGGATTGATTGATTGATTGATTGATTGATTGATTGATCATGAATATTCGAGTTCGTAGGAAAGGTTTGTAACAATACAATATATAAAACGTATGTTCAAATATTTGAAAAAGCGGATGTTTAGATGCCAAACCAAATTCAGGCAAAATGTAGTGTTCCAATGTTAACGACTGTGTTATGGTTAAGATATGTTTATCCGCGATTTCACCATGGTGTAAATAACGATCGCGAGGTTTTTACTAAGACGTACTTTTTGAATGACGATTCACGCCCCAGTCAAGAATTTTTCACTTAAATCGAGACCGAGTCAATATTCAGCGGGGATGATTGCAGAGGAAAACAGGTGGATGGGTACCCAGAACACCACCGACTTCTGTAGCCTCAGGACATATGCAAGAATATGAAGCAAACTCCTCACGCTAGGATTTGCGCGTTGAGAGGAGATATGATCCTTAACTTGATGCAACCAGCGAGATGCCGATTTTGACTTGCTTATTAATTCTCTAAAAATTCAAAACCAAGGATAATAAACCGAACTAGACAGAGGGGTTCGATAAAAGCAAAAATATTTCAACGATATTTTGTAGATATTCTAGAGACTTCATCATGTCGGGAAATGGTTGGTCAGCTGCCGCATGCATGATTGTATTATACGTCACCTCGGCAATTTTTCAGCTGTTCAATAGATGACCGCGGCTGCATGAGTGTGTTCGTCGGTTCTGAGTCGCGGCAAGTAATAACCACAGTATGCCGGAAAATATCCTTTTTATTGTCATAATACGTATTTATTTATTTATTTATTTATATATTTATTTATTTATTTATATGATATTAGAAGCGACACCTCGACACTTTTTTCTTACTTATCACTATGATTTTTCAAGTTTTTTTATATCAATTGTTCAAGCCAGTCAGTTGTCTTTTTTCGAATTTGACAATGCTGAGACAATAAGAAAAGATGCATTCAGTTATAATCTTAGCTTTCTTAAAAAAGGTTGAAATTAACGTTTGTGAATGTGAAAACTGACAACAGAAAATCACAAAATGCACTTCTGATTTTAATAACTGATCCGGAATATATTCGACCCGGATCCAGATTACACATAGGCTATTACTATCGCCACACAACTTCCGGACGAAATTAATTTTTTATCATTGCCTTATCAGTGAGGCCATGGTTGTTAGTTTTTCTTATTTCTAGGTTGTGCATAACACGCTGAATAATCTTAAATTGAAGACAAATGCAACAAAGGTAAATTTCAATGGTAATAATTCGGTACCATGATCAGATCAGGCAGGTGAGATGGGTTGAAACGTCTCAAATTTAGCCTGTACACACCAGCGCACCTGCTTATTAAATAAGCTGATACGGGGGCCGGAAATAGGATATTTATCATTCGGATAAAATCTCTACGATTAGCCTGTACACATGGTTTTGGCACTGAACAGCTTATAAAGTGTTATAGTCTACGCTTTTTTTCTAAAAAAAAAACCCCCAGATTTATGTGATATAAATAATATGTACACTTACAGCATGTATATTTAACGATACTGATGAATGGTAATAGTACTAATACAGTCAAACCTGCCTTAAATGCCACATTTATACTAAGGACAACATAGCTACTTTTAAAAGCCAGTAAAATCTTATCCGAATTGCTCTTAAGTCTTGTTTATGGAACCTCAATATAAGGAATGAGTGAATGAATAATGGTGTTTTATGTCCCAGTCAAGAATATTTCACTTATATCGAGACGTCGCCAGCTATAGGCGAAGGTGCAGAAATTTATCCTGTGTGTTGCGCTGATGGCATTATACAGCAGGGTTCTTTAACGTGCCAAGCCCACCGTGACACGGGACCTCGTTTATTTTAAGTTCCCATCTGAAAGAACGGTGACTTTCATTTCGTAATGCCGAGTGCTTGGCAAAAGAACAGTCACTACCCACTTTCAAGTCTTGGGTCACCTCTATATAAGGGTTATCTACAATAAAGTTCACTTTTTACTGGTTCCTTTGGGTGGCCCTTGCAGACTGGTTTGACTGTAATGTAGACAGAATCATTTCAGTCAATAGTCCCTTTTATTGGTTGCATCAATGAAAAGAACTGTAGATTATAGAAATAATTCCCTCTAATTGTGACGGGGAGGTCATTTTCACAAAAAATCTGATATACTATTGTCGGGGTTATACCTAGTGGTGCTGCAGAAAAAAGCTGCTCTGAATGTGCCCTGGTATTTTAATTTTTTTCTTTATTCAAATGTTGGCATGAAGAATAAAATTTAAGTGTACTCAGAAGAATATTAAGACAAGTAACCTTGTTATTTTTGTACAATAAAACCTCATTATAATGACCTTCAATAATTTTGCTACACATACCTTACACATGTTACAGCAGTTGCTCCCATTACAGTGATTTGCAAGCTGACAAATTTCGACAGATTTGTCCATTTTCAACAGATTATGTATGGTAAAAACATAAGTAAAATGTACTAACATTATAACATCACACGTTAAAATTATAACAAATTTATGGCTTTGCTCATTAAAAATGTAGCATTCTGGATAAATAATAAACTTCATTAGTCAGCATGAATATGAAGTCCCAAAATTCATTTCTTCCTTTATTGTTTAGTCTCCCTCAATTAATCCCTTTAAGCCCCTTTGCAAAACAGATTGATATTGACCTTCTATAGCTTAACCTTCAACATCATCTTGCCATCAATCAAAATGTGTCTAGGGCCCCTTTGTTCTCTTGTTTATTTATATCACCATTTACCAGTATTAGTTGTGGACCATTTTTCAGACCCAGAATTTGAACTCCCGAAAGTTCATATACATAGGACTCGATAGCACAAAATGTATTAATTTTCATAAATGTTTATATGTTAACATATTTTTATTTTTCATTTTCAGGAATGAGGAAACATTTGAGGAAAATTTAATTCACCCTGAAGTGATCACAGTGAACAAATAAATGCTGATGCTGTAAACATGTGATATGTAGCAGATAGTTCTAATTCTAGAATAATTAAGGGGAAGCAACTCATCATTTGATCAAGGGAGACCAGTCAGGAATTGTTCAATGGAAGTATCTTGGTATTAACAAAACATTGATACAGTATACATCAAGAATCTCCAGTGATGTTTATGAATGATAAACATGTGGATGTAAGTCATTTGGAAGAGAAGAAAGCTGATTCCTTAATGGAAAGACAAGGAGATTTATCGGTACCACACCAAAATGTGTCAGATGTTGATGAAGTTGAATCATCAAAGACAAAGCAGATATCTTCCATTGCAGGAGAACAAGAGGACAACCTAGCTGACGAGAAAAATGGAAATAAAAATTCAAACATGGATTTAACCTCTAACTGTGAAATCAAAAACTCTTTATTGCTACAAGAAAATAAAAAAGTTTCTAAATTATCATCAACAGGGAAGACAACTCTGATTAATAATGATAATATGCCTGATATTTCTAATGGGAATGAGGGATACAGTGAAAGGTGTGCCAGTAATAGGAAGGATGTAGTAAAGGAGAATCAGAAGAGCAATGAATCTGAGTCCAATGAGATGCAAGCAGGATTTATTGTCAATTTAAGCAGAGAACATGGGCACTTTCAAAGTTTTGCTTTTAGAAATATTAATCAAGCTTCAGCAGAAATTGCTAACAATGTCATTTATGGTAATTGTGCAAGTGACTGTTTTGAACAAACGTCAAGTGATCAAATTGACCAAGAATCATATGACCAGTATGGTCAGTCTGAAATTGATCAGTTTGGTCAAGCTGCATGTGGCCAGTTTAGTCAAGCTGAAAGTGACCAGTTTGGAAATGTTGAAAGTGACCATTTAGGTCAAATCATAAGTAATCACCTTGGTGAAAACAAGATTGATAATTTAGATCAGGAAACAGGTGACCAATTTTCCTGTGATTTGTGTGATCAGAAATTTTCAAAAGTTGAAAATTTGAACAAACACAAGTTTTCACATATCGTCAAGGAAACTTACAAATGCAAATTGTGTATTCGTGAGTTCAAGGGTGAAGGTCATTTAAAACGGCATATTATGTTAGTTCATGATGAGCTGAAGAAATGTGATGTTTGTGGAGAAACATTTGAGACGGTAGAAAGTTTAACCCTTCACAAGGGAACTCATGATACTAAGCCATATAAATGTGATTATTGCGGTCGTGCATTTGCCGACACAGTTCGTCTTAAGGAGCACCAGACCAGTCATACAGGAATTAAAGATTATAGATGTATAATTTGCGGCAAAGATTTTTTACGGTCAATTTATCTAAAGGAGCATTTACTTATCCATACAGGGGAAAAGCCACATACTTGTGAGATTTGTGGAAAAGCTTTCCGACATTCGAAATCATTATACAGGCACAAAATGATTCACACCGGTGAAAAATTATTCAAATGTAAAATCTGTAATACTGCTTTCTCCGATTCTGGAAATTTGAACCGTCATTTAGTCACACATACCACCTCTGGACGACAACGGAAGGAGAAGTGTGAATATTGTGGAAAACGTTTCATCGATAAAGGTCATTTAAAAAGTCATATTGTTGTTCATACAGGAGAAAAACCCTTTAAATGTAAAGTTTGTTTAAAAAATTTTGCTCGGATTCAGGGACTTCATCAACATATGTTTATTCATACTGGTGAGAAAAACCACACATGTGAACTGTGCGGCAAGAAATTTTCCCATTCAAGTAACTTGAAAAAACACCAGCTTTCTATTCATTTTAAAAACCGAGACAAAATTGAAGTTGATGAATCCATTCCAGATGTGAAAATGGAATCACAATTTCAAATGCATATAGATGGTTTAGAAAATGGCTCATTAATAGTTAGTTCATAGACCAGTTTTGTAGAGTCAAAAAAAAATTTCCCACTTTAACCAGTTTTCACTGAAACCAAATTTCCAGATGTGGAAATGGAAACGAAATCCCAATTTCAAATGCATATAGAAAGTTTAGAAAAATGGTTCATTAATAATTAGTACATAGATAAGTTTTGTATAGTCAAAAATTAATTGTTATCTTTTTTCCAGTTCAGATGTCACGGTCAATTTTCCACTAGAATCGAATTTCCAGATGTGGAAATGGAATCACAATTTCAAATGCATATGGAAGGTTTAGACAATGGCTCATTAATAGTTAGTACATGATCCAGTTTTGTATCTAGTCAATAATTTCTGCTTTTATCGGGTTCAGATGTTAAAGTCATTTTTCCACTGGAATCCAAATTCCAGATATGGAATTGAAATTTCAATTTTAAAATGCTTATATGAAGGTTTAGATAATGGCTCATTAATAGTTATTGTAGTACATAGATCGGCTTTGTAGAGTAAAAAAATAATTATTTTCACTTTATTCCTGTTCAGATGTAGAAGCTAGTTGGAGCTAGAACCCATTCCAGATGTGGAAATGGAATCATTATTTAAAACATAGAAAATGGTCCATTTATAGTTAGTTCATAGACCAGTTTTGCAGAAACAAAAAATTATTATTTCAAATTTAATCCAGTTCAGATGTAGAAGTCAGTTTTCAACTGGATTTCTATTTCCAGATGTGGAAATGGAATCACAATTTTAAATGCATTTTGAAGAAGGTTTAGAAAATGCCTCATTTATAAATAATACATTATACATAGACCAGTTTTGTAGAATCGAAAAATAATAATTACCACTTTAATTCAGTTCAGATGTAGAAGTTGGATTTGGAATCCATTCCAGATGGAAATGGAATGCCGGAATTTAAATTTCAAATCCATATAGAAGATTAAAGTAATGCCATATTATAATAAGTTAATACATAGACCAGTTTTGTACTTATTGTAGAGTCTAGTTTGAATTTATAATTTCAATAAAGTCCAATTTAAATTTAGTTCTAAGTCAGCTAGTCCATATCTGGAAATGGGATTCAGAATTTCATATCCATCTAGAGCCCATATGGCTATTATTGGACCATTAATATTTGAGTAATAAGCCAGACCAAATATTCATTGTCTTAGACATGTATAGATTTTTTGCATATGAAATGATCACATTTTTAAATATTAAATTTTTAGTTAATATTATTTATTAATATAAACATGATAAAAAGGCAATTCCTCTCAATTTCTATGGAATACAAAACTAGAAAGTAAGGAAAATTGTTTTTTTATTATTATTCTCCTTTATTCTACACCTATTTATTGATTAATTTTCCTATTATTATTACTATTATTATTACATGTGTATTATTACTTTTTATAATCTCAGTAATATATCAAAAATGATAATTATATATAATATATATTATATACAATATATATTTTACTTGTTCAAATTGGACATACCATTCCTAAGTTTCTAAATTTTAAAACTATTAGTAGCCAGATTTCCAAAATATGTAAAAATGTAGTTCTTTTAAAAGTATTTTTTCACAAATTTGCTGGAATAGATTACTTTTTGAAAGAATTTTTCAGAATTGCCAGTGATGAATTTGACTACCAAGAATGGAAAGTCCTTCATGTTCACTACTTACAACAAAATTCATATGTTCCTGTAGGAGTTATCTTCCTTTGACCAAAAAAACATTATCATATAATTACAACACATAATTTCTAAAGTGACAATGATATTGTTTCCCTAAAATAACTATTGGACACAGGTGTGGATTCCCCAGGTGAAAAAACCTGAAATAACCAATTTTGATGATTAAAATTTCCAAACGACAGTAATAGAAAATTAAATCTATTTAGCCACGGCCACACAATTTCAGAGTGGAATGTATTTGTTACAATACAACATTACTGTATTTCCACAAATGAGTGCACATAGAAAATGCAAAAATAAAGTCGTACTTTTCAACAAACTCACAAAAAACTGTCAAAACTTGTTACAAAGAAATTTATGATAGAAATCCTGCTTCCAAAATCTTGTTTATATCCCGTAAACCACAACAGAGTGAGAGTTATGTCTAAAATATAACTGAAACTATGATTTGGATTACCGGTACTTCAAACTTGACTTATAATTAAAACATTGAACAAGGTTTGTCCCAGCCACAGACAGTACTTTTGTGGAACAAAATCATTATTTTTGGACCAATGTTAAAGAGCAAGTCCCTTTAGATTGACCACCACTGCTCACTATAATGGTACCTAATTCAACCGGTGTAATTAATTTAAACTGCAAACATTGAGTAATCAGTTCTGAATATTCTAAACATGTTTTTTAGTCATATACACTTATTAGTGCTCCCTCTCTCTCTCTCTCTCTCTCTCTCTCTCTCTCTCTCTCTCTGGATTAATTATACATTTTAATGAATTTTGATGTACAAGCAATTATAAGCATACATTATCTATTAGTGCTCCCTCTCTCTCTCTCTCTCTCTCTCTCTCTCTCTCTCTCTCTCTGGATTAATTATACATTTTAATGAATTTTGATGTACAAGCAATTATAAGCATACATTATCTATTAGTGCTCCCTCTCTCTCTCTCTCTCTCTCTCTCTCTCTCTCTTTCTCTCTCTGTGGATTAATTATACATTTTAATGAATTTTGATGTACAAGCAATTATAAGCATACATTATCTATTTGTTATGAATACTTATTATATTCAGGATTATTTATACATTGTATTATTTCAATGGTTGTATCAAAGTAAATTTATATATATATATAATTATATGTTGAGTTTTTTATAGTTCACCTGGATCAAAGGCCCAGTCTCAGGTTTCAAAAGTCACTGGGTCTTGTAGAAGAGACAGAAGAGAAATCTGATGCCCCTTGTCACGGCACCTAAGCACGCATCAGAACCCTCCCTGCACCTTGATCTGAGCCCTACAAAGGCCAATTTCTGTGATATCCTATAGCTGGTGACGTATCGATGTAATGAAATTTTCTCGACTGGGACATAAAAGCCCATTTAATCAATGTCAATCATAACCCCGGTCTAACAATCATTCCTCTTATAATTAACTTAAATCTGACTTATTTAAAATCGTTACAGTTTTGTAAATTTCTGACATATTCAGGAATACAAGGTGTCATTTTAAAAACCACTTTCAAGCTTAAAACTTGTTTTATATTTATTTTTTAAAAATGTCTATTCTTAGTTTTAAAAAAAGGTTGTCAAAATTTGCTAAACTTAAAGCAAATCTTAGTTAATAAGGAATGATTGATTGTGAAAGTAGGCCCAGGCAATGTCGTGGGTTAGCACCCTGGCTGGTCTGATCAAGACTTGAAAATTGGTAATGATTGTTCCTACGCCAAGCACTTGGCATTTAGAAATCAAAGCCATTTGAACCTTAAAACCCGATGTCCTTTGACACGTCAAGGAAAAGACCCCCCCCCCCCCTGTACATTGCCTGGGGCGCACTTGAAAGGTTAAAATTTCTGCAACTTCCCCGATAGCTGATGACGTCTCGATATAAGTGAAATATTCTTGATTAGGACTTAAAACCCTATTCAATCAATCAACCAATTGTCTTTTGGTTGGTCAATGTCAAGGTCGTATTCATCTCCATAATTTTAGTGTGTAGGAGTTATCCGTTGTCTCGTTGTCTTTTGACAATTTTTGTCAATATGACTGACGCATCATTTTTTATAAAAATAAATGAAATCGATAAATATTGATAGAGATTTTTGATGTCATCTACATTGTGTATATATAAGCATATGGTAAGTACATATTTATATACGAAGTCTCTGGTAACAGCTGGGCAATACTGGAGGACATCGATACTGATATAGGCCAGTATGAATAAATTTACGTTTCTTCAAATGTCACTTAAACAAACGCTTCCTCTAACTTTGCTAAAATAAAATAAGAATTGTCTCTAAGTCTTAAGAGCCAAATACCCCCACCCCCAACATTTAATGTTTCCCTTGACCTTGACTTTTCCCATATGACCTTGGTTTAAGGTTATGACGCACCTTTTGACCATGAAGAATACTCATGTGAAGTTTTATTAAATTCGTCTAAAGCAATTATGGGATATGGCCAGGTCAGGATTTTACACGGACAGAGAAACATGGTGATTGTTGTATATACTCCTCTCAAAGTAGTTTGGAATGAGGGTTGTTAAAAAGCGTAAAACATTTGGCAACATCCATTGCAATCAAGAACTTGAAGATTGATTCAGTGCCTGGTGTCCGTATAATGTGACTGGTGGAGTGGTATGTTTGCCAGTGGCGTACTGTTCTATAAGCTAGCACCTTAGTGTCCCCACTAGAGTGCGGGGTAGTATAAAGTGCCATAAAACGCGCTCACATTTCATATGTTTCACGCATACACGAACCTATTGCCAGATAAGATCTGAGACCTCTCGTCGCATATACGGAAGCGGAAGGTCGTGTGTTTGAATCCCGACCGGGTCTGATTCAAGACTTGAGAGTGGGTAGTGACTGTTCTTTCGCTAAGCACTCGGCATTATGAAATGAAGGTCGCGGTTCTTTCGGATGGGAACTTAAATAAACGAGACCCCTGTTCACGGTGGACTGGGCACGTTGAAGAACCATGCTGTATAATGACATCAGCACAACACACAATCACAATTTCTGCACCTTCGCCTATAGCTGGCGACGTCTCGATATAAGTGAAATATTCTTGACTTGAACGTTAAACACCATTGCCCAACTCAACTCTCGTCGCATATAGCTGAACGCGTCACGGCTTTACTGACGCGACGTTAAACAACATGGCAATCGACAATCTTAAAGCATCACAGGTACATATATAATTATCACGTTTGTCACTCTTTTATCAGAGCAAATCGTGTAAATTTCAGAAATGACAATTAAAATATCGATAAATCACAAAATAGGATTTATTAGTCGTCCACATAAACACGTAATTTATTTCTTTGGCCTGAAATGAACAACAACGTTTAAAAATGGCAGAACATCAGGTAAGTGTATATTTCATATTACGTGTAGTACTACCTTTATGAGGTAAATAAACAACTAATACAAGTCATTTTGGGGTACAAAATTACTAATTGAGTAACTTTAATTAATATTGAATGTACATTAATTTTCTATATACTTAGCTTCTTATTACAACCTTGCTGGATCTGAAACCTTAGACTGGAGATATGTGTAAAGGGATATTGTTTTCGATGTTATCGTGTCGACACTGGTCGGCGGCTGAGTGGTAAGGGCGTAAGCACTTAAAGGATCGAACCCAGCACGTTGTTCATGAGTTCACATTTGACATTGTCTTGTTATCATTTCGACTGGCTCAGTGGTTAGGACGTTAGCACTTAAAGGATCGACCCCAGCACGTTGTTCATGGGTTCACACGACATTGTCTTATCATTTCGACTCTGGCTGAGTGGTTAGGAAATTCGCACTTAAATACGGAAGCGTCCCCAACAAAAGACTGTTGGTTAAAATTGATAGAGTGAATATTTGCAATGGATGAAAGCAGTTTTTGTGTTTGAATCATGATCAAGTGGTTAGTTCGTTAGCACTGAATTGCGTGCACAAGACGTGGAATAGACCCCGGCTTGAGTCTATAGATAAAACTTTGTAAATCGAGATTTTAGGATGTTAGCACATAGATAAATTGAACCCAGAATGAAAATCATTGTCAGGGGTTTACATGTTTTCACGTTTTATTTTTGAATGAGTAAATGGGATCTTTGCACTTAAATGTTTGTAAAAGGTATGTATGTGGAATGGACCCTGAAAGCTCCAGTAGTACAAAAGTAGGAAATATAAGATGAAAGCACATTATATAAATTTATGTTTTGGTTCTACACTAGTTGAGTAATGGTGTTTAACGTCCCAGTCAAGAATACTGGCTGAGTAGTTAGCATATTAAAACTTGGTGTGAAATCGACCCCAGTAAGGGACTTTTAACTATTGTTAGTGGTGGATATAGTCAATAGAGTAATGTTTTTTTACGCTTCAGTCAAGATTATTGTTTCATTTGTGTTGAAGCGATGAGTCCCAAGGATTAAAATGAGCAGTGGTCCAGTATCCCATGGCTCCTAAAAATAGCAGGGATCCCTAAATTTTTACACATTACTGTTACAACTTTCAGTTTCCTGAAATAAGTTGGGTCCCCAACTGAAAATAGTTCAGCTTCATCTCTAATTTATAGGATGGTGGAGGAAACCGGAATATCCATAAAGACCAAAAACTTTCTACAAGAGAGATGGCAATGAACATACAGTCCATCCATGTACACCCACCATCCGTGCCATCACTTTCTCGTGTAATAACAGTTGTAATTGTATACAATACATACCACGTTATTTATTTATTTATTTATTTATTTATTTATTTATTTATTTATTTATTTATTTATTTGACAATATAGGAAATGCCTCTAAATCCTGATTGGATCTTGACAATAGTGTAATTTTGAGGAATGGCGGAAGATTACTGGATTGAAACGTAAGTACCATATCCCGGTTTGTAGATCAGGTCCCAAACCCCAGGCCCCGGTTTCACAATCATTCCTTAGCTAAGATTTTCTTGAACGTGACTTGAATTTATCAAACATTGGTAATCTATTTTCGGAACTACTGATGAATATTTTTGTCAAAACTAAATACAAATATTTAAGTCTAGAAGTGATCATAAAAATGACACTTTAAAATTATGCATGTCTTTTAATTTAACAAACTTATGACGATTTGAAATTTTGTAAGATTTGAGTTAAGGAAAATCTTAGCTAAGGAATGATTGTGAAACCGGGGCCAGCTTCACTATCATTTAAGGGTCGTCTAAGTAGGGAAATTCAAATGAAACCCATTTGGTTGAAAAACGTGAAAGAGGGGTACAATTATGACTGTGAAGATTTATAAATAAAAATAAAGCAGGAATTTATAATTTAAGAATTTTTAAAATATAAAGATGACCCTTAAAATAGAATAGATGACCTTTAAGGGTCATATGAACCACAATGGCGATTACGAGCAAAGTCTATCTCGCTGATATTTTTCTTGCGGGTACGTATGTTTTGGATACTAACACGTGTAATTTAACCGGGGATAATATCAAAACATTTCATAAAAAATTATCAAAGTTCAAATTTGAAAATAGGCTGTGAGGATTTCAAATATTATTTCTGTTTTGTTTTTTTTGGTAGTTTTTCATATTTAAAATATCATTTTCAAGGGCATCCCCGGAATATGGTCCCGTTAGAGCTGTTTATACGGCAATTGGGTGGTCAAAATTGTTTCAAAATCACGGGTTATGTATATACGAAGTTTACCTGGGGATAATATCCCAACAATATATACATCATTATTAAATTTCAGATTAGGCAAGAGGCTTTGAGGATTCGTTTCAAATATGTTTTCAGTTTTTGGTAATGTTTTATATTTAAAATTCCCTAGTCTATGGCAAAGGGGCATTAAATCGCCGGAATATCACCTATCGTATTCGAAGTCAGGAATTTTGAGTTCAAATCCGTCTTAGTTTCTGAGGTACAGTGTAGACCTGTCGATAGTTTAACACTGAGCTCACAAAAAAAACCTGTCGATACTTCAGTTGCCGATATACATGTACAGTACAGGCCTGTCGAAAGTTTAACACTAATCTAACCAATACGTGCAGAATCGACAGCTAATTCCGGTCTGTAACTCAGTTGGTAGAGTGCTCGCTCCGTAAGTGGGAGGTCGTGGGTTCGATATTCGGCCGGGTCTGACCCAAGACTTGAAAGTATGCAGTGACTGTTCTTTTGCCAAGCACTCGGCATTACGAAATGAAAGCCACGGTTCTTTAGGATGGGAACTTAAAA
This sequence comes from Anadara kagoshimensis, assembly GCA_021292105.1. Classification (NCBI taxonomy): domain Eukaryota; kingdom Metazoa; phylum Mollusca; class Bivalvia; order Arcoida; family Arcidae; genus Anadara; species Anadara kagoshimensis. Next base: position 31,458,047 of record CM037868.1, read on the forward strand.
TAAAAGAGGTCCCGTGTCACGGTGGGCTTGGCACGCTAAAGAACCCTGCTGTATAATACCATCAGCGCAAAGCACAGGCAAAATTTTTGCACCTTCGCCTATAGATGGCGACGTCTTGATATAAGTGAAATATTCTTGACTGGGACGTTAAACACCATTACTCAACTCAACTCTACAGGTTTTCAGCAGCTATTATCCATGTCTTGGTAGTTTTTCGGGTTACTAGGTTTCACTCGGCTTTCGAGCTTTGACTTCTTTCCGTTAGCCCAGTATTAAACTTTAGACAGGCCTGTACTGTATCTTAAAGGAGTCGAGATGAGCTGGCGATTCGGCGTTAATTCGTTATCGACAAGCGTTCTCTTAACGTTCGACATGCATGCCTGTATGTTAGATTTCTGACAATGTACCAGCTGCATCTCAGTATCATACTGTATTTGTTGATTCTTTTGTAAGCATGTATGCTTCAGATATATAAACTAGAAAATTGTCTTGACAAAAAATTTCCCTCTCCCCATTATGATGTATACGTAGTTGACTATATGACTAGATAGAACGGGGTTTAACCGGAATATATGTATATGCGAAATTCTGGAATAGTTAGACACTTTCCTTAATCTTTGCAAAAATCCGGAATACTTAGATCAAATCTAAAATTTTTAGACTAAATCCGAAATAATCAGACAAAATCCGGAATAATTGGTAAAAATCCGGAATAATTAGATTATTTTTACGGTAAGTTTTACGGATTCTAAAAATTCCGGTAAGTGTCCGATTATTCCTGTAACTTGTCTGATTATTCCGTTAAAAGACTGATTATTACGGTAAAATTCTAATTGTTCCGGCACTGAAATGTCCAATCATTCCGGTAAAACCCCCTTCTAGGGTATATTTCGATCTTGCAACCTAAACCTTTTATAACCTACACATATAAATTTGGTATGAGATACAGGACCATAATATGTTGGATTGCATTGTGTCCATGTTTGGTCCATGTGGCAAGTTATGGCTCTAACAAGCGTTTGGTACATTCATGCACCTAATGATGCTGCAGGCTGACCAATCAAATTAATTTATTTTTCGATATATTTTTAGTGCGTAAGGTTACCTTGCAGGCATTTTTTATCGTTAAGTGTTTTATTTGAGTAAAACTTCCATACAAAAAAGTCCGAATTTTTAGTACATGTACTTTCAATTAAAAACCCCGTCAAAATGGAAAAATCCGTCTAATTTGACCGTTTCATTTTATTCATCTGTTATCCGTTTTATGGTACAAATCCGTCAAAAACTAATAAATTCGCCTATTTGGTCAGCCCGATAGTGGTTCCTTTATACCCACTTCCATTAAACTAACTGCATGTGACTTCGAGCTCTTCAAGTGGTTCAGTGTATTATAAAGCTAAATCAGATCTTTCATGATCTATAAATATCTATTATGCGGGACCTTAATGAAATAAAGGAAAAAAAATTGTCTAGTGCGTGCTTGCGGATCATAGCGCCTTTCATCGCCTCCAGGTTCGAAACCCACTCGGACAGATCCTTCAACGATGTGAGAAAGTTCGCTCGCTAAAGTTCAGTCAGTTTCTCCTACACATCGTACCAGATCTGCACCTCGATATAAGTAAAAGAATCTTGACTTAGACGTAAAGCACCAGTACTTCACACCACTCCACTCGGCCATCCCAAAAAGAACGGTGGCAAAAGTGAAAAAATCTGCAATTTGACTAAAACACGATTGCCCAGGCCGCTTCCCCAATCTCTGAACTTTCTGCTTTTTTATATATTTTCAGATTTGATGATTCAAGAATGGAGAATTTTTACATGTCTATGATTGGTCTAGCAATGGTTATAATACTCATTGTATTTATATGGCATTGCTGCGGAACTAACGAAGACAAATCGGATGTGCTTCCGACAAAACAAGTAGTCCCAATGAGAACCGCTGTATTCATGCACGAATTAGAACCCGGATTGGTTGTACTGCAGTCACAAGATGGAGAATTCTTTCGGATCCTTCAAGAATATGACTCCTTAAAGCATCACTATTCGTCGCCATGCCCAGGCGCGTGCGGATCTTCAAGCCAAGGTCAAGGACAGTCCACGCTTCACTACATCCCACAATACACAAGGCCACATTACCAGACACATCCGTCAGCGCCACCTGTCGCCCCGATCAATCAGGACTTAATTGATATTGAATTAGGAACAACTCATCCGCCCCCTTACAGCTCGTAATCTATCAATTTATAAAGATACATCTTGAACATTGATTTTCCACGTTTTAAGATGTATGTACTGAAAATATTAAATGTTATCTACATTGATTTTATTGACAGTACAGGCCTGTCTAAAGTTTAACACTGAGCTAACGGAAAAAAACCTCGAAGCTCGGCTGTCGAGAATCCAAGATGGTAGATTGTGGCCACAAACTGGGTTCTGATAGAAACATGAGGAAACAGCTGTCGAAAGTCTGTCGAGATTTATTCCACATGGGAACAATATAAGCTGCCGAATCGGTGCTAATGTATTAGCTTAATGTTAAACTTTCGACAGGCATGTACTGTATTTTTCTTTTCGGAATGACTAAAGATATCGATTATGATAGTGTGCAGATATTTTTGCGCTGGTGTTTCTGCCATTGTTAAATTGTAAGGTGATGGAAACAATATATAGTATATATAGACCATTCGGAAATTAAACACGGAGTCGAAGCTTGGCTGTCGGGTGGCCCAGATATAGAAACTTTAAAGCTGCCTACAAAGATATCAGCTGTCCAAAGTCGGGCTCCAGGGGGTGGGGGCGAAGTGAGTTGCGTATTCCGATTCTATACTATAATTCGTCAGCTTATGTTAAACTATGCACAGCTCTTTACTGAAACTTCAAATATTTGAGCTTTTGTGAGGGATTCAATCGAAAAAATGCTGCCGTTTGCAATGCAGAATTCTGAAAACTAACCATTTCTTTTAGTCTATTCGTTGAAAAACTTGTAGTGTTTTGTTGATACATTCGTCACGGTTAAAAATAAATTTCGATTAACTATACTAAGTCCTGAAAACGAAAAAGACAAATTTTAGTTAAAACATGAATTTTGAAATTGTAAGAGTAGCCAAGAACGTATCGCCATATCGCTAAAAAGGAATTAAATAAGAAACCAATACAAAATACAACCCAACACTTAGATTTCTGAATCTAGTTGTTCAAAGATGTGGCCCCAGTTTTACAATCATTCCTAAGCTAAGATTTTTCTTGACTTACATATGGTAAAATTGAAACCTTAATAATTTTGTTATTTTCTGAAATATTCAGGAATTTTGAAGATCACCTCAAGCCTACAATATCTGCATAAAGTTTGATCACAAATGTTTCCACAGAGTTTCAAAAAAGATTGCCAAAATTTGATAAATTTTAGTTCAGAAAAATCTTAGTTAAAGTTTCCAAACTGGGGCCTGGTAGCTTATAAACCAACAGGTCAGTGAAATGTCAAAATGTTATTAAAATAACAAATATTTATTGCAGGCATGTTATTATGACTTAGATTAATCCTTTCTCGTAATAACAATTAATTGTATACATTAACTTATAAAAAAAAACTTATAAAAATGTTTGTCCTTTGAAACCAAGTGCACAAGATGCAAATTTTACTACAAAAGCAAGCTGGTTACATGTATTACATGTACAGTCCAACCTCTATATAAGGGTCACCTGCTTATAAAGGCCAGTAGAATTGTATCCCAATTGTTCATTATTCATATTATTCAGAACCTGTATAATTATAAAGGCCACTTATACTGGCCTTTACAGACAGGTTTGACTGTAAAGGGTAACGAAATTTTTAAAAGCAAAACCCAGATGATAAGATTTTAAAACACAAGAGGTAATGAATGAATAAATATAAGCTTACATTTTACGTAGAGCTTGACAAAATGTGTTTTTTCCTCCATTTTTGCATATTTTAGAAGGGACACGTATTTGTTCGCTATTATCTACGATAGAGTTTCTGCATACTCTCATTTTTCGACATTTTTTGTTTAATTTGCACATATTTACAGAAAAAGTATTGTTTGGTTATGGTATTAATAATATGTATTGATGTCATTTTACATCTTTCCAGTTCACAAGTGAATATATATTTTTCTAAAAATGTTTTTAAAATTGTTCAATTCTTGACAAATTTTATCATATTATGTAATTGGCACATATTTACTAAAACATGTTTGGAGAGGTACCGGTGGGACGTATGCTGCAATGACGTAATTTGGTAATGATTTCTATCTTTTGTGCAAACTGTTTGTAAATCACTTGTTTCTCGATAAAGTTGATTTAAAATTTGCATGCATATTTTTGCAAAAAAATATTTGACAATATTAATATTATGATGCAATGGTGTAATTTTATGATAACCTGACTTAATTATTAAGTTTGTTTGTTAAATTGTGCTTAATGGTTATTGTCCTTTTAACTTCAAAATAAAATTTGTCTTTTTCTCTGTTTGGTTGTTTCCGTATTTTTATTATCATTATTATTATTTCTTTAGTTTAAACGATATTTATTTCAATAAATATATACATGAACAATAACATTTCATCAAATAGACAAAAAAGGGATTCCGGAACAAGAGTGAAACTCTTATATAATTAACCAGTCTCCCTGGATACAATACATTACAAAACATATAAGGAGCTTACTTAACTAATAAAGTCAAGAATAAATAATTAATTAATATGTAAATAAATAGCGATTAAATAAATAAATAAATAAATATTTAAATAAGTAAGTAAATACACAAATAATAGGTAAATAAATAGGTATGCGAATATAGGTATATAAGAAACAAAAACAGAAAAAGAAGATACTAAAAAGTGTAAATATGTAATTAATGTAAATAGATAAATAAATAAATAGGTGTTTGAAAATAGGAATATAATAAACAAAAAACCGAAAAAGAAGATACTAATTACATAAATAAATAAATAAATAAATAAATAGATGTGTGAATATAAGAATAAAAGAAACAAAAGCAGAAAAAGTAGATACTAAAAAAGTGTAAAAAAAGTACTTAATGTAAATACATTTTTTTCTTATATGAAAAAGGCAGATAAATAAAATAGATTGGCTTAATAATAATAATAATCACAACAATATAGCTGTTGTAATATTTACTTTGTTAGATGATAAGCAGAGTAGGTGTGTGAATGTAAATAAATAAATAAATAAATAAATAAATAATTATTTCTTTAATTTTTATTTATTTATTTATTTATTTATTTGTTTATTTATGTTATATACCCTTGACATTCAAAGCAACGAACGGTGTATACGTACTAATATAAGACTTAAAATCGCACGACAGTGGTTATAAAAAATAATTACATGTATATGTGACGCGTCAAGCGAAAACCATACTTATGGGTCAATTTTTCGAAAATTGGGTTATCACTGATTATAAATCTACATTCATTTCTGATTCCAGTGGTGTGTAAATTATATATGAAATTTGAAAAATAAGCAAGGTATCGGGCTTTTACAGTTTGGGAGTTTTGTCGGTCACGTCATCTTGATATGATGATTTTCGTCAAATAGCGTCATGACGTTATTTACCGAATCGCAGCGACGGATATTAATTTCTTACGTATTTCCATGAAGCACGTTGCTATAGCCACACCAGGCATGCGTTAAAATTGGACCCAGATGAAAATATAGAAAATTAATTAACTTATGAATTTATTTATTTTAATATCATTCAATTCTTTTATCATCTTAAACAGATTAAATTTTTATAATTAAGTAATAAGGTTCGCCAGTTTTGAACCGTGTCTTATACAAGTTTGATGACTTTAACATATTTTATTAAACAAGTGCACCGACAACGGCACAATACATATTCTTTCACGTAATGTGATCAAGTTACGCATTTTTGTTTGGAGATCGGCAAAAGAATGGTAGTAGCCTATAAATAAATATCTGTTAAAGAGCCTGGCACGTTTTGGTAGCATAACACGATTTCAACAAATCTCTAACGAATTGTAATAAACAAAATATTACCTAAAATGGTCATTTGATAGTCAAATCTTGAATCGTAATGTATTTATTACTGTAAAATCATATGTTAATAGAAACCTGTGTTTCATTCATGTAGCTTCTGTTTCCTTTATATAACACCTGTTTTGAACTAGAAACAAACTACTCAGATCATTGTGTCACTTTATATGACCTAATGTCATTCATTCATTATTTATTTCCTCTATAAAAGAGATATTACATTATAACATATGTGTTAACATATATACATGTATAATACTAAATGTCAAAAGTTTAACACAAGAACAACTAAATAAATAAATGGTACATATTTACATATTTACGCATAATATATTATGTCTGAGTAACACCTGTGACCATCTACCCCCTTGCATTTAGGGTGGAGATATATGTGGCTGACATTTGTTTCACAAAGCAGTAGCAGGCAGTGGTAAACCGATGAAGATGGGGTTGCTCTAAATTTAGTCCTTCGCTATTTCCCAACAGTACCAACGTAAAATCAGTTTCACTACAGCTTAGTATAAAAGAAAAGCTGATATGTAAATTGGAAAGTCGTCTGTTAATTTTTCGAGAAACAGATTTCGAATCGCATTCAGAGATAAACATGTGCTTAAGATGTGTACCAGTAGGTCACTATATATCGAGTCACATAAGTAGCAGACATTGACACTATGTTGTGGGGGTACAGTCCAAAGTTTTGAGACGAATCTTGCTACCTGTAGTTCCTTGTTGTTAGTCGGATATTTCCAAACAAGCGACGGTTTTAAAGAGGAGTGAAGTTGGTTAAATCTACTGAAACTATCATCGTTTGTAACTCTCTGAAGGCAAAGTGTAGATTCTCGACCGTATACAGCTGTGTTAACAATTTGTTTCCATTGTATTTTGGTTGGAATAATCTGTTCTTTTACATATTTTACGAAGAGTTTCAGGTGGTCATATAACAAGTACTTCTGTATTAGTCTAATTATATCCGGAATAAAGCCAGTCATGTTACTATTGTCGGAAGCGGTAATGTTCTGATATAATCTGTATAGAAAAACCTGTTTTGTATGTAAATGATAGTTAAGATTACATAATCTATTGTAAAACAGAAGCTTCCTTCGATCAATTTCGCTGTTTATTCGATGAATTCCTACCATGCTCTGGCAAATGTCCGATCTAGTATTCCAGTTGAAATCTTGGGATTTTTTGACGATGAAGTGTTGAAAAACATCTAACATTTTAATGTCTGACTGTTTCAAGTTATGCCAAAGTTCACAACCGTATAGTACAGATGGTAGGACAATTTTTTTGTAAAGGCTGATAACGGTAAGCGGATTTAGAGAGTCCCTAGATGGAAGAGCAAAGAAAGATTTTCTGCCTTTTCACATGCCGTTTCTGTCCGTAAAGATGATGAGAGATCTGATGATTGTATATTACCTAAATGGTTATATGTAGTTTAAACTGGAAGTTGCTTGTTACCGATTTTCCATACAAGGTTCTGTTTGAGGGTTCTTTTAGGTCCGTATACTAGTACAGCTGATTTTGACGGGTTAAATTTAAATCTCCATTTCTTTGAGTAACTATATGAAACATCTAGCATCTGTTGAAGGCCGTATGGTGACGTATTGATACATGTTATGTCATCTGCCAGTGTTGGATTTCCAGATTTTACGTCATGAACACACGCGGATGATGGACATTTTTTCTAAGTTGGAGATAAGACCGTCTATAAACACTAGGTACAAGAATGCTGACAAAACACTACCTTGTCGGACGCCTTGAGTCTGTTGAAACCATTCTGATTGAACTGAATTTGCAACGACAGCACTCTCTGTATTCACATGAAAGTCATTAATTAGCGACCATAAGGCGCCTTTAATGCCTACTTTGTGGAGTTTAACACAGAGACCAGTTCTCCACACTGTGTCAAACGCTTTTGAACTGTCTAAGAATGCAACAAAGACTTTACTTCATTGTTCTATATTGTATAACACAGTCTCTTGAAGTTGAAATGAAGCTGTTGAACATCCTGATCCTTTGATGAAACCATGCTGTTGTTTGGAAGGAAAATCGGTAAGATTAACAAATTGGCCTATCCTAGAAATAAGTAGTTTTTCGAACAGTTTAGAGATCGTAGGTAAGAGTGACACTGGTCTGTAACTATCTGGAGAACTTTTAACTTTTCCATCAGCTTTATATATGGGAACAATCAATCCACGTTTTCATGCTGCGGGAATATAACAGTTACTAACAACGCCATTAAACAATTTGGTAATTACAATAGACAATACACTGCCACCGTGGATTATGTGTTCATTTTGAACACGGTCGTGACCAGGCGCTTTACGTACCTTGAGTTCCTTAATAAGAGTCTGAATTTCACTGACAAGTATTTCACCACCGGGGAGATAACTGTGCGTTGAGCTATTAGAATGTGAAATATTATCATATTCCATGCTTACATGATCATAGAAATCACGGTCAAACTCGGGATCATCCACTTGAGAATATATACTATTATAGTATTCAGCAAAAGCGTTAACAACATCTTGAGGCGTGTTATTAACAGTGTCGTTATACACAATTTCAGGATAAATTTTATCACATCGCGATTTTTGTTTGTGAACAAGACGCCAAAATAATCTGATGTCGTTATTTACCGAATCGCAGCGACGGATATTAATTTCTTACGTATTTACATGAAGCACGTTGCTATAGCCACATCAGGCATGCGTTAAAATTGGACCCAGATGAAAATATAGAAAATTAATTAACTTATGAATTTATTTATTTTAATATCATTCAATTCTTTTTTTTTATCTTAAACAGATTATTTTTTATAATTAAGTAATACGGTTCGCCAGTTTTGAACCGTGTCCTATACAAGTTTGATGACTTTAATCAAAAACAAACATACTTATCCATTTCCGAATCACAATCCAGAAGCAAAGTAAAAACTTTGGAACTGACAAGTTAGGTTAGACACGTGAAATTCCACCAGGGAAGTGAGGCCGGGTGCTCCGGAAGGGTAAGCACCTCCTGTTTAGCTAGCTACACCCGTCACGTGTGTAATCAAAATTGTGTGAAAGGAACATGGAACTATGAGACGTCAAATATATCCAAGGCAATCCTGGACACAGAGACATCAAACTTATCAACAATACTGTGATGACGGCCATAAAACTTTTTGAGCATATTTTATTAAACAAGTGCACCGACAACGGCACAATACATATTCTTTCACGTAATTTGATCAAGTTACGCATTTTTGTTTGGAGATCGGCAAAAGAATGGTAGTAGCCTATAAATAAATATCAGTTAAAGAGCCTGGCACGTTTTGGTAGCATATCATAATTTCAACAAATCTCTAACGAATTGTAATAAACAAAATATTACCTAAAATGGTCATTTGATAGTCAAATCTTGAATCTTAATTTATTTATTACTGTAACATCATATGTTAATAGAAACCGTGTTTCATTCATGTAGCTTCTTTATAACACCTGTTTTGAACTAGAAACAAACTACTCAGATCATTGTGTCACTTTATATGACCTAATGTGAACTTTTGGCCTTTTATTAAAAACAACCCAGTCTGTGTCTATTGTATTGATTAATACAGTACATGCCCGCTGTAGTTTAACACTACACTAACCAATAGACAACTCATCTCAGCACCTTTAGCTTTATCTAAACGAGTTTTTTTGGCAGCTGCTTTATCTCTAGGCATTTTTTCGGGTTACTAGCTATCCATATTTTTTACCACTCAGCAGCCGATCTTGTACTTTTATCCGTAAACTCAGTGTTAAACTGTTGACAGGTCTGTACTGTATTATTTCTAATGAGTAGTAGTGACTCGTTTCAGATAATGTTCTACCGTTACCTACCTATCAGTGTCAATTTCATTCGTATATATGAATTTAGGGCGATAAATCAGTTATGTTTCAGATTTCAATATCAAATTATCATTTCAGGTAGCATTTTGTCGAATAAACTTTAAAATTAAAACTGGTATAAATATGTAATTGGAAACTTTGTTGAAATTGTGTGACCAAACGCTTTGATTAGAGATTGCATTGAATATCATTATGAAAATTGGCATTTTCGAAAGATCCTTGAAATGATGAATTTAAATTTAAATTGTCAGATCATTCGCGGTAAAACGTTAGGAACTCTGATGGCTTAAAACATGAAACAGGTTTACCAAGCAACTGTCAAAAGATCATTTTGTTTAATAAGATACATCAATTTAAACATAGTAGAACTGTTTGAGAATTGAAATTGATGTTTGATATTCACTAATAAAAAACGCGTTTTACCAGGCGTGATACTTCAAATCGCGACAACACCGAACTGTTCACGTGGTTTCGTATTTCGTCAACACTGATTTAGGAAAATGAAAGCTTAACAAACATTAAGATCCACTCTTTCATTCATTTATTCACTTAAAATGCAAAACACGAAAGTGGTAGGTTGCTTTGAAAAAATAAAAAATGCTTTCATAAATTCTGTCCAAGCACTACACATGGGACATTGTATCACGATTCGACCGTCTAGTGTTGTAAAATTAACACTGGTATCATATGTACACATGTAATTGTCATGGCGACTTTCACGGAGTTATCTTCTGGTTAGACCGTGGACGAAAATACGAAACTGTTTAGTGAGACCTAAGGCCATCAACCGTCAACTATTTACACTTAAAAAGCAACATGTTTACACAATACTGCTCTATTTTATACAAAGAATGCTGGGGTTGTTTATATGGACATTTGGTTTGTTAAACAATATTTACCAATGAAGTCAACAGATATGTATATAACGGTATGTAACTTATGTATACTTAGATCGATGTTGCCTTAGAAGATAAAGTATCACGCCTGGTCAAGTTTACGCATTTTTTTTGGAGATCGGCAAAAGAATGGTAGTAGCCTATAAATAAATATCAGTTAAAGAGCCTGGCACGTTTTGGTAACATATCATGATTTCAACAAATCTCTAACGAATTGTAATAAACAAAATATTACCTAAAATGGTCATTTGATAGTCAAATCTTGAATCTTAATTTATTTATTACTGTAACATCATATTAATAGAAACCTGTGTTTCATTCATGTAGCTTCTTTATAACACCTGTTTTGAACTAGAAACAAACTACTCAGATCATTGTGTCACTTTATATGACCTAATGTGAACTTTTGGCCTTTTATAAAAACAACCCAGTCTGTGTCTATTGTATTGATTAATACAGTACATGCCCGCTGATAGTTTAACACTACACTAACCAATAGACAACTCATCTCAGCACCTTTAGCTTTATCTAAACGAGTTTTTTTGGCAGCTGCTATTTATCTCTAGGCATTTTTTCGGTTACTAGCTATCCATATTTTTACCACTCAGCAGCCGATCTTGTACTTTTATCCGTAAACTCAGTGTTAAAACTGTTGACAGGTCTGTACTGTATTTATTTCTAATGAGTATAGTGAACTCGTTTCAGATAATTTCTACCGTTACCTACCTATCAGTGTCAATTTCATTCGTATATAGGAATTTAGGGCGATAAATCAGTTATGTTTTCAAGATTTCAATATCAAATTATCATTTCAGGTAGCATTTGTCGAATAAACTTAAAATTAAAACTGGTATAAATATGTAATTGGAAACTTGTTGAAATTGTGTGACCAAACGCTTTGATTAGAGATTGCATTGAATATCATTATGAAAATTGGCATTTTCGAAAGATCCTTGAAATGATGAATTTTAAATTTAAATTGTCAGATCATTCGCGGTAAAACGTTAGGAACTCTGATGGCTTAAAACATGAAAACAGGTTTACCAAGCAACTGTCAAAAGATCATTTTGTTTAATAAGATACATCAATTTAAACATAGTAGAACTGTTTGAGAATTGAAATTGATGTTTGATATTCACTAATAAAAAACGCGTTTACCAGGCGTGATACTTCAAATCGCGACAACAACCGAACTGTTCACGTGTTTCGTATTTCGTCAACACTGATTTAGGAAAATGAAGCTTAACAAACATTAAGATCCACTCTTTCATTCATTTATTCACTTAAAATGCAAAACACGAAAGTGGTAGGTTGCTTTGAAAAAATAAAAAATGCTTTCATAAATTCTGTCCAAGCACTACACATGGGACATTGTATCCCGATTCGACCGTCTAGTGTTGTAAAATTAACACTGGTATCATATGTACACATGTAATTGTCATGGCGACTTTCACGGAGTTATCTTCTGGTTAGACCGTGGACGAAAATACGAAACTGTTTAGTGAGACCTAAGGCCATCAACCGTCAACTATTTACACTTAAAAAGCAACATGTTTACACAATACTGCTCTATTTTATACAAAGAATGCTGGGGTTGATATGGACATTTGGTTTGTTAAACAAATATTTACCAATGAAGTCAACAGATATGTATTAACGGTATGTAACTTATGTATACTTAGATCGCATGTTGCCTTAGAAGATAAAGTATCACGCCTGGTCAAGTTACGCATTTTTGTTTGGAGATCGGCAAAAGAATGGTAGTAGCCTATAAATAAATATCAGTTAAAGAGCCTGGCACGTTTTGGTAGCATATCATGATTTCAACAAATCTCTAACGAATTGTAATAAACAAAATATTACCTAAAATGGTCATTTGATAGTCAAATCTTGAATCTTAATTTATTTATTACTGTAACATCATATGTTAATAGAAACCTGTGTTTCATTCATGTAGCTTCTTATAACACCTGTTTTTGAACTAGAAACAAACTACTCAGATCATTGTGTCACTTTATATGACCTAATGTGAACTTTTGGCCTTTTATTAAAACAACCCAGTCTGTGTCTATTGTATTGATTAATACAGTACATGCCCGCTGATAGTTTAACACTACACTAACCAATAGACAACTCATCTCAGCACCTTTAGCTTTATCTAAACGAGTTTTTTTGGCAGCTGCTATTTATCTCTAGGCATTTTTTCGGGTTACTAGCTATCCATATTTTTACCACTCAGCAGCCGATCTTGTACTTTTATCCGTAAACTCAGTGTTAAACTGTTGACAGGTCTGTACTGTATTTATTTCTAATGAGTAGTAGTGAACTCGTTTCAGATAATGTTCTACCGTTACCTACCTATCAGTGTCAATTTCATTCGTATATATGAATTTAGGGCGATAAATCAGTTATGTTTCAAGATTTCAATATCAAATTATCATTTCAGGTAGCATTTTGTCGAATAAACTTTAAAATTAAAAACTGGTATAAATATGTAATTGGAAACTTTGTTGAAATTGTGTGACCAAACGCTTTGATTAGAGATTGCATTGAATATCTTATGAAAATTGGCATTTTCGAAAGATCCTTGAAATGATGAATTTAAATTTAAATTGTCAGATCATTCGCGGTAAAACGTTAGGAACTCTGATGGCTTAAAACATGAAAACAGGTTTACCAAGCAACTGTCAAAAGATCATTTTGTTTAATAAGATACATCAATTTAAACATAGTAAACTGTTTGAGAATTGAAATTGATGTTTGATATTCACTAATAAAAAACGCGTTTACCAGGCGTGATACTTCAAATCGCGACAACAACCGAACTGTTCACGTGGTTTCGTATTTCGTCAACACTGATTTAGGAAAATGAAAGCTTAACAAACATTAAGATCCACTCTTTCATTCATTTATTCACTTAAAATGCAAAACACGAAAGTGGTAGGTTGCTTTGAAAAAATAAAAAATGCTTTCATAAATTCTGTCCAAGCACTACACATGGGACATTGTATCCCGATTCGACCGTCTAGTGTTGTAAAATTAACACTGGTATCATATGTACACATTAATTGTCATGGCGACTTTCACGGAGTTATCTTCTGGTTAGACCGTGGACGAAAATACGAAACTGTTTAGTGAGACCTAAGGCCATCAACCGTCAACTATTTACACTTAAAAAGCAACATGTTTACACAATACTGCTCTATTTTATACAAAGAATGCTGGGTTGTTATATGGACATTTGGTTTGTTAAACAAATATTTACCAATGAAGTCAACAGATATGTATATAACGGTATGTAACTTATGTATACTTAGATCGCATGTTGCCTTAGAAGATAAAGTATCACGCCTGGTCAAGTTACGCATTTTTTGTTTGGAGATCGGCAAAAGAATGGTAGTAGCCTATAAATAAATATCAGTTAAAGAGCCTGGCACGTTTTGGTAACATATCATGATTTCAACAATCTCTAACGAATTGTAATAAACAAAATATTACCTAAAATGGTCATTTGATAGTCAAATCTTGAATCTTAATTTATTTATTACTGTAACATCATATGTTAATAGAAACCTGTGTTTCATTCATGTAGCTTCTTTATAACACCTGTTTTGAACTAGAAACAAACTACTCAGATCATTGTGTCACTTTATATGACCTAATGTGAACTTTGGCCTTTTATTAAAAACAACCCAGTCTGTGTCTATTGTATTGATTAATACAGTACAGGCCCGCCGATAGTTTAACACTACACTAACCAATAGACAACTCATCTCAGCACCTTTAGCTTTATCTAAACGAGTTTTTTTGGCAGCTGCTATCTATCTCTAGGCATTTTTCGGGTTACTAGCTATCCATATTTTTACCACTCAGCAGCCGATCTTGTACTTTTATCCGTAAACTCAGTGTTAAACTGTTGACAGGTCTGTACTGTATTTATTTCTAATGAGTAGTAGTGAACTCGTTTCAGATAATGTTCTACCGTTACCTACCTATCAGTGTCAATTTCATTCGTATATATGAATTTAGGGCGATAAATCAGTTATGTTTCAAGATTTCAATATCAAATTATCATTTCAGGTAGCATTTTGTCGAATAAACTTTAAAATTAAAACTGGTATAAATATGTAATTGGAAACTTTGTTGAAATTGTGTGACCAAACGCTTTGATTAGAGATTGCATTGAATATCATTATGAAAATTGGCATTTTCGAAAGATCCTTGAAATGATGAATTTAAATTTAAATTGTCAGATCATCGCGGTAAAACGTTAGGAACTCTGATGGCTTAAAACATGAAAACAGGTTTACCAAGCAACTGTCAAAAGATCATTTTGTTTAATAAGATACATCAATTTAAACATAGTAGAACTGTTTGAGAATTGAAATTGATGTTTGATATTCACTAATAAAAAACGCGTTTACCAGGCGTGATACTTCAAATCGCGACAACAACCGAACTGTTCACGTGGTTTTCGTATTTCGTCAACACTGATTTAGGAAAATGAAAGCTTAACAAACATTAAGATCCACTCTTTCATTCATTTATTCACTTAAAATGCAAACACGAAAGTGGTAGGTTGCTTTGAAAAATAAAAAATGCTTTCATAAATTCTGTCCAAGCACTACACATGGGACATTGTATCCCGATTCGACCGTCTAGTGTTGTAAAATTAACACTGGTATCATATGTACACATGTAATTGTCATGGCGACTTTCACGGAGTTATCTTCTGGTTAGACCGTGGACGAAAATACGAAACTGTTTAGTGAGACCTAAGGCCATCAACCGTCAACTATTTACACTTAAAAAGCAACATGTTTACACAATACTGCTCTATTTTATACAAAGAATGCTGGGGTTTGTTATATGGACATTTGGTTTGTTAAACAAATATTTACCAATGAAGTCAACAGATATGTATATAACGGTATGTAACTTATGTATACTTAGATCGCATGTTGCCTTAGAAGATAAAGTATCACGCCTGGTCAAGTTACGCATTTTTGTTTGGAGATCGGCAAAAGAATGGTAGTAGCCTATAAATAAATATCAGTTAAAGAGCCTGGCACGTTTTGGTAACATATCATGATTTCAACAAATCTCTAACGAATTGTAATAAACAAAATATTACCTAAAATGGTCATTTGATAGTCAAATCTTGAATCTTAATTTATTTATTACTGTAACATCATATGTTAATAGAAACCTGTGTTTCATTCATGTAGCTTCTTTATAACACCTGTTTTGAACTAGAAACAAACTACTCAGATCATTGTGTCACTTTATATGACCTAATGTGAACTTTTGGCCTTTTATTAAAAACAACCCAGTCTGTGTCTATTGTATTGATTAATACAGTACATGCCCGCTGATAGTTTAACACTACACTAACCAATAGACAACTCATCTCAGCACCTTTAGCTTTATCTAAACGAGTTTTTTTGGCAGCTGCTATTATCTCTAGGCATTTTTTCGGGTTACTAGCTATCCATATTTTTACCACTCAGCAGCCGATCTTGTACTTTTATCCGTAAACTCAGTGTTAAACTGTTGACAGGTCTGTACTGTATTTATTTCTAATGAGTAGTAGTGAACTCGTTTCAGATAATGTTCTACCGTTACCTACCTATCAGTGTCAATTTCATTCGTATATATGAATTTAGGGCGATAAATCAGTTATGTTTCAAGATTTCAATATCAAATTATCATTTCAGGTAGCATTTTGTCGAATAAACTTTAAAATTAAAACTGGTATAAATATGTAATTGGAAACTTTGTTGAAATTGTGTGACCAAACGCTTTGATTAGAGATTGCATTGAATATCATTATGAAAATTGGCATTTTCGAAAGATCCTTGAAATGATGAATTTAAATTTAAATTGTCAGATCATTCGCGGTAAAACGTTAGGAACTCTGATGGCTTAAAACATGAAAACAGGTTTACCAAGCAACTGTCAAAAGATCATTTTGTTTAATAAGATACATCAATTTAAACATAGTAGAACTGTTTGAGAATTGAAATTGATGTTTGATATTCACTAATAAAAAACGCGTTTACCAGGCGTGATACTTCAAATCGCGACAACAACCGAACTGTTCACGTGGTTTCGTATTTCGTCAACACTGATTTAGGAAAATGAAAGCTTAACAAACATTAAGATCCACTCTTTCATTCATTTATTCACTTAAAATGCAAAACACGAAAGTGGTAGGTTGCTTTGAAAAATAAAAATGCTTTCATAAATTCTGTCCAAGCACTACACATGGGACATTGTATCCCGATTCGACCGTCTAGTGTTGTAAAATTAACACTGGTATCATATGTACACATGTAATTGTCATGGCGACTTTCACGGAGTTATCTTCTGGTTAGACCGTGGACGAAAATACGAAACTGTTTAGTGAGACCTAAGGCCATCAACCGTCAACTATTTACACTTAAAAAGCAACATGTTTACACAATACTGCTCTATTTTATACAAAGAATGCTGGGGTTGTTATATGGACATTTGGTTTGTTAAACAAATATTTACCAATGAAGTCAACAGATATGTATATAACGGTATGTAACTTATGTATACTTAGATCGCATGTTGCCTTAGAAGATAAAGTATCACGCCTGGTCAAGTTACGCATTTTTGTTTGGAGATCGGCAAAAGAATGGTAGTAGCCTATAAATAAATATCAGTTAAAGAGCCTGGCACGTTTTGGTAACATATCATGATTTCAACAAATCTCTAACGAATTGTAATAAACAAAATATTACCTAAAATGGTCATTTGATAGTCAAATCTTGAATCTTAATTTATTTATTACTGTAACATCATATGTTAATAGAAACCTGTGTTTCATTCATGTAGCTTCTTTATAACACCTGTTTTGAACTAGAAACAAACTACTCAGATCATTGTGTCACTTTATATGACCTAATGTGAACTTTTGGCCTTTTATTAAAAACAACCCAGTCTGTGTCTATTGTATTGATTAATACAGTACATGCCCGCTGATAGTTTAACACTACACTAACCAATAGACAACTCATCTCAGCACCTTTAGCTTTATCTAAACGAGTTTTTTTGGCAGCTGCTATTTATCTCTAGGCATTTTTTCGGGTTACTAGCTATCCATATTTTTACCACTCAGCAGCCGATCTTGTACTTTTATCCGTAAACTCAGTGTTAAACTGTTGACAGGTCTGTACTGTATTTATTTCTAATGAGTAGTAGTGAACTCGTTTCAGATAATGTTCTACCGTTACCTACCTATCAGTGTCAATTTCATTCGTATATATGAATTTAGGGCGATAAATCAGTTATGTTTCAAGATTTCAATATCAAATTATCATTTCAGGTAGCATTTTGTCGAATAAACTTTAAAATTAAAACTGGTATAAATATGTAATTGGAAACTTTGTTGAAATTGTGTGACCAAACGCTTTGATTAGAGATTGCATTGAATATCATTATGAAAATTGGCATTTTCGAAAGATCCTTGAAATGATGAATTTAAATTTAAATTGTCAGATCATTCGCGGTAAAACGTTAGGAACTCTGATGGCTTAAAACATGAAAACAGGTTTACCAAGCAACTGTCAAAAGATCATTTTGTTTAATAAGATACATCAATTTAAACATAGTAGAACTGTTGAGAATTGAAATTGATGTTTGATATTCACTAATAAAAAACGCGTTTACCAGGCGTGATACTTCAAATCGCGACAACAACCGAACTGTTCACGTGGTTTCGTATTTCGTCAACACTGATTTAGGAAAATGAAAGCTTAACAAACATTAAGATCCACTCTTTCATTCATTTATTCACTTAAAATGCAAAACACGAAAGTGGTAGGTTGCTTTGAAAAATAAAAAATGCTTTCATAAATTCTGTCCAAGCACTACACATGGGACATTGTATCCCGATTCGACCGTCTAGTGTTGTAAAATTAACACTGGTATCATATGTACACATGTAATTGTCATGGCGACTTTCACGGAGTTATCTTCTGGTTAGACCGGGACGAAAATACGAAACTGTTTAGTGAGACCTAAGGCCATCAACCGTCAACTATTTACACTTAAAAAGCAACATGTTTACACAATACTGCTCTATTTTATACAAAGAATGCTGGGGTTGTTATATGGACATTTGGTTTGTTAAACAATATTTACCAATGAAGTCAACAGATATGTATATAACGGTATGTAACTTATGTATACTTAGATCGCATGTTGCCTTAGAAGATAAAGTATCACGCCTGGTCAAGTTACGCATTTTTGTTTGGAGATCGGCAAAAGAATGGTAGTAGCCTAAATAAATATCAGTTAAAGAGCCTGGCACGTTTTGGTAACATATCATGATTTCAACAAATCTCTAACGAATTGTAATAAACAAAATATTACCTAAAATGGTCATTTGATAGTCAAATCTTGAATCTTAATTTATTTATTACTGTAACATCATATGTTAATAGAAACCTGTGTTTCATTCATGTAGCTTCTTTATAACACCTGTTTGAACTAGAAACAAAACTACTCAGATCATTGTGTCACTTTATATGACCTAATGTGAACTTTTGGCCTTTTATTAAAAACAACCCAGTCTGTGTCTATTGTATTGATTAATACAGTACATGCCCGCTGATAGTTTAACACTACACTAACCAATAGACAACTCATCTCAGCACCTTAGCTTTATCTAAACGAGTTTTTTTGGCAGCTGCTATTTATCTCTAGGCATTTTTTCGGGTTACTAGCTATCCATTTTTACCACTCAGCAGCCGATCTTGTACTTTTATCCGTAAACTCAGTGTTAAACTGTTGACAGGTCTGTACTGTATTTATTTCTAATGAGTAGTAGTGAACTCGTTTCAGATAATGTTCTACCGTTACCTACCTATCAGTGTCAATTTCATTCGTATATATGAATTTAGGGCGATAAATCAGTTATGTTTCAAGATTTCAATATCAAATTATCATTTCAGGTAGCATTTTGTCGAATAAACTTTAAAATTAAAACTGTATAAATATGTAATTGGAAACTTTGTTGAAATTGTGTGACCAAACGCTTTGATTAGAGATTGCATTGAATATCATTATGAAAATTGGCATTTTCGAAAGATCCTTGAAATGATGAATTTAAATTTAAATTGTCAGATCATCCGCGGTAAAACGTCAGGAACTCTGATGGCTTAAAACATGAAAACAGGTTTACCAAGCAACTGTCAAAAGATCATTTTGTTTAATAAGATACATCAATTTAAACATAGTAGAACTGTTTGAGAATTGAAATTGATTTTGATATTCACTAATAAAAACGCGTTACCAGGCGTGATACTTCAAATCGCGACAACAACCGAACTGTTCACGTGGTTTCGTATTTCGTCAACACTGATTTAGGAAAATGAAGCTTAACAAACATTAAGATCCACTCTTTCATTCATTTATTCACTAAAATGCAAAACACGAAAGTGGTAGGTTGCTTTGAAAAAATAAAAAATGCTTTCATAAATTCTGTCCAAGCACTACACATGGGAATTGTATCCCGATTCGACCGTCTAGTGTTGTAAAATTAACAACTGGTATCATATGTACACATGTAATTGTCATGGCGACTTTCACGGAGTATCTTCTGGTTAGACCGTGGACGAAAATACGAAACTGTTTAGTGAGACCTAAGGCCATCAACCGTCAACTATTTACACTTAAAAAGCAACATGTTTACAAATACTGCTCTATTTTATACAAAGAATGCTGGGGTTGTTATATGGACATTTGGTTTGTTAAACAAATATTTACCAATGAAGTCAACAGATATGTATATAACGGTATGTAACTTATGTATACTTAGATCGCATGTTGCCTTAGAAGATAAAGTATCACGCCTGGTCAAGTTACGCATTTTTGTTTGGAGATCGGCAAAAGAATGGTAGTAGCCTATAAATAAATATCAGTTAAAGAGCCTGGCACGTTTTGGTAACATTCATGATTTCAACAAATCTCTAACGAATTGTAATAAACAAAATATTACCTAAAATGGTCATTTGATAGTCAAATCTTGAATCTTAATTTATTTATTACTGTAACAATCATATGTTAAAGAAACCTGTGTTTCATTCATGTAGCTTCTTTTATAACACCTGTTTTGAACTAGAAACAAACTACTCAGATCATTGTGTCACTTTATATGACCTAATGTGAACTTTTGGCCTTTATTAAAAAACAACCCAGTCTGTGTTCTATTGTATTGATTAATACAGTACATGCCGCTGATAGTTTAACACTACACTAACCAATAGACAACTCATCTCAGCACCTTTAGCTTTATCTAAACGAGTTTTTTTGGCAGCTGCTATTTATCTCTAGCATTTTTTCGGGTTATAGCTATCCATATTTTTACCACTCAGCAGCCGATCTTGTACTTTTATCCGTAAACTCAGTGTTAAACTGTTGACAGGTCTGTACTGTATTATTTATATATGATAGTAGTGAACTCGTTTCAGATAATGTTCTACGTTACCTACCTATCAGTGTCAATTTCATTCGTATATATGAATTTAGGGCGATAAATCAGTTATGTTTCAAGATTTCAATATCAAATATCATTTCAGGTAGCATTTTGTCGAATAAACTTTAAAATTAAAACTGGTATAAATATGTAATTGGAAACTTTGTTGAAATTGTGGACCAACGCTTTGATTAGAGATTGCATTGAATATCATTATGAAATTGGCATTTTCGAAAGATCCTTGAAATGATGAATTTAAATTTAAATTGTCAGATCATTCGCGGTAAAACGTTAGGAACTCTGATGGCTTAAAACATGAAAACAGGTTTACCAAGCAACTGTCAAAAGATCATTTGTTTAATAGATACATCAATTTAAACATAGTAGAACTGTTTGAGAATTGAAATTGATGTTTGATATTCACTAATAAAAAACGCGTTTACCAGGCGTGATACTTCAAATCACGACAACAACCGAACTGTTCACGTGGTTTCGTATTTCGTCAACACTGATTTAGGAAAATGAAAGCTTAACAAACATTAAGATCCACTCTTTCATTCATTTATTCACTTAAAATGCAAACACGAAAGTGGTAGGTTGCTTTGAAAAAATAAAAAATGCTTTCATAAATTCTGTCCAAGCACTACACATGGGACATTGTATCCCGATTCGACCGTCTAGTGTTGTAAAATTAACACTGGTATCATATGTACACATGTAATTGTCATGGCGACTTTCACGGAGTTATCTTCTGGTTAGACCGTGGACGAAAATACGAAACTGTTTAGTGAGACCTAAGGCCATCAACCGTCAACTATTTACACTTAAAAAGCAACATGTTTACACAATACTGCTCTATTTTATACAAAGAATGCTGGGGTTGTTATATGGACATTTGGTTTGTTAAACAAATATTTACCAATGAAGTCAACAGATATGTATATAACGGTATGTAACTTATGTATACTTAGATCGCATGTTGCCTTAGAAGATAAAGTATCACGCCTGTCAAGTTACGCATTTTGTTTGGAGATCGGCAAAAGAATGGTAGTAGCCTATAAATAAATATCAGTTAAAGAGCCTGGCACGTTTTGGTAACATATCATGATTTCAACAAATCTCTAACGAATTGTAATAACAAAATATTACCTAAAATGGTCATTTGATAGTCAAATCTTGAATCTTAATTTATTTATTACTGTAACATCATATGTTAATAGAAACCTGTGTTTCATTCATGTAGCTTCTTTATAACACCTGTTTGAACTAGAAACAAACTACTCAGATCATTGTGTCACTTTATATGACCTAATGTGAACTTTTGGCCTTTTATTAAAAACAACCCAGTCTGTGTCTATTGTATTGATTAATACAGTACATGCCCCTGATAGTTTAACACTACACTAACCAATAGACAACTCATCTCAGCACCTTTAGCTTTATCAAACGAGTTTTTTTGGCAGCTGCTATTTATCTCTAGGCATTTTTTCGGGTTACTAGCTATCATATTTTTACCACTCAGCAGCCGATCTTGTACTTTTATCCGTAAACTCAGTGTTAAACTGTTGACAGGTCTGTACTGTATTTATTTCTAATGAGTAGTAGTGAACTCGTTCAGATAATGTTCTACCGTTACCTACCTATCAGTGTCAATTTCATTCGTATATATGAATTAGGGCGATAAATCAGTTATGTTTCAAGATTTCAATATCAAATTATCATTTCAGGTAGCATTTTGTCGAATAAACTTTAAAATTAAAACTGGTATAAATATGTAATTGGAAACTTTGTTGAAATTGTGTGACCAAACGCTTTGATTAGAGATTGCATTGAATATCATTATGAAAATTGGCATTTTCGAAAGATCCTTGAAATGATGAATTTAAATTTAAATTGTCAGATCATCCGCGGTAAAACGTTAGGAACTCTGATGGCTTAAAACATGAAAACAGGTTTACCAAGCAACTGTCAAAAGATCATTTTGTTTAATAAGATACATCAATTTAAACATAGTAGAACTGTTTGAGAATTGAAATTGATGTTTTGATATTCACTAATAAAAAACGCGTTTACCAGGCGTGATACTTCAAATCGCGACAACAACCGAACTGTTCACGTGGTTTCGTATTTCGTCAACACTGATTTAGGAAAATGAAAGCTTAACAAACATTAAGATCCACTCTTTCATTCATTTATTCACTTAAAATGCAAAACACGAAAGTGGTAGGTTGCTTTGAAAAAATAAAAAATGCTTTCATAAATTCTGTCCAAGCACTACACATGGGACATTGTATCCCGATTCGACCGTCTAGTGTTGTAAAATTAACACTGGTATCATATGTACACATGTAATTGTCATGGCGACTTTCACGGAGTTATCTTCTGGTTAGACCGTGGACGAAAATACGAAACTGTTAGTGAGACCTAAGGCCATCAACCGTCAACTATTTACACTTAAAAAGCAACATGTTTACACAATACTGCTCTATTTTATACAAAGAATGCTGGGGTTGTTATATGGACATTTGGTTTGTTAAACAAATATTTACCAATGAAGTCAACAGATATGTATATAACGGTATGTAACTTATGTATACTTAGATCGCATGTTGCCTTAGAAGATAAGTATCACGCCTGGTCAAGTTACGCATTTTTGTTTGGAGATCGGCAAAAGAATGGTAGTAGCCTATAAATAAATATCAGTTAAAGAGCCTGGCACGTTTTGGTAACATATCATGATTTCAACAAATCTCTAACGAATTGTAATAAACAAAATATTACCTAAAATGGTCATTTGATAGTCAAATCTTGAATCTTAATTTATTTATTACTGTAACATCATATGTTAATAGAAACCTGTGTTTCATTCATGTAGCTTCTTTATAACACCTGTTTTGAACTAGAAACAAACTACTCAGATCATTGTGTCACTTTATATGACCTAATGTGAACTTTTGGCCTTTATTAAAACAACCCAGTCTGTGTCTATTGTATTGATTAATACAGTACATGCCCGCTGATAGTTTTAACACTACACTAACCAATAGACAACTCATCTCAGCACCTTTAGCTTTATCTAAACGAGTTTTTTTGGCAGCTGCTATTTATCTCTAGGCATTTTTTCGGGTTACTAGCTATCCATATTTTTACCACTCAGCAGCCGATCTTGTACTTTTATCCGTAAACTCAGTGTTAAACTGTTGACAGGTCTGTACTATTTCTAATGAGTAGTAGTGAACTCGTTTCAGATAATGTTCTACCGTTACCTACCTATCAGTGTCAATTTCATTCGTATATATGAATTTAGGGCGATAAATCAGTTATGTTTCAAGATTTCAATATCAAATTATCATTTCAGGTAGCATTTTGTCGAATAAACTTTAAAATTAAAACTGGTATAAATATGTAATTGGAAACTTTGTTGAAATTGTGTGACCAAACGCTTTGATTAGAGATTGCATTGAATATCATTATGAAAATTGGCATTTTCGAAAGATCCTTGAAATGATGAATTTAAATTTAAATTGTCAGATCATTCGCGGTAAAACGTTAGGAACTCTGATGGCTTAAAACATGAAAACAGGTTTACCAAGCAACTGTCAAAAGATCATTTTGTTTAATAAGATACATCAATTTAAACATAGTAGAACTGTTTGAGAATTGAAATTGATGTTTGATATTCACTAATAAAAAACGCGTTTACCAGGCGTGATACTTCAAATCGCGACAACAACCGAACTGTTCACGTGGTTTCGTATTTCGTCAACACTGATTTAGGAAAATGAAAGCTTAACAAACATTAAGATCCACTCTTTCATTCATTTATTCACTTAAAATGCAAAACACGAAAGTGGTAGGTTGCTTTGAAAAAATAAAAAATGCTTTCATAAATTCTGTCCAAGCACTACACATGGGACATTGTATCCCGATTCGACCGTCTAGTGTTGTAAAATTAACACTGGTATCATATGTACACATGTAATTGTCATGGCGACTTTCACGGAGTTATCTTCTGGTTAGACCGTGGACGAAAATACGAAACTGTTTAGTGAGACCTAAGGCCATCAACCGTCAACTATTTACACTTAAAAAGCAACATGTTTACACAATACTGCTCTATTTTATACAAAGAATGCTGGGGTTGTTATATGGACATTTGGTTTGTTAAACAAATATTTACCAATGAAGTCAACAGATATGTATATAACGGTATGTAACTTATGTATACTTAGATCGCATGTTGCCTTAGAAGATAAAGTATCACGCCTGGTCAAGTTACGCATTTTTGTTTGGAGATCGGCAAAAGAATGGTAGTAGCCTATAAATAAATATCAGTTAAAGAGCCTGGCACGTTTTGGTAACATATCATGATTTCAACAAATCTCTAACGAATTGTAATAAACAAAATATTACCTAAAATGGTCATTTGATAGTCAAATCTTGAATCTTAATTTATTTATTACTGTAACATCATATGTTAATAGAAACCTGTGTTTCATTCATGTAGCTTCTTTATAACACCTGTTTTGAACTAGAAACAAACTACTCAGATCATTGTGTCACTTTATATGACCTAATGTGAACTTTTGGCCTTTTATTAAAAACAACCCAGTCTGTGTCTATTGTATTGATTAATACAGTACATGCCCGCTGATAGTTTAACACTACACTAACCAATAGACAACTCATCTCAGCACCTTTAGCTTTATCTAAACGAGTTTTTTTGGCAGCTGCTATTTATCTCTAGGCATTTTTTCGGGTTACTAGCTATCCATATTTTTACCACTCAGCAGCCGATCTTGTACTTTTATCCGTAAACTCAGTGTTAAACTGTTGACAGGTCTGTACTGTATTTATTTCTAATGAGTAGTAGTGAACTCGTTTCAGATAATGTTCTACCGTTACCTACCTATCAGTGTCAATTTCATTCGTATATATGAATTTAGGCGATAAATCAGTTATGTTTCAAGATTTCAATATCAAATTATCATTTCAGGTAGCATTTTGTCGAATAAACTTTAAATTAAAACTGGTATAAATATGTAATTGGAAACTTTGTTGAAATTGTGTGACCAAAACGCTTTGATTAGAGATTGCATTGAATATCATTATGAAAATTGGCATTTTCGAAAGATCCTTGAAATGATGAATTTAAATTTAAATTGTCAGATCATCCGCGGTAAAACGTTAGGAACTCTGATGGCTTAAACATGAAAACAGGTTTACCAAGCAACTGTCAAAAGATCATTTTGTTTAATAAGATACATCAATTTAAACATAGTAGAACTGTTTGAGAATTGAAATTGATGTTTGATATTCACTAAT
Source organism: Anadara kagoshimensis (assembly GCA_021292105.1). NCBI lineage: Eukaryota > Metazoa > Mollusca > Bivalvia > Arcoida > Arcidae > Anadara > Anadara kagoshimensis. The sequence goes on from CM037868.1 coordinate 31,484,689, forward strand.
AAAAAACGCGTTTACCAGGCGTGATACTTCAAATCGCGACAACAACCGAACTGTTCACGTGGTTTCGTATTTCGTCAACACTGATTTAGGAAAATGAAAGCTTAACAAACATTAAGATCCACTCTTTCATTCATTTATTCACTTAAAATGCAAAACACGAAAGTGGTGGGTTGCTTTGAAAAAATAAAAAATGGTTTCATAAATTCTGTCCAAGCACTACACATGGGACATTGTATCCCGATTCGACCGTCTAGTGTTGTAAAATTAACACTGGTATCATATGTACACATGTAATTGTCATGGCGACTTTCACGGAGTTATCTTCTGGTTAGACCGTGGACGAAAATACGAAACTGTTTAGTGAGACCTAAGGCCATCAACCGTCAACTATTTACACTTAAAAAGCAACATGTTTACACAATACTGCTCTATTTTATACAAAGAATGCTGGGGTTGTTATATGGACATTTGGTTTGTTAAACAAATATTTACCAATGAAGTCAACAGATATGTATATAACGGTATGTAACTTATGTATACTTAGATCGCATGTTGCCTTAGAAGATAAAGTATCACGCCTGGTCAAGTTACGCATTTTTGTTTGGAGATCGGCAAAAGAATGGTAGTAGCCTATAAATAAATATCAGTTAAAGAGCCTGGCACGTTTTGGTAACATATCATGATTTCAACAAATCTCTAACGAATTGTAATAAACAAAATATTACCTAAAATGGTCATTTGATAGTCAAATCTTGAATCTTAATTTATTTATTACTGTAACATCATATGTTAATAGAAACCTGTGTTTCATTCATGTAGCTTCTTTAAACACCTGTTTTGAACTAGAAACAAACTACTCAGATCATTGTGTCACTTTATATGACCTAATGTGAACTTTTGGCCTTTTATTAAAAACAACCCAGTCTGTGTCTATTGTATTGATTAATACAGTACATGCCGCTGATAGTTTAACACTACACTAACCAATAGACAACTCATCTCAGCACCTTTAGCTTTATCTAAACGAGTTTTTTTGGCAGCTGCTATTTATCTCTAGGTTTTTTCGGGTTACTAGCTATCCATATTTTTACCACTCAGCAGCCGATCTTGTACTTTTATCCGTAAACTCAGTGTTAAACTGTTGACAGGTCTGTACTGTATTTATTTCTAATGAGTAGTAGTGAACTCGTTTCAGATAATGTTCTACCGTTACCTACCTATCAGTGTCAATTTCATTCGTATATATGAATTTAGGGCGATAAATCAGTTATGTTTCAAGATTTCAATATCAAATTATCATTTCAGGTAGCATTTTGTCGAATAAACTTTAAAATTAAAACTGGTATAAATATGTAATTGGAAACTTTGTTGAAATTGTGTGACCAAACGCTTTGATTAGAGATTGCATTGAATATCATTATGAAAATTGGCATTTTCGAAAGATCCTTGAAATGATGAATTTAAATTTAAATTGTCAGATCATCCGCGGTAAAACGTTAGGAACTCTGATGGCTTAAAACATGAAAACAGGTTTACCAAGCAACTGTCAAAAGATCATTTTGTTTAATAAGATACATCAATTTAAACATAGTAGAACTGTTTGAGAATTGAAATTGAGTTTTGATATTCACTAATAAAAACGCGTTTACCAGGCGTGATACTTCAAATCGCGACAACAACCGAACTGTTCACGTGGTTTCGTATTTCGTCAACACTGATTTAGGAAAATGAAAGCTTAACAAACATTAAGATCCACTCTTTCATTCATTTATTCACTTAAAATGCAAAACACGAAAGTGGTAGGTTGCTTTGAAAAAATAAAAAATGGTTTCATAAATTCTGTCCAAGCACTACACATGGGACATTGTATCCCGATTCGACCGTCTAGTGTTGTAAAATTAACACTGGTATCATATGTACACATGTAATTGTCATGGCGACTTTCACGGAGTTATCTTCTGGTTAGACCGTGGACGAAAATACGAAACTGTTTAGTGAGACCCAAGGCCATCAGCCGTCAACTATTTACACTTAAAAAGCAACATGTTTACACAATACTGCTCTATTTTATACAAAGAATGCTGGGGTTGTTATATGGACATTTGGTTTGTTAAACAAATTTTTTACCAATGAAGTCAACAGATATGTATATAACGGTATGTAACTTATGTATACTTAGATCGCATGTTGCATTAGAAGATAAAGTATCACGCCTGGTCACGGCATGTAAGCTACGTACATGGCATAAATGATATTGTTTCATAATTACCTAAAATACCCGGACAGTATGTACAAATCTATAAATAAAATGTACATCGAATCCAGAAGTCTTGGTTGGACACGACGGTGATTCGACCTCCCACTATCGAATCGAACGCTCTACCAACTGAGATATAAACAGAAATAATAGATATAGATAATAAGATAATTTATACGTTTAAATATATAGAAAGACTATACTAATAATGATTATATATCACACAACTCTCCTGTTTATTGATGGAATAAAACGGTGTAATATTTTTCGTATTACACAGGTACCCATGTCATATCACTTGATTGTGACGTAATCAGTTATCACGCTTCTGATTTACGTAGTGGCCGTGCCTAATGACGTCATATGAAACACTAGAAGGGGGTTTTACCGGAATAATTGCGAAATTCCGGAATAGTTAGACACTTTCCGTAATGTTTGGAAAAATCCGGAATCTTAAGACGAAAATCCGGAATAATAAGTCAAAATCCGAAATATTTGGGCAAAATCCGGAATAATCAGACAAAATCCGTAATTATCGGTCAAAATCCGGAATAATTGGGCTATATTTTTACGGTAAATTTTCCGGAATCTTTAGATTCCGGATTTTGTCTGATTATTCCGGATTTTGTCTAATTATTTCGGATTTTGCCTAATTATTTCGGATTTTGACTTATTATGCCGGAAAATGTCCAATTATTACGGTAAAGTATTTTAAAAAATTTAAATTTTCAATTCGCGCCATTTTGTCTTATTTCGCCGACGTGCAAATAGCCACACTTTCAATGAACATGTGTAAGGGGAAAAAATACCTTACAAATACTTGTAATAAATGTTCCGCCCTCGATCAGCCGCCATTTTTAATTTGCCTGTATGGTGTTCACCGTGCCGATGTATTTATTTCATCAATTTTTCTAAACTACGGTAAATAAAATATCAGAAATTTATTTATAAATTAATATGTCCTTTGTAAATAGGAAGAATTTAAATGTTTATTATACTTCCACGAACAAAAAATACAGTAGACTTATATCGAGTGTAGATGATTTCAAAATAATGTACATTTAATGGGAAACTGTAATGGTTTATTTTATCCATATCGAATATTTTCGTAGGATAATATTTTCTTTGATCCATGGCTAATATTTTACAGGTAAATATTGTTCATATACAATATTTTAAGGATAAGCCATGGCATTTATTTCGCCGGATAGATTTTGCCATGAAAGTATATCCTCGCGGACACATTTTCACCCAGATAAAATTATCGATTATATAACCACTTGGCTGTGATGACTTTTTATTCTCTTTTACCCTGTATGAACCTTGAACGCTTGATTTACACTATCCCGCGGATACTCCAAACCCCATATTTTCTGACTTGCTATGGTAGATATATATGCTGTATAATTAAATATAGTTATTATTTTACCATGTTTCACAGTTCAATTGTTATGCAATTTTCGTTCACGTGTCCTCTTATATAATTAGTTAAGATACATAATTATGTAACTATATCACATATAATGGGGATAACAATAAATGGTTATGATGACATTAAAATACAGGTAAATTATAGGTAAAATTACAGGTAAAACACCCTTGAATAGGCCCCTTAATCCCCATCTCTCATGAGGTTAGGCATTTGGGGACATGTGATTAATTATACTAATTACTTTTTTAAATTATCACAGATCATGCAGCAGGCGTGTTCATCGTTAAATTTAGTTTTCTTGCTTTCCAGAACGGATGCTTCGTTGGTTAGATCACAATTACTGGCACTAGTGGTTGACGTCATTACATAACCATCTACTACTTTCCCGGTAAAAACGATAAATTACACATGTACTAATACAAATGTTGCTGCTAATATATAAACAAGGATTGCGCGTTGTCAAAAGATGAAAATATGGTAACATATAACACTGTACACATCGTAGATGGGATCAACCTTGCTTTGAACGCCAATATAAAACCAACACTGTATTAAATGTCGTAGATGGAACCGATATGATAATTGTTTTTTTTTTCACACGAAACTCCAAAAGAGCGACCGGTCATAAATTAATGATTGCAAAGTAACGCTCCGACTGATGATTAAATGTGTCATGATCATGGCCCTCTTCTACGATTATAAAATCTTGCAATATTGACAAATTTTATAAACGTTCGTTTGTGGAAAAAGTTTCGATTGACAAAATCTCTCTCTCTCTCTCTCTCTCTCTCTCTCTCTCTCTCTCTCTCTCTCCTCCATATACTAAAATCAGGTCAGGAAATACATTTTTATTAGATCCAAGGATCTTCACAAAAAGACGATAGTGCAGAAAGATTTACTAGTTTTACTTGATGAAATGATGGTTTATTTATTTATTTATTTATTTATTTATTTATTTATTTATTTATTTATTTATTTATTTAAATACAAATTTATTAACCGCGAAGTCATAAAATAAGAAATATTAAATCATGACAGTTTAAAACTGATGCGTGTAATTTAAAGATGCTGTAGTCTTCTCTCCATCACTAAACCCCTCTCTTATTTATTTATTATTTATTTATTTATTTATTTATTTATTTATTATTTATTTATTTATTTATTTAATTATTTATTTATTTACATTCACTTTTACACCTACTCTGCTTATCATCTAACAAAGTAAATATTACAACAGCTATATTGTTGTGATTGTTATAATTATTATTATTATTATTAGTAGTAGTAGTAGTAGTAAGTTAGTTAGCCAATCTATTTTGTTTATCTACCTTTTTCATATGAGAGAAAAATATATTTACATTAAGTACTTTTTTACACTTTTTTTAGTATCTACTTTTTCTGCTTTTGTTTCTGGCTATATTGTTGTGATTGTTATAAATATTATTATTATTATTATTATTATTATTATTATTATTATTATTTAGTTAGTTAGTTAGTTAGTTAGCCAATCTATCTTATTTATCTACCTTTTTCATATGAGAGAAAAAATGTATTTACATTAAGTACTTTTTTTACACTTTTTAGTATCTACTTTTTCTGCTTTTGTTTCCTATATTCTTATATTCACACATCTATCTATCTATCTATTTATTTATCTATTTATTTATTTAATTTATGCAATTATATTAATTACTTACTTACACTTTTTAGTACCTTCATTTTCGGTTTTTGTTTATTATATTCCTATTTTCACACACCTATTTATTTATTTATCTATTTACATTAATTACATATTTACACTTTTTAGTATCTTCTTTTTCTGTTTTTGTTTCTTATATACCTATATTCGCATACCTATTTACTTGCTTATTATTTGTGTATTCACTTACTTATTTATATATTTATTTAATTATTTAATCGCTATTTATTTACATATTAATTAATCATTTATTCTTGACTTTATTAGTTAAGTAAGCTCCTTTCATGTTTTGTAATGTATTGTATCCAGGGAAACTGGTTAATATAAGAGTTTCACTCTTGTTCCGGAATCCCCTTTCTGTCTATTTGATGAAATGTTATTGTTCATGTATATATTTATTGAAATAAATATCGTTTAAACTAAACCCCTCTCCCTTTCTATAATATTTATTTATTTATTTATTTATTATTTATTTATTTATTTATTTATTTATTTATTTATTTATTTATTTATCTATTTATTTGAATTCAAAGATACGATAGTCTTCTCTCCCTCTCTATTTATTCATTTATTTATTTGAATACACACGGGTATTTAATGGTAAAAGTTGTCATATCATGCATATTACTATATTGGGAACAGACATTGGGAAGAAGATTACCTCGGTAAGTTTCCATTCAAATAAATCTAGGTAATTAATTAGATTAACACCATACCGGTAAATTTGTCACGTGACTATACCATTCGTCTGCCACGGTTAAAGGGTTTTGAATTTGCTTCCGTTATCAATAGTTACGTAAGGTGTTGGTGAAGTATGCCGATGGTAATTAATTAGTAACCGTGATATGTTTATTATACTTAATTTACACCTTTCTAATTTTAACGACTAGTAGTCAAACTGCCACTATTGAAATAAATAAATTGTTTGAATCCCGGACCTGTGTTTGATTGACCATTAAATAAATAAATAAATAAATAAATATGAGCCCTCTACTCAATATTTGTTTGTTGTCTGAAAATATTATAATGAAAGAATTTTCACATCAGGAGTCTTGTTGAAAGGGGGGAGGCACAAGTTCGCGCCGAAAACGCGATGTCCTAGGAAGGTCTGGGGGCATGTTTCCCCTTAAAAATTTACTTTTTTATTACATATGATGCGATTTCCTGCATCTAGAACCCTGTCGTAACTCCTTCTTGCCTTACATTCAAGGTGGATGTAAGTGAGTTAAAGAACTAATCAGCCTTTTTTAAAAAAATTAACATTGACGGCAGACTGACAGGAGTCTATTAGTGTCAATGAGTCAGAAACTGTACTGTCGAAAGTCGTCGCCGTCGGTAACTTGTCGTGTCAGTCTCTTTATCTGTCGAGGTGTAGTCGTGCAACACATTTCCAGAAGAGAGGTTGTTGGCCCCTTGAAAATGGTAGATCGATACGTCGATCCTTCTGAGGGATACCAGTGTTTTGGTTTAATTTGGTCGATAATGGATGGACGTGATCTGGTGGTCAGGGTGATTCAGTCCGGTTGATAAACTTCACGCTCATGAGTGGAAAATATCTTTGTTTGAATCCCGGACCTGTGGCTGATTGATCATTAATTAACGAGGTTTAACGTCCAAGTCAGGAATATTTCACTTTTATCGAGACGTCACCAGCTACAGGTGTAGGTGCAGAATAATTAAGCTGTGCTTTGCGCTGGTGGCATTATAGGAGTAAGGATTTTTCATCGTGCCATGTCTGCGGTGACAAGAGGCCTCGGTTTTTAAGGTTTGTCCGAAAGACCCGCTTTCATTTCTAATGCCGAGCGAACAGTCACTACCATTTTTCAAGTCTTGGGTCAGACCGAGGGACAAAACCCGCGACCTAAAATTTACAGAGCGAGCACTCTACCAATTATGCTGGCTGCTATCGAAGTGGTAGGTCTCCTACCTCTCCTGTACTTTTAAGTGAATGTTGTTATATTATTAGTTTTAAAATGACTAATTAGTCAGTTTCAGCATTGTGTATTAAAGGTGTGTCATGCGGATACCATACTACTCATATACTATTTTTTTAATTTAATATAAAAAAATACATTCAAAAAATGGTATATGACATGGACAATACCATTTTTTGAATGTAGTTTTTGATTAAATTTAAAAAATGGTATATCACAGGTGCGACACACAAGAATCCCGTCATCAGAAAAGAACACTGATCAGTTTAGATGGATTAGTTTCATAGCCGATAAACGGACGAATAGAGACTGATTTTTGTCATTTAAACCAATTAATTTTTTTAATGCATAAAAAGTGGGGCTTTTATTCGCGCTATAAAAGTATACAAAAATGATAATCGTGTGCTAAAAAATGTAATATTCTGAATTAGCTCTCTCTCTCTCTCTCTCTTCTCTCTCTCTCTCTCTCTCTCTCTCTCTGGACCATGTCCTTTGGTTTGAAAAGTCAAATTAAATAATTTACGTATGATTGATGAAATCACATTCTTTATGGAATCTTTTCTGGAAGAAGAATTACGCTTGGAGTAATGATAACGATCATGTTTAAAATTCAGTCTTTTTGACAAGACCGAAGTCTCTTAATTAGTATTCCTAATTAACGACATCTACTGATTTCTTTCATGCCTCAGCGATCAGGTAAATAACATTATCACTTAAGACTGGTCAGTACTACCTGAATTCTTTCATGCCTAAGCGAACTGGCACATTACATCATCACCTGATAGCAATTTACTACCTGTACGCGGATAATTAACCAGTACCACTAATTAACTGGTCCACTGGTTGAGTGACAATTTGCGTTGTGAGAGAAACCCCCAACCCCCGCTGGATCCGCCACTGCATATTTGTTGAAATTAACTTTTTAAGTGATGCATGTGGATATAACTGGTAGGCATATGAATAAATGAAGCAGTTAATTTTATTTTATTCACATACCTGTATCAGTTTATCATAGGTATCATGTCATATATACAGTGAGTTTTTTACGTAAAGACCTGTTTTTTTTAAATAAAAGTTAAGTAGCCCCATAAGCTTATTAAATATTTTTTTATATAACCCTCTTTATCTATATTGAAAGCTTAAAAATTTCAAACGTAATAAGTCCCAAAATCTCTACAATTAATCAAAAACATCAAACTTATACTTTTTTATGATATGAGGAATAAATTCATGTTTTTAATATTTCAAAACTTTATTAAGAAATTAAAGTTAATCCTTCATAAATCTTTGTTAGCTTCAGACAGAGACATATATATGTCAGCACGGTATCAACACGATACATCCGCGCATGCGCACATTCGTTCGTACGGAAAGCCTCTGTATGAAAGGATGTCGACTGCTGTCGAGCTAAGTGATAGATAGTTTTAGGTATTTTTTTCCCCTTACACAGTTTTCTTGAAAGTGCGACTATTTGCACGTTGGTGAAAAACGACAAAATGGCGCGAATTGAAAATTTAAATTTTTTAAAATACTTTACCGTAATAATTGGACATTTTCCGGAATAATAAGTCAAAATCCGAAATAATTAGGCAAAATCCGAAATAATTAGACAAAATCCGGAATAATCAGACAAAATCCGGAATCGTTAGATTCCGGAAAATTTACCGTAAAAAATATAGCCTTATTATTCCGGATTTTGACCAATTATTCCGGATTTTGTCTGATTATTCCGGTTTTTGCCTAATTATTTCGGATTTTGGCTTATTATTTCGGATTTTTGTCTTAAGATTCCGGATTTTTCCAAAGATTACGGAAAGTGTCTAACTATTCCGGAATTTCGCAATTATTCCGGTAAAAGCCCCTTCTAGTGTGTTTTGAGGGTGTCTTCCCACTCAGCCAACATTTTAAAATTTCCCATTCCCACTTAGCCAACATGGTTAAATAAACATTTAAGATTTCACCTGGAAAGTTTTTGCTATAGTCTTTTTCAGCAAAATTGTTTTGTGGTGCTGAACATTTTAAGAGAATATCAATCTACAATTAGTTCAAAATTCAATATTTTATTATAAAGTTAATTTTAACAATGCATATAAATAAATAAATAAATAAATTTGTAAATAAATAAATAAATTGGTGCTGAGTATTTTATCAGAATTTCATCCTACAATTAATTCATAATCAAATATTTTACTATGAAGTTAATGTTATAAATAAATAAATAGGTCAATTTAGACAATTATCTTTTAAGATTTGTAAATATTTTCCGCTTTGTTTCAGTAATCTTTAACAATCTTTCTTTACTGAATGCTGAACAAAATCTCAAACATTATACATGTATGTATTAACCCATTAATTAATTTGTGTATTTAAATATTACAAGTTTTAAAGCAACATTTAAAATTCATTTTTTCATAAACTGAAATATGCATGTTTTGCTTGTTTCAATCAGTTAAATAGTTTAAAAGAAATAAAACATTTTTTCCTGAAAAACGGTTAATATTATAAAAGCTTATTATTATTTTAATACTTGTATTACAATAGATTTGTTGTGAATATTTTTTATCTAAAAACTTGAACCCATGTACCTAAAGCTTCTTAACAAACGAGAGAGAGAGAGAGAGAGAGAGAGAGAGAGAGAGTCTCTAATATGGTTTATTAGCACAGGATTCATCTGATAATCCAAATAAAGATCTCTAACATGAAAGTTCTTGGACATGATTAAATCCTCTAATGGAATTTTGAAATACCACACATAGCAACAACAAAAATTATTTTATTGTACAAATTTTCATTTTGCCCCATTTTTCAGTATTTTTTTTTTATGTTTTTTATGGTTGAAAAATGGTAAATTTATATCATCTTTTTACACACAAAATCAAATTGGAATTTTAAAAAATCTTAATAATATGTGTGAATTTGTAACATATAGTTCATAAATCTGTAAAATATCCAACAACTGATTAGAGAAATATAGTAAATTTTGTTATTGATTTTCTGAAATAGACTTTACCCTCACCTGTAATTAATACCTATTGTCTTTGCTAATCCTACAACGAACACCAATTCCCACTCAGCCAACATTTAAAATCTTACCTATAGGTACAAAATTTCAAAATGTTGGCTAAGTGGGAATGAACCGTTTTGAGCTAATGAAGAACAGTAAAAAGTATTGTATTATGAATATTCAACACATCATGGCTTTATTATTAATACCATTGTCAATCATATTATTATCATATTAATTACTTGTTACACACCAAATGTATTAATTTCATTTTTATGAATTTTTCAATGATATATGAATACACCCATGCATCTATTTTTGCACATGTACACACTTTGTATTATTATTATTATTATTATTATTATTATTATTTATAACAATTTAATTTTTTATACTATTAGTAATATTATAATCATAATCATTCCACCGATATTTTATTATTATTATTATTATTATAATTATTATTATTATTATTATTATTATTATTATTATTATTATTATTCACCATTATTATTATAATTATTATTCACAATTTTATTATTATTGTAATTATTATTATTCTACCACAATTTCCTATTATTATTATTATTATTATATTATTACCATATTTTTACTACTACTATTATTATGTAATTAATTATACACCTTTATTAGACGTTAAGTTGTTTAAGGAGACTGGTTAATATTAGAGATATTCTCTAGTTCCAGAATCCTATTAATTAATTATTTATAATGTTATATCTATTGTATATAAATACTGTTTAAACTAAAGTTTATGTTTCGGGAATTTTTTTTCAAAATTTGAAAACGGGAATTATAGTAATTTAAATAAGTATCTGAAAATAACAACAAATTAAGAAAAGGGGGTAAGGGAAAGCAAAATACACGCAGTGTTAAAATGATATACAACATTCAGATCTTTTCTAAATAATTGGGTGGCTCTTACAAGAGCCCTGCATTCATGGTGTATGTTCTTTTCAGTCTCCGGTGTTGTTTTTCAACCATTCTTTCACAGTGACAAATTGCTACTGGCGTCATCACTATCATCACCATCCGATACTTCAAACCACCCAACTTCTGGCTGATCAGCGTGAAGAGCATCCAGTTCTTTCTTGAGACGACGAACCTCTCCGACTTTTTTGGTGGCGTAGTTGTGGTACACACAATGGAGTCCTTTCAACACTGTCAACCGGATACGAATTGTGCATGATATCGATCTGATTCCTCGGGATTTGGCTTTCTTATACTTCTGGTGGAGATCTGTCAACTTCTCTTCAATAAGGACAAGCTGGGTGCATGCTCGCATAAAGTTGTCGTTGGCTTTATACAAACGCTGAATAATACTGTCGTTACCCATTTCTTAGACAATTCTTTTTTTCTTCAGATTTCGGCGATTTTCTATCAATCTATACTCTGGAACTTCAGGAACACGAATGAATGACGTTTTCGAAAATATTTGGTCTTTATATACCACTGGGCTTGCGTTTCTTAGTACTACGTGGGCGTTTCAAATTTTGACATTTTCGGTTGACATGTTTTCACTTTATTCCCGCCGTCACATGAGAAGTTTCTCAACCCTAATTAACCTCCCAGTGGACACACAGCTCGTCATGTTCTTTGATGGGCTTGTGTGTTCGACTGATGTACGCCGACACCGCTAACGAACCCCGCGCACGGACAGACATCAGTGAGCGACTCCTTAATGACCGGCGTGGAGTCTTGAGTAGTTAGCTTCGGATGATCCAAGCCAATTTATCCGATCTCGTCGGCAACCGTATGTCCATCAGTCTCAGACTGACAATTAATTCGGATTTTACCGATTTTGCTCAAAAGAATATTGTTAATGCGTGAAACTAAACGGCATTTTTTATTATTTATTACTTATGAAATATCAAACGCTTGGTTTATTATTAATTATATTTTGCTTATTATTCTAATTACATCTTCCACTAAAATTCTAATTTAGATGGAATTGTTCCTGAAATAAATGGTTTGAAAATTGTTTTAAAAAAATCACACAGAACAAAATTTAAAAATAAATAAATAAATAAATAAATAAATAAATAAAATAAATAAATAAATAAAATATATACACAATCTAATGTTTTGGGGTAAATTTAAAATGGAAATCATATAATTCTAATAAAACATTCTTAGTGGTGACGGTTTTGTAAATAAATAAATAAATAAATAAATAAATAAATATGACAGTATGGTTGTATTGGCAGCGCTAGTGTTGTTTTGGTTTTTCGTTCCTATTTGTTTGTTGCATTTTTGAAAAAAAGTCCTTTAAACGAAAAATTAATATAACTGATAAATATAATGGCATTTAACCATTCTTTTCGAACCCACGTAAATATTTGTTAATGTGTATATATGTTATTATTATATTAAATGAATAGAATATTGTTTTCTTTAAAATCAATGGATTTTTTCTCATTTGAATGTGTGTCTGATGCTGTGAACTCTTCAAGTCCGATCCATCGTGACCAATACAATGTCATTAAAGTTGATTTTCTCGGTGAAAACGAAAAATTATATTCTTCATAGTGAAAAAAATATTAAACAATTTAATTTCGGATAATTATAAGGTTAATAAATAAATAAATAAATAAATAAATAAATAGGTTTTTTTAATTATTCGTACAATATAAACTGTTTTGAGTCTTTTCTTGTTCATTATTAGAGGAAGATGCATAAAAACAGTGGTGTATTTTAACTCTGATAAACGTTTTAAAATACATGTCAACGAGAGAGAGAGAGAGAGAGAGAGAGAGAGAGAGAGAGAGAGAGAGAGAGAGAGATATGCTCCAGTTGTTGATCTTGGATAAATTATTAGCTCCACCACCCTCTTAGTGGGGACATCATTAAATAATGTGGAGAGAAAAAATTCCACCCAAACTAAATATACTGTAGTTTATTAGTTTTAATGCTCTAAAACAGTATTTACAACGAGTAGTAAGGTTAGATGGGGAAATTGAATTGTCCCTACAGAAACATACGGAGCGAGCACTCTACCAAGTCTGAAGAAAGAAGTTTGAGATACATGTGGGAATGGAGTAATGATGTTTTACGCCACTAGTCAAAAGTACCTGCGTTTCATTTATATATCGGGACGATTCATAGATGGTTGGGAAACCGGATCATAAAAAAACAACAACAACAAAAAAACCATCGACTTTCTAAAACGATCTGACAAACTCTCTCCCCAGTATCTACTCGAATATTATGGGTTTTTTTGCTGATGATATGTTATATATAATATGCTACCGTTTATATATGATGGGACTTATAAGAGTTCGCCAGCGTACCACTTGATCAATAATCCTTAACGTTTGTGCGAAACTTTTCGGAAAAAAATATGTAAAACTTTCCCGGAGTAACGTCAGTTTTACAGGAAAACGTGAACTGAAGCGATTCCATCTCCGATGAAAATGATTGTTCCAACTGGGGTATTACAAGGTACAATATCTTGTGATTCAAGCTAGAGTGATACGAGGAACTATGAACCATAATCAAACGGCGATTAACTGAACAACTTTTGACTAAGGAGCCTCGAAGTTGAAGGCTAACTGTCAATTTATTGTCGGACAAACATAAATCTTGTGGTTAAAATGGACACCACATGAAGCATTGAATTAGACCGTATACTTTCTTTTTTGTCGATAAAATATTGACGCCACTTCGAATGGGATTCGAGGTCGTACCACTTGTTCAATACCTACGAAAGCCTTTTGAGCTTAGTTTGGAAGACCCCCCTCCTCCCGAAAAAGCAACCAAAATTCGCGAAAATTATGCGTTATTTCGAGAGTTTTGCGTCATTACGAGAATGGGGTTCGCCGCTGTACCACGTGGTACCTTCTAATGTGTCTGTGAAACGCTTGATTCCAATGGACATGAAATCGCACAATATGACGTTTTCCCGTAAAAACGACGTTATTCCGGGAATTTGTGACGTTGACGTTTTCCAAAATGTTCCGCACAAACGTTAAGAGGTATTGATCACGTGGTACGGCGGCAATCCCATTTTATCCTTCTACCAAATTGAGCTGCATAGGCTTTCGAATGCATAAAACAAGTGATTCGCTTGCGAATCCCATTAGAAATTGCGCAAATAAATTTCGTAAATACCCAACGCTATCAATTCGCTGAGTAACACGTGAATAGTCGTTTTGACAGGAAAATGTAAAAATCTACGATTCCATATCATTATTTGGTATCACGTTACGTGGTACGCTGGTAAACGCTAAATTAGAATCTTGCAAATCATGAGTAGTTTTCGGTCCGATATAATTTCGCGCGTAATAATTTTTTTACAGTGCTGACTAGTATGACGTCACAAGCAAATGACGTCATTTTATTTTGACGTCATTCGAAGCGGACGCCGAATACTATCGAGTTGTGTGTACATCTAAACTTTAGTTGAAAAGGAAGGATATGGATCGCTGCAAGTAAAACTATGATGGCTGATCCGTCGGGAAAACAAAATGAGTGACAGAGACGGATCTTTTCGAAATTACGACGATTGGGATTTGTACGGCGATGATCAGTGGACCCCGCCAAGATCAGATTTTAGGTCTGATGGATTCCCGCCTCAAAATGACGATTTTGATAGATTCACGCCGCCATACGATGATTTTTTAGTTGATGGGTTAACACCAATTCCAGATTCGACGGAAAATTTGATAAATTTTGTAAAAAGAAAGAGAAAGAAAAAATCCAAGTTTAGTAAGTATAAAAATATGACGTCACTTTATGAAAATGCATTACTTTGCATTTATTAACTATTCAAAACTTACAGATTTATAAGTGCAGACCTGTCAAAAGTTTCAACACTGAGCTAACTACCGATTTGGCGAGATGTGGATAGCTTGTGACCGAAAAGTAGTTAGACTAGCTACTATGAATACGTCCATTACACTTCCCGTTTATTTATTTATTTATTGTCTTGTATGGGGTTTTCAAAAAGTAAAATGGTGTTATCCCAAACTTAAAAAAAAGATTGGGGTTTATTGGGCTGATTAGTCGGATTAACGATAAGCTGCACCGATCGAGATAACAGCTGCTGAAAAACTTTCGAGTTATATCTTATTTATAACGGAGGACCGAGATGAACTTCCGATTCTGCACTAATTCGTTTTTATTATGTTATACTCACGACAGGCCTGTATCGCACGTACATAGGTCACAATGAACATTTGAATGATTGATTGAATTGGAATCACAAGAGAATCGCATTTGCGGACCCAGGGATTTTGGTCATCATTTTCGTTGATTGCGTTTACAAGAACTGTGACAAACTAGGGGTACATGTCCCCGAGAACTTTTAAAATGTAGGCATTGCAGCATAAAACCCTGCAATCTCCTAAAATCCGGACAAGTGATAAACAAATACATAATTTTATTGACAGAAATAAGGGGTCTAACCCCCAAAACCCCCTCTAATATAAGTCCGCCACTGCACGTGATACCTCATTAATGTTTGCGCATAAAATCGCTGAAGTTGAGGTTTCCTGTAATAAAATTATACCGGGAATGAACGCAAGCGTTTGTAGTTGTCTGGGTAGCTCAGTGGTAGAGCACATGCCTATAGTGCAGGAGATCCCAGGTTCTATCACCGGTCCGAACCTGCAATATTTCTCTTTCCTGTTACATTTGGGGGCTCGTCCAACCCTGGGAAGTGGCCGACCAACAGGTTGGTCCAACGATTGAACCTTGTGCTTTCGGTTCAAGGGAGTTGTATCCAAAAAGGAAGGGAGGAATGTAGTGGTCTGGGTAGCTCAGTGGTAGAGCACTCGCCTATAGCGCAGGGGGTCCCGGGTTCGATCCCCGGTATGACCCTGCATTTTCTCTTTCCTGTCGCACGTTTTCCGTATCGTTCCACAAAAAAGTTAAGAGAACTAAAAACTCTCTTTCAACTCCTTGCATAATGCCCTTAGTGAACTTAGAAAACTCTTACACTTCAGCCACTAATAGCTGGTGAGGTCCCAATATAAGTTCGGAAATATTCATAACTGGAACGCAAAAACCCTAACAGTCAATCAATCTCCAATACTACGAATACCAATATCTTGGTATTTTAACTGTTTTATCATGAGCATTTTCATTCATTCATTCATTCATTCATTCATTCATTCATTCATTCATTTAGCAATCATTCAGCAATCATTCATACATTCATTCATTGTTAACTTTGATATTCTAACTGTTCAATTATCCATTGTTAACTATGACATTTCAACTGTTCATTCATTCATTCATTCATCATTCATTCATTCGTTGTTAAATTTGATATTTCAACTGTTCATTCATTCATTCATTCATTCATTCATTCAGCAATCATTCATGCATTCATTCATTGTTAACTGTACATTCATTCATTCATTCATTCATTCAGCAATCATTCATGCATTCATTTATTCATTCGATTCATTGTTAACTTTGATATTTCAAATGTTCTTTCATTCATTCAGTAGTAACTTTGACATTATTTTTCTCTCGTTCTGTTTCAGTTTGTTTCTTTATCTGTGATCTTATAAAGGAATTTTTCACGTCTCCACCAGACAAATATGTACATATCAAAACATTTCTGGGATTCCCATTCGGAGGACTGATTGGGTTAGGTAAATATTTATTTATTTATTTATTTATTTATTTATTTATTTATTTATTGATTTATTTATTTTTATTTATTTATTTATTTATTTATTTATTTATTTATTTATTTATTTATTTATTTATAATAATAATAATAATAATAATAATAATAATAATAATAATTTTAAAGAATTCGTTCAATAATTGTACGTGTGTTCTGAAAAAATGGTTAATGTCACAATTTTTTTTCATATTGCGATTTTTATTTTGAGCATTAATAAAATAAAGAGCGTTTTTTATATTAATTCGCGTGTGCTTGCGTGTGTATGTGTGTGAGGGACGGAGTATTTAATTTAAGTGGAGTAATTGGGGTTTAAGCGACATTCGTTATTAATATTATTGCTTTATTTCCGATATAATCAAATATTATAGGACTTATACAACATCAATATTATATATTTGTAATAAGTTTATATAATATGTTTACTACTACTATATGTAATAACTTTTCGGTCCTTCCGACCAGATTATTTATTTTCATATTTCGACTATTATAATGTCTTGCCATGTGACATATGCATGTATTTGTTTATGTGCTATAAGTATTATTTGTATATTTTATGCAAATAAAGTTTATTATTATTATTAATAACGTTTGAAATTTAACAGATGTCCATCATACTACATGATATTTAATTTAAAAAAGAGTGAAAGAAAAACAGTATTTTGTTAACATATAACATGAGAGTTCAGTTGTGGTCAAGGGGGAGATAACTCAAAATCAAAGTCAAGGAGGAGAGAAGTGTCCAGTTATGGTCAAGGGGGAGACAATTCAAATAAAGTTATACGTTTATGGTCAAGGGAGTATAACCCAAATGATATAAGCATAAAAAGTCTGTGAAAGACATGGGTTAGATCTATTAAGAATAGATGCCAGTTTCACAATCATTCTTACCCTAAATTTCACTAATTTTGGCAATCTGTTTTGGAACTACTGATGAATCATTTTTGTCAAAACTATTTAAATACACTGAGATGTTATATATTCAAAATGACAAATTTAAAATTCTAAATATCTTAAGAATTTGCAAAATCATTAAGAGATTTAAATTAAAGAAAATCTTAGATAAGGGATGATTGTGAAACTAAGCAAGCCTCGTCTCTGACAGAAATATTCAACCCCTCGGGTAAGATTCCCCTATCCTTCATGGATACTGATAATAGATTCTATTATTCTCGACCCCATGTTAACTACATATCGGCCCCTCGTTAGCCGTATCTCGCGCTCTTTAGTTGTATCTCGGCCCCTCGTTAGCCGTATCTCAACTTCTTTAGTTGTATCTCAGCCCCTCGTTAGCCGTATCTCGTCCTCTTTAGTTGTATCTCAGCCCCTCGTTAGCCGTATCTCGCCCTCTTTAGTTGTATATCGGCCCCTCGTTAGCCATATCTCGCCCTCTTTAGCTGTATCTCGACCCCTCGTTAGCCATATCTCGCCCTCTTTAGTTGTATCTCGACCCCTCGTTAGCCGTATCTCGCCCTCTTTAGCTGTATATCGGTCCCTTGTTAGCCGTATCTCACCCTCTTTAGTCGTATCTCGCCCTCTTTAGTTGTATCTCGGTTTCTCGTTACCCGCATCTCGACCTCTTTAGTTGTATCTCGACCCCTCGTTAGCCGTATCTCGCCCTCTTTAGTTGTATCTCGGCCCCTCGTTAGCCGTATCTCGTCCCTTAGTTGTATCTCGGTTTCTCGTTAGCCGCATCTCGACCTCTTTAGTTGTATCTCGGCCCCTCGTTAGCCGTATCTCGCCCTCTTTAGTTGTATCTCGGTTTCTCATTAGCCGTATCTCGCCCTCTTTAGCTGTATCTCGGCCCCTCGTTAGCCGTATCTCGCCCTCTTTAGTTGTATCTCGGCCCTCGTTAGCCGTATCTCGCCCTCTTTAGTTGTATCTCGGTTTCTCGTTAGCCGTATCTCACCCTCTTTAGCTGTATATCGGCCCCTCGTTAGCCGTATCTCGCCCTCTTTAGTTGTATCTCGACCCCTCGTTAGCCGTATCTCGCCCTCTTTAGCTGTATATCGGCACCTCGTTAGCCGTATCTCAACTCTTTAGTTATACTCGGCCCTCGTTAGCCGTATCTCGCCCTCTTAAGCTGTATCTTGGTCCCTCGTGAGCCGTATCTCAACCTCTTTAGTTGTATCTCGGCCCATCGTTAGCCGTATCTCACCCTCTTTAGCTGTATATCGGCCCCTCGTTAGCCGTATCTCGCCCTCTTTAGCTGTATCTCGACCCCTCGTTAGCCGTATCTCGTCCTCTTTAGTTGTATCTCAGCCCCTTGTTAGCCGTATCTCACCCTCGTTAGTTGTATCTCGGCCCATCGTTAGCCGTATCTCAACCTCTTTAGTTGTATCTCAGCCCCTCGTTAGCCGTATCTCAACCTCTTTAGTTGTATCTCAGCCCCTCGTTAGCCGTATCTCGCCCTCTTTAGTTGTATCTCGGCCCCTCGTTAGCCGTATCTCGTCCTCTTTAGTTGTATCTCAGCCCCTTGTTAGCCGTATCTCACCCTCGTTAGTTGTATCTCGGCCCTTGTTAGCCGCATCTTGCCCTCTTTAGTTGTATCTCAGCCCCTCGTTAGCCGTATCTCGCCCTCTTTAGTTGTATCTCGGCCCCTTGTTAGCCGTATCTCGCCCTCGTTAGTTGTATCTCAGCCCCTCGTTAGCCGTATCTCGCCCTCTTTAGTTGTATCTCGGTTTCTCGTTAGCCCTATCTCGGCCTCTTTAGTTGTATCTCGGCCCCTCGTTAGTTGCATCTCGACCTCTTTAGTTGTATCTTGGTCCCTCGTTAGCCGTATCTCGCCCATTTTAGTTGTATCTCGGTCCCTCGTTAGCCGTATCTCGCCCTCTTTAGCTGTATATCGGTCCCTTGTTAGCCGTATCTCACCCTCTTTAGTCGTATCTCGCCCTCTTTAGTTGTATCTCGGTTTCTCGTTACCCGCATCTCGACCTCTTTAGTTGTATCTCGGCCCTCGTTAGCCGTATCTCGCCCTCTTTAGTTGTATCTCGGCCCCTCGTTAGCCGTATCTCGCCCTCTTTAGTTGTATCTCGGTTTCTCGTTAGCCGCATCTCGACCTCTTTAGTTGTATCTCGGCCCCTCGTTAGCCGTATCTCGCCCTCTTTAGTTGTATCTCGGTTTCTCATTAGCCGTATCTCGCCCTCTTAGCTGTATCTCGGCCCCTCGTTAGCCGTATCTCGCCCTCTTAGTTGTATCTCGACCCCTCGTTAGCCGTATCTCCCTCTTTAGTTGTATCTTTGCCCCTCGTTAGCCGTATCTCGTCTTCTTTAGTTGTATCTCAGCCCTTGTTAGCCGTATCTCACCCTCGTTAGTTGTATCTCGGCCCTCGTTAGCCGCATCTTGCCCTCTTTAGTTGTATCTCAGCCCTCGTTAGCCGTATCTCGCCCTCTTTAGTTGTATCTCGGCCCCTTGTTAGCCGTATCTCGACCTCGTTAGTTGTATCTCAGCCCTCGTTAGCCGTATCTCGCCCTCTTTAGTTGTATCTCGGTTTCTCGTTAGCCCTATCTCGGCCTCTTTAGTTGTATCTCGGCCCCTCGTTAGCCGTATCTCGCCCTCTTTAGTTGTATCTCGGCCCCTTGTTAGCCGTATCTCGCCCTCGTTAGTTGTATCTCAGCCCCTCGTTAGCCGTATCTCGCCCTCTTTAGTTGTATCTCGGTTTCTCGTTAGCCCTATCTCGGCCTCTTTAGTTGTATCTCGGCCCCTCGTTAGCTGCATCTCGACCTCTTTAGTTGTATCTTGGTCCCTCGTTAGCCGTATCTCGCCCATTTTAGTTGTATCTCGGTCCCTCGTTAGCCGTATCTCGCCCTCTTTAGCTGTATATCGGTCCCTTGTTAGCCGTATCTCACCCTCTTTAGTCGTATCTCGCCCTCTTTAGTTGTATCTCGGTTTCTCGTTACCCGCATCTCGACCTCTTTAGTTGTATCTCGGCCCCTCGTTAGCCGTTTCTCGCCCTCTTTAGTTGTATCTCGGCCCCTCGTTAGCCGTATCTCGCCCTCTTTAGTTGTATCTCGGTTTCTCGTTAGCCGCATCTCGACCTCTTTAGTTGTATCTCGGCCCCTCGTTAGCCGTATCTCGCCCTCTTTAGTTGTATCTCGGTTTCTCATTAGCCGTATCTCGCCCTCTTTAGCTGTATCTCGGCCCCTCGTTAGCCGTATCTCGCCCTCTTTAGTTGTATCTCGACCCCTCGTTAGCCGTATCTCGCCCTCTGTAGTTGTATCTCGGTTTCTCGTTAGCCGTATCTCACCCTCTTTAGCTGTATATCGGCCCCTCGTTAGCCGTATCTCGCCCTCTTTAGTTGTATCTCGACCCCTCGTTAGCCGTATCTTGCCCTCTTTAGCTGTATATCGGCACCTCGTTAGCCGTATCTCAACCTCTTTAGTTATACTCGGCCCCTCGTTAGCCGTATCTCGCCCTCTTAAGCTGTATCTTGGTCCCTCGTGAGCCATATCTCAACCTCTTTAGTTGTATCTCGGCCCATCGTTAGCCGTATCTCACCCTCTTTAGCTGTATATCGGCCCCTCGTTAGCCGTATCTCGCCCTCTTTAGTTGTATCTCGACCCCTCGTTAGCCGTATCTCGCCCTCTTTAGTTGTATCTCGGCCCCGCGTTAGCCGTATCTCGTGTTCTTTAGTTGTATCTCAGCCCCTTGTTAGCCGTATCTCACCCTCGTTAGTTGTATCTCGGCCCTTGTTAGCCGCATCTTGCCCTCTTTAGTTGTATCTCAGCCCTCGTTAGCCGTATCTCGCCCTCTTTAGTTGTATCTCGGCCCCTTGTTAGCCGTATCTCGCCCTCGTTAGTTGTATCTTAGCCCCTCGTTAGCCGTATCTCGCCCTCTTTAGTTGTATCTCGGTTTCTCGTTAGCCCTATCTCGGCCTCTTTAGTTGTATCTCGGCCCCTCGTTAGCCGCATCTTGCCCTCTTTAGTTGTATCTCAGCCCCTTGTTAGCCGTATCTCGCCCTCTTTAGTTGTATCTCGGCCCCTTGTTAGCCGTATCTCGCCCTCGTTAGTTGTATCTCAGCCCCTCGTTAGCCGGTATCTCGCCCTCTTTAGCTGTATCTCGACTCCTCGTTAGCCGTATCTCGCCCTCTTTAGCTGTATCTTGACTCCCTGTTAGCCGTATCTCGCCCTCTTTAGTTGTATCTCGGCCCCTCGTTAGCCGCATCTCGATCTCTTTAGTTGTATCTTGGTCCCTCGTTAGCCGTTTCTCGCCCTCTTTAGTTGTATCTCGGCCTCTCGTTAGCCGTATCTCGCCCTCTTTAGTTGTATCTCGGCCCCTCGTTAGCCATATCTCGCCCTCTTTAGCTGTATCTTGACTCCTCGTTAGCCGTATCTCGACCTCTTTAGTTGTATCTCGGTCCCTCGTTAGCCGTATCCCGCCCTCTTTAGCTGTATCTCGGTCCCTCGTTAGCCGTATCCCGCCCTCTTTAGTTGTATCTCGGCTCCTTGTTAGCCGTATCCCGCCCTCTTTAGCTGTATCTCGGTCCCTCGTTAGCCGTATCTCACCCTCTTTAGTTGTATCTCGGCCCCTCGTTAGCCGTATCTCGCCCTCTTTAGTTGTATCTTGGTCCCTCGTTAGCCGTATCTCGCCCATTTTAGTTGTATCTCGGTCCCTCGTTAGCCGTATTTCGCCCTCTTTAGTTGTATCTCGGTTTCTCGTTAGCCCTATCTCGCCCTCTTTAGTTGTATCTCGGCCCTCGTTAGCCGCATCTTGCCCTCTTTAGTTGTATCTCAGCCCCTTGTTAGCCGTATCTCGCCCTCTTTAGTTGTATCTCGGCCCCTTGTTAGCTGTATCTCGCCCTCGTTAGTTGTATATCAGCCCCTCGTTAGCCGTATCTCGCCCTCTTTAGCTGTATCTCGACTCCTCGTTAGCCGTATCTCGCCCTCTTTAGCTGTATCTTGACTCCCTGTTAGCCGTATCTCGCCCTCTTTAGCCGTATCTCGCTCCCTCGTTAGCCGTATCTCGCCCTCTTTAGTTGTATCTCGGCCCCTCGTTAGCTGCATCTCGACCTCTTTAGTTGTATCTCGGTCCCTCGTTAGCCGTTTCTCGCCCTCTTTAGTTGTATCTCGGCCCCTCGTTAGCCGTATCTCGCCCTCTTTAGTTGTATCTCGGCCCCTCGTTAGCCGTATCCCGCCCTCTTTAGTTGTATCTCGGCCCCTCGTTAGCCATATCTCGCCCTCTTTAGCTGTATCTTGACTCCTCGTTAGCCGTATCTCGACCTCTTTAGTTGTATCTCGGCCCCTCGTTAGCCATATCTCGCCCTCTTTAGCTGTATCTTGACTCCTCGTTAGCCGTATCTCGACCTCTTTAGTTGTATCTCGGTCCCTCGTTAGCCGTATCCCGCCCTCTTTAGCTGTATCTCGGTCCCTCGTTAGCCGTATCCCGCACTCTTTAATTGTATCTCGGCCCCTTGTTAGCCGTATCCCGCCCTCTTTAGCTGTATCTCGGTCCCTCGTTAGCCGTATCTCACCCTCTTTAGTTGTATCTCGGCCCCTCGTTAGCTGTATCTCACCCTCTTTAGTTGTATCTCGGCCCCTCGTTAGCCGTATCTCGCCCTCTTTAGCCATATCTCGGCCCCTCGTTAGCCGTATCCCGCTCTCTTAAGCTGTATCTCGACTCCTCGTTAGCCGTGTCTCACCCTCTTTAGTTGTATATCAGCCCTAGTTAGCCGTATCCCGCTCTCTTAAGCTGTATCTCGACTCCTCGTTAGCCGTATCTCGCCCTCTTTAGTTGTATCTCAGCCCCTTGTTAGCCGTATCTCACCCTCGTTAGTTGTATCTCGGCCCTTGTTAGCCGCATCTTGCCCTCTTTAGTTGTATCTCAGCCCCTCGTTAGCCGTATCTCGCCCTCTTTAGTTGTATCTCGGCCCCTTGTTAGCCGTATCTCGCCCTCGTTAGTTGTATCTCAGCCCCTCGTTAGCCGTATCTCGCCCTCTTTAGTTGTATCTCGGTTTCTCCTTAGCCCTATCTCGGCCTCTTTAGTTGTATCTCGGCCCCTCGTTAGCCGCATCTTGCCCTCTTTAGTTGTATCTCAGCCCTTGTTAGCCGTATCTCGCCCTCTTTAGTTGTATCTCGGCCCCTTGTTAGCCGTATCTCGCCCTCGTTAGTTGTATCTCAGCCCCTCGTTAGCCGTATCTCGCCCTCTTTAGCTGTATCTCGACTCCTCGTTAGCCGTATCTCGCCCTCTTTAGCTGTATCTTGACTCCCTGTTAGCCGTATCTCGCCCTCTTTAGTTGTATCTCAGCCCTTGTTAGCCGTATCTCGCCCTCTTTAGTTGTATCTCGGCCCCTCGTTAGCCGTATCTCGCCCTCTTTAGTTGTATCTCTGCCCCTCGTTAGCCGCATCTCGATCTCTTTAGTTGTATCTTGGTCCCTCGTTAGCCGTTTCTCGCCCTCTTTAGTTGTATCTCGGCCTCTCGTTAGCCGTATCTCGCCCTCTTTAGTTGTATCTCGGCCCTCGTTAGCCATATCTCGCCTCTTTAGCTGTATCTTGACTCCTCGTTAGCCGTATCTCGACCTCTTTAGTTGTATCTCGGTCCCTCGTTAGCCGTATCCCGCCCTCTTTAGCTGTATCTCGGTCCCTCGTTAGCCGTATCCCGCCCTCTTTAGTTGTATCTCGGCCCCTTGTTAGCCGTATCCCGCCCTCTTTAGCCGAATCTCGGTCCCTCGTTAGCCGTATCTCACCCTCTTTAGTTGTATCTCGGCCCCTCGTTAGCCGTATCTCGCCCTCTTTAGTTGTATCTTGGTCCCTCGTTAGCCGTATCTCGCCCATTTTAGTTGTATCTCGGTCCCTCGTTAGCCGTATCTCGCCCTCTTTTGTTGTATCTCGGTTTCTCGTTAGCCCTATCTCGCCCTCTTTAGTTGTATCTCGGCCCCTCGTTAGCCGCATCTTGCCCTCTTTAGTTGTATCTCAGCCCCTTGTTAGCCGTATCTCGCCCTCTTTAGTTGTATCTCGGCCCCTTGTTAGCTGTATCTCGCCCTCGTTAGTTGTATCTCAGCCCCTCGTTAGCCGTATCTCGCCCTCTTTAGCTGTATCTCGACTCCTCGTTAGCCGTATCTCGCCCTCTTTAGCTGTATCTTGACTCCCTGTTAGCCGTATCTCGCCCTCTTTAGCCGTATCTCGCTCCCTCGTTAGCCGTATCTCGCCCTCTTTAGTTGTATCTCGGCCCCTCGTTAGCTGCATCTCGACCTCTTTAGTTGTATCTCGGTCCCTCGTTAGCCGTTTCTCGCCCTCTTTAGTTGTATCTCGGCCCCTCGTTAGCCGTATCTCGCCCTCTTTAGTTGTATCTCGGCCCCTCGTTAGCCATATCTCGCCCTCTTTAGCTGTATCTCGGTCCCTCGTTAGCCGTTTCTCGCCCTCTTTAGTTGTATCTCGGCCCCTCGTTAGCCGTATCTCGCCCTCTTTAGTTGTATCTCGGCCCCTCGTTAGCCATATCTCGCCCTCTTTAGCTGTATCTTGACTCCTCGTTAGCCGTATCTCGACCTCTTTAGTTGTATCTCGGTCCCTCGTTAGCCGTATCCCGCCCTCTTTAGCTGTATCTCGGTCCCTCGTTAGGCGTATCCCGCACTCTTTAATTGTATCTCGGCCCCTTGTTAGCCGTATCCCGCCCTCTTTAGCTGTATCTCGGTCCCTCGTTAGCCGTATCTCACCCTCTTTAGTTGTATCTCGGCCCCCGTTAGCTGTATCTCACCCTCTTTAGTTGTATCTCGGCCCCTCGTTAGCCGTATCTCGCCCTCTTTAGCCATATCTCGGCCCCTCGTTAGCCGTATCCCGCTCTCTTAAGCTGTATCTCGACTCCTCGTTAGCCGTGTCTCACCCTCTTTAGTTGTATATCAGCCCTAGTTAGCCGTATCTCGCCCTCTTTAGCTGTATCTCGGCCCCTCGTTAGCTTTATTTCGACCTCTTTAGCTGTATCTCGGCCCCTCGTTAGCCGTATCTCGTCTTTTTCGACAGTTTCCTGTCAATTTGTCATTAAAACCATTATCTTAGTAATAATATCATGTCCAGCATGTTTAAAAAAATATGAATTCTGTTTTTGAATTCATTAGTATTGGTGGTTTCTTATAGATCTAACCTCACGTTAGTGACTGTCTCACAACAAACTGCTTCATCCCGTAGATTGATCGATTGATTGTTTTATTATTGAATTAATTGATTGATTGTTTAATAAATGAATTGATTGATTGATTGATTGATTGATTGAATTCGGTTTTACGTCCAAATTAAGAAATTAACACCGATATTAGAATTTTACAGCTATATTATTATGGCGAAGTGTCGGATATTTAAATATTTGCAATGCACTCAAGTCAATGTGCAAGGAGGTTTTGTAAAGACCCAGTCACACAGCCAAAACTTACGATTTACGCATAAATTGCGCATAAATTTGGAGTCGTGCGCGATTAATCAATGCTGTGCGTAATTCATAAGTTTTTCTGACGCGGAGCATTAATAGTTGTCAGAGGATGTCCGTCGAATCGGGTTTGTGCGCGATTCCAGGTTTTGAGCTGCTCAAACATCTTGATCACGCACAATTATGCGCGATTGTGTGCCGTTTAACGTAATTAATGCGTCCTTTGCCGTTATTTTCACACGGACAATGCGCGACATATGCGTGGACCGTTAGTGGTTGATCGCAAGAAATTTACCGCTACCGTGCACGTCGATATCTTTTCACTGACGAATAACGCACATATCACGCATGTCTCGCTGTAGTAACATGCTCATTTCACTGATAACCACTGAAAATCGCTGACAAAAAAGGGCCTTTTGCGCTGATGTGCGTGATTTGTAAGTAATTGTAAGTGATTTGTACGTAGTTTATGCGCAATTAATCGGTGATTTTCGACCACGCACACACCCCAAAAATGGTCAATTTCTCCACTTACAATCACATACAATCCAACTTTATACGTAATTTATACGTGATTTACCATTGCGGTAGCATAGTTGGTAGAGTGCACGCTCTGTAAGTGGGAGGTCGTGGGTTTGAACCCCCACCGGGTCTTACCCAAGACTTGAAAGTGGGTAGTGACTGTTCTTTCGCCAAGCACTCGGCATTACGAAATGAAAGTCACTGTTCTTTCGGATGGGAACTTAAAATAAACGAGGTCCCGTGTCACGGTGGGCTTGGCACGCTAAAGAACCCTGCTGTATAATGCCATCAGCGCAACACAAGCAAAATTTCTACACCTTCGCCTGTAGCTGGCGACGTCTCGATATAAGTAAAACATTCTTGACTGGGACGTTAAACACCATTACTCACTCGATTTATGCGTGTTTGGCTGATCGGGCCTTTAGCTTACTATGCCTACCGTGAAATAGGCATTGTTTTAAGGTCTCTTTGAAAGACTCATGATTTTCACTTCTAAATACATGTACAATGTATGTCAAGCGAATAATCTATCCTGTTGATGTTCTTGCACAGGTTGTGTTTCTGACTAAAAAATCTTCTTTATTTTTATTTTATTCTTTTTACAGTCAGAAATTCCATTTAAGAAATAAGACAATTTTTTCAAGTCTTTATGAATTTGCAAAGAATTAATAATGGTCTGTGTCAAATTACATAAATGCCAAGCCGTCTCAGATGTCCCCTGTTAATTTGAAAACAATTTTGAAATGCGCTGTTGGTGCACCTGTACCTTCTCATAAAATGGGTCTTCTAGAGCATTTTACACCCGACATCATCACATCAGCGCGTTTAGCAATGTCTCTATGAAGTTGCAAAGTATAGTCGATGTCAAAAGCAAAAACACTGCAATTGTAAATATTTGGAAATATAGAAAATTTATAAAATGAGCCTGAATTTTCATCATTTCGTTTATTTCAGGCTTATATTACGGTGTTATTGATGGACTGGACCTATCCCCTGGTGCTCGGCAAGTGACTGGAAGTATGATGGCCCTTTGCATCGCATGTGGTTACTCGCTGTCCGTCCAAGCCCGTTGTATGTGCTGGCTAATCATCCCAATATTCTTCGGAAAAACTGGCCGGGCTTACGTCATGACATTTGCAATATCCTTCTTGATAGCAGGTAAATATAAGCGTGTGTGTGTGTGTGTGTGTGTGTGTGTGTGTGTGTGTGAGAGAGAGAGAGAGAGAGAGAAGGAGAGAGAGAGAGAGAGAGAGAGAGAGACTACGGATGGTATGGTTTGCTCACGGAGAGCGATTTTTTTCTTTTACTGCGGGCCTTGTTCTCTCCTAATGAAAAACTATTTTTTAAGCATGCCTTGTAGTTTAGTAGGTTAGTACTTATATTAATCGGGATGACAGAGTGGTTAAAAACGTTTGTCCTGGAACCTAGAAGACGTCTTATTTGCATTAAACTGGCCGATCTCCAGATTTACCCTTCTTGTGCCAAATTAAAGTTCACGAAGTTCACGATGTGAAATGATATGACGTCAGGCGCGTTTATTGTCATATGACATCATTAGTTAGTTGTAAATGATAATCTTAATAGTCAACATTTTGCATTTTCGTTTACTTTACAAAAGATTATGAGTATATCTTAGTCATGTAACCAAGATTTGTCAATTCCATTGAAAGGAATTTGTATCCGTATTGCAGGCTGTCGGTAGGGTACACATACGTGTACGTATGGCAGCATGAAGGTTAACAAACAAGTTAAAAAAAACCCAAAAAACAAAAAAACAAAAAACAGTACTAGTAAAAGAAGAAAAATCAGACTAGCTTTCATTTCTTCCGATTAGGCCTGTCCGAATTTCATAGCGGCCGATGAGTATTCACACAAGTTTAACCTGAATAAGACAAAATCTTCACAAGAGGTTACTAATGGCCCGAACAGTTAGAATAATAGTGATGAAATTCTATACCAATTCGGGGGCCTTAATATATATGTAATGGATATTTGCAGTCTATTCCATAACGGTACCGTCCACAGGCTGACCGACCAAATTTATTTATGTCCAGATCGGTACGTTGCCTTTTAGGTATGCATACTTTTTATCGTTAATGTTTAATTTTGGTACAATTTCCATACAAAAAGTCCGAATATTTGATACTCTTGATTAAAAAAATTGTCAAAATGGGAAAAAAACAGTCTAATTTGACATTTTCGGTTTAAATCCGTTTTTATGGTACAAATCCGTCATAAACGATTAAATCTGCCGAATTCGCAAGCCTGGGTCCGCTTGGAAAGAAGATGGACTTCAGTGTGTTTGGTCTTACAAGTGTGGCACAGCTGTTCATTTCAGAATGTCATTTTTTAGGTCTAATATGTTTTCATTTGTAGGACCTATACAAAATATAATTCTAAATGGCAAAGAGGTAACGAGATCGATAACATGTGCCACGGAACTGGTTGTCAATCACTCGGTGACGAAATGGGGACTAAAAATGAAACCTCTAACCAATGTTATGGAAGATTTTCAGGCAAGTTTGAAATAATCGCATATAATGAATTTTCACATGTTCCGATAAACACTTAGATTTTTCATGGTTACCTAGTGTATTAATTTATTCATGTGTAGTTACTTAGTTAAAACAAAGGGGTAAAATGTCAATTTTCGCGAAAAGGGATTGTGCTTTTAAACCATATTCATTATTACTAAAACTCTGTTTTTCAGTTATTGTAGCCAAAAAGAAATTTTTTGTAATAGACCACACAATCCAGTGAGAGTTATCTCCCTTGTACCGGGTTATCACGATAGTACATGTATGCTGTGACTAGACAGGAGACGTTGTAACACGCTTACATAAATTTTGTAGAAAATATCTCATTTGTTATGTGTCACGTGATTGGAAAACATCCAATGGAATTTGCTTTAATAAATGTGAGGTATAATAATATACAATAATTGCCCTCTAGGTATGTGGACAATTATTATTTTATTGTACAGAAACAAAGCTTACCGTGTAAAATGACACAAACAATATATAAATTTTAAATCAAAGTAAATGCTGCCAGTTTACACTTTCAACCACCCCGGCTTTACGCTCGTCTGCATTCTTTAGATTCCGCAGAATCTAGGTTTTCCTCTCCTTCTGTTAGCATCAAAAACTTTTTTAGTATTGTCACTGAAGCTTGGGTGACCCTTTCGGTGTTTTCTGCATCTTTGTCATGCATAATTAACTCCAAATCCGCTTGTACATGTATTATCACATGGCTGTGGCGAGATGGGAGAGGTTGTCACACGCTGACATATATCTAATGTGATTGGAAAACATCCAAATATTTTTTTACTGTAAATCAAGCATCATAATTTATACAAAAATATTATTTATTTTACAGAGGGAAGGATTATTTTTAAACATGGTCATGAAGAAGATTGATAAAGCCTTTTCTCCATTAAAGAAAGAGGTAAACCATCCAAGTTTAACCCTCTTGCTGCCAAACGGACATATGTGTACTCTACCGACAGCATGACATACAGGCACATGTGTCCTTTCAATGGAATTAACAACTCTTGGTTAAAAAGAGATACTCATACTCTTTTGAAAAGTAAACAAAAATGCAAAATGTTGACTATTATAATCTACAATTGACTAATAATGTCATATGACTACAAGCGCGTCTGACGTCATAATCTATTGTAGACGTCATATCATTTCGCATTGTGACCCTCAATTTGGCACTGCCAACATTGCGTTGAAAATTAATTTTGCAGCAAGAGGGTTAACCATTATCAATTATAAATATAGTTATTGTCATTGCCTGAACATGTGTTGTTCAAGTTTTGTTGTAGTTTTTAGTGTATGTTGTTTAAGAAATAATCAACATATACCTGGAAGAATATATCACGAGGTGGCGAAACCGAGTGATATATTTGCCTTATGTGAATCCCGGCCCGCCCGTGTATTATTTTACGATATACCATGGGTAAATGTTGACTATTTCATCAGCCAAAAGCTTTGATATAAACGCGGGGAACTTTTTTTTCTCAGAAGTATATTTTACTATTTACTTACAAAAAGGTTCATTGAAATTCAGCTGTTGAGATTACCTCCATTGAAATCGATGATTTATGAATGAAAATTACGTTACAACCATTGTTCGAGACTCATAGTATGACGTTATAAGATAAGCAAGGGAGTACGTCATCAAAACGGAACAGCAATGGGTATATGGTTTATTATACCATGACTGACTCTCTTCATGTTTCATATGGAGGAAAACGCAGGTCATGTTAGAATGCTGTTTTATCCCTGTTCCTGTTGTTGTCTTGTGATTGTTTTTGTCTGCTTTTTTGTTGTTGATGTTGTTGTAATTGTTGTTTGTTTCGTCACTGCATTTCCTGCTGTTGTTGTCTGTATTTTGATGTTGTAACTGTTATTGTTTTGTTGTCTTTTATATGGTGGTATTTTTGTTGTCGTTTTAGCTACGGGGTTTCGGCTTTTAATGTCTTTCCGAAAGACCCCGTGGTTCCGTTTCTAAATGCCGAGTGATTGAACAGTCACTACATTTACAAATTATGGACAGACCCGGCCGAGGTTAGAGCGCACAACCTTTCACATGCAGTTCATACCTGTCGAAAGTTTAACACCAAGCTAATGAATTGGTTTTGAATCGGAAGACCCGATCACATTTGGCCTATCGTTACCTATCGTTGACTAGGCAGGTGTTATCTATCACTCGACAGCTATTTTCGACACCAAGCTATCAATATCTCTACCACTCGATCGACAGCCGAGCTTTAACTCATATTTCGTAAGCCCAGTTCTGCGCTGTTCGACGCGAACATTCTAACAAAAAAGATACCGTAGTGATTGTAAAAATAAATTAAAACAAAATGCATACTGTAAACGTATTTATTTTCGCGGATTACTAATTTTCGCTTATTTTGCGGTCGTTTGTTTCGCGCGAAAATTAAAACCTCGCGAAAAGTATATATTATGCTTATTGTGCTATAGTGCATATTTTAAAAACGCGAAAATTGAACTACGCGGAAATGTCTAAATTTCCTTTACCGCGAAAATTCATACACGCGAAATTAAATACGTTTACAGTATTAACCCCTTAACCCCCGTAAGCGCCATAGAGCGCCAACCGGATTTTCAGGCAGTGTGTTGTACATATTTTGATGTAAAAATCGTAAATATTGACGGATCGACATAAACTTGGTATCAAAGGAAACTACAGAACATTACCTACAAATAGTGTTCTTCGGGTTTTTTGATAGAAAGAATATTTCAGTTCGAATTTTTTATTTGAAATTTGTGGAACGGTTTTATTTTTACGTGATTAAAATTTTGAGTTATTTTTCCTACGTTTTTTCTAGAGAAAAAGTAACTCGTTCAAACTTTTGAAATAGTTGATCAATTTCGTTACAATTCAGATTTTTATGAAAAGCAGGAAAAGGTTGTTTGTTTTATGTCAAGAAATCAGTTATAGAGACATAAATAGTATAAAATTTATCACACTGAACAATTACCACTTTTTGTGTTCATAACGTTTCACTTTGACGTTGTTACCTTCATCCGGGAAAAACGTGTATTCTTTTTTATTTTTACACAATGTCGAGTTTGAAGCATTTAAAATTCTACAACAGTCACTATAATTCACAAAATCTATGCCGTTAGAAAGCTTTTCCTCCGGTTTTTACACATATAAAATACTTATATTCTAGACATGATATCAATTTACCGATTCGAAATCTTCAACAGGTGCATCCGATGTTAAACTTTCAACCTATTTTTACATGTCAACATCTACAAGTTGCAACTCGATCGATGTTTTGTATCGATGTTTACGAGGTCTTTTCAAAATCAATTTTTCAATTTCGATTTTTTTTACAATCAAATATTGGATATTAAAGTTGATGCTTCTAAGAATATATGTTTATTATACATGATTGACTAAAAAAGGATCTTGTCAGTTCATTATCATCACGTTTTGCATCGACAGGCAGGTCTGTGTACACAGCAAAGAAGTACAAACGTCATGGGTCATTGCTAGTTTTTGTAGTTCATTGTGCATCTGTAAGCTATATCAGTATATACAAAAAATATTGAGTGAGTTTGGAAGATTTGTGTTAAAATATGCTACATATCTATTTCTAAAAACTTTTATCATTCGAACTATGGACATAGATTTACGTACTCTACACGTCCTGCGCACAAACTTTATCACGTCTAAGAACTGTCTTCTACTACGTCCGTACAATGTATCTAAAAATATAGGGGCCCGTCGCGGGCTTGCATCGGTTTTATTTTATATTTAGATCAGCTATTTTTTAAATATATATATATATATATATATATATATATATATATATATATATATATATATATATTGTATTCATCATGAGTGTAAGTATAATGTAAATAATCTAGATAAATATAGACTGCGAAATGATTGCTGGTCTCGGCACAATTTTTTTATAAACAGAAGTCGAGAAATATACGTGAAGTGCAATATTAAAAGTTTAAAAAAACAATATCTGTGAGGTACAATTCTACGAACGATTCAGTTCAAAACAAAATAAGTTACTGATCAATAACTCCTGCTAAAGCTAACGGAGAAATAAAAATAATAATCAATTATTCAAAATATAAAAATTACAAAAAAATGATGGGTTTCTAAAGAAATTCAGTTACAAAGACAGTATGCATTAGATTCGTTTTGATTTTTTTTTTTTTTTTGCAAAGATTGCATTGTATTACACTTATTCATGATGATGATGGTACGCGTTTTGCTGTCAATAAAATAAAACATGTGCTTTTGAAATTCCACAACATATCCAGTATTGTAATATATATTTTTAAAAAATCCTTCTTGAAAGATTGAAGCTTATTAAATTGTTCCTTCCGCTTCATGTGGAAGTACCGGTACCTTGAATAGAACTGCACGAGCAAAGTTTGTTAGTTCACAAAGCGGTTACCAGGGCTATGTGCTTCGGTTTTCTCCACCATACCAGAAAGAAATAACCACCTTGATATAATCTCTCTCTCTCTCTCTCTCATGCTGCTACGGTAAGTAAAAATGCAGAGCTAGAATTTCCGAAATAGCTCTATTCTTTAGATTGGGACACAAATAATGAAGTCTTATTCCACAGTAAGGAAAAAATCTTCCATAAATGCTTTGAAAGTAGAGAAATATAGCAGGTGATGCATCGATATAAGTGAGACAATATGAAACAAATGAGTAAAACGATGATTTCCAACCAGTAGTATAGAAGTGTGTACTGACAATCTGTTACAAAGATCACATATATTTTGAGGGTATAGTACCAGTTTTAGCGTATAAAATGCAAATAAGTTTTTCAGTGTCGTTTCTGTCTAATATTGATCACAATCAGCTGACTGAATACTGTCTACTGTCATGTACTGTAAACTCAGAACACAAGGATTAACATCTAAAATGCCTGAATTTTGAAGACCACGGTTGTTTGTTGATAAAGAGTTCTATAGTTCTATTTCCTTATAGTGCGTTAGAAGAATGAAAATTCCCTGTAGTTATTACGTTTTATAGCTTGATAGAATTTATAAGGCTTGATGGTGGTGACTTGTACTTTCGCTTGATGGCATCGGCCGTCCGCTCTTATTAACAATAACTATCAATTAATCATCGACAATCATACAAAAAACATTGTCAGTATTGAATCTGTCCTGCGTTTTTTCCAATGATCTCCAGTCCCGATGGAATCAAACACTTTTCAAATATTTCCTAAGTTCCCTTTGAAACTGTTACGGGCATTTTCGACATATATTTCAGTCTTGATTTTTTATATTATCAGAGCAGTAAGATTGTGGATACTGGTGAAAAAAGTGTTCTCACAAACAACCGATTAATGGCCAGTGACCTGGCAAATTAGGATCTGTCGCAGTTGCAATTCAAACCTAGGGTGACGACTTGCAATGTGCTGTATAAGTCAGGCGCGATAGATGATTCTCGCTTGAAAGATCACTGTGTCACTTGTGCTCCAAATGCACCTTCAATTTGTCGTCTAATACAAATGGTAAAAAGTATTCTCTATTACCCGACCTAGTCTAAAAATTTAACCACTGCGGTAGCTCAGTTGGTAGAGTGCTTGCTCCGTGGGAGGTCGTGGGTTTGATCCCCGGCCGGGTCTGACCCAAGACTTAAAAGATGGTAGTGACGGGTTTTTTGGCCAAGCACTCACATTACGAAATGAAAGTCACGGTTCTTTGGATGGGAACTTAATAAACGAGGTCCCGTGTCACGGTGGGCTTGTCACGCTAAAGAACCCTGCTATACAATGCCTTCAACGCAACGCACAGGCAAAATTTCTGCACCTTCGTCTATAGCTGGCGAGGTCTCGATATAAGTGAAATATTCTTGACTGGGACGTTAAACACCATCACTCAACTCATTAGTCTGAAAATAGGCTGCTACCGTTATTTCGTCAAGCATTCGGTAATTTCAATTACTAGTAGAATGGCATTAAAATAGAATTTTCAAATAGCGATCTAAACTTTTTCCCAATTAAGAAATCGGACAAAACCTGCTGTAGCAATGTGTTCATGTATTCTGTGTTCATCATAACTTTTTTATTTCATTAACTGCAAATATTTCTGTTATTTTTATGTGCGCATTTTATTTTTGAATATTACAAAAGTACACGGTTCACACTCAAGTTTTCACCACTACTGTAGCTTAGTGGGTAGAGTACTAGTGTTGTATATGGAAAGTTGGGGTCCGAACACTGACTGGGTCTGACCACGACTTGGAAATACAATAGTGACTTTATTTTCCTCAAGAACTTAGAACTCAAACCACAGGTTTTCGGGAAAAGACGATGACCATGCCATGATAAGGAACCTAGCAGATGGCACTGTGCGCACTGCAATGATAAACAATTCTGCCGCTTCATCTTTATCCCGATATAAATGAACTATACTTGACTTAGAGGTAAAACCCTTATCAATCAATCAATCAATCAATCAATCATCAATTCAAATTTTAAGCCCCAATTCTAGCGAAAATGAGACAATTTTAAAAACCAGTTCCCTCATTATAAATATCATACTAATAATATTCGACAGAACCTATATTCTACCATCTAGAAAAATGTGAGAATAGCAAATTTATACTATTTTTCACTTATATTTCTCAGATTTTCGAAGTTTTCGTTGCCATGGTAACGGATATTTAATTAAATTTATGACAAAATTTAAAACAAGTGAAAAACCATCATATAAGTGTTTACAATATATATTGCTACCATTCCGTTTTAAATTGTTGAAAGTCGGAACCCTACATGTATGTTCTAGATCAACATTAAAACTAACAGAATATGTATGTTTTTGTTGAAATTAAGCATGCCTATTTAAGTGAAATTTGTTATATTTTAACAATTTAAAGACTATTCGTCGTATAAATTTTAATTAGATGATTGAAACTGATTTTATTTATCAAAATTCAGCATATTTTTCATTTGCTGGTATATATAAATAGGCGAAATGTTTTAAGTTTTTAACAGAAATTCCCGCTTTTTGTGTTTTTTAAGGATTTCCGGTTTCTGTTGCCATGGTAACCGATATTTATCGAAAATATTTTTTATTCTTATTTAGTATATAAGGTAAAAATATATTTATGGTTTTACCTTCTAATACATGTATCTCCATCGATAATTAAAAAAATGGAGTCGAAACTGCGATCCATTTGGTTGTTTAAATATAAATTTAGCACATACATGTGTATATAGTGTTTGTTTTCAGTATTTGACTGAAAATACACAAAATTTGCTGCTTTTATTTTTTGAGAAAACCTATAAATTTGGATATAATTTTTACACATGATCTTTGCGTAATATTCAAATTTAATATGGACTCGAATAAATATTTTTCTAATGTGTCAAAATTAGGATATGGCAATTTATTGAAACAAATGCAAAAATGTGCAAAATATTACTCATTTTCTTGGTAAAATCGATGGTTACGTGGATAATTAGATGCACCTATAAGTGAAGTATGGTATATAGGGATACTAAATATATATGGGTTGGTATTTACAACTTTTAGTCTAAATGCCCGAAAAATTGCGTTGAAAATCAGGTACTGGTTTTGTAAAAAGCCACAAAAAATAGCGGGGGTTAAGGGGTTAAATGAATGATAGAATCACACCATGATGGTTTTTAGCGATACCCTTATCTTAATTCAAACTTGTTTTTAATCAGATTCGTAAACGGGGGGTAAAAGAAGACGAAATGAAGAAAAGAACTCAACAGGTAGACAGTGTCACCAAAAATGCTCGTGGGACGAGGGTAAGCAGCATTGAAAGCCGGAATGTTGTCGGTGCAAGGACAGAGAGAGAAGAAAAAATAGAGCGGGTGTATAGAAAGAGGTCGGAGTATCAATGTGAAGGTCAGAGTTTATAAAATGAGGTCAAATACCAATATGAAGGTCAGAATTGTATAAAATGTGGTCAAATAACAATGGGAAGGTCAGGTTTGTTTAGAAAGAGGTTTGAGTATTGATGTGAAGGTCAGGGTTGTATAAAATGAGATCAATGATCAATGTGAAGGTCAGATATCAATGGAATGAGAAGGTCAGGGTTGTGTAGAAAGAGGTTTGAATATTGATTTAAAGGTCAGAGTTGTATAAATTCAGGTTAAATGTCAATATGAAGATCAGAGTTATATAGAATGAGGTCAAATATCGATATGAAGGCCATGGTTGTATAGAAAGAGGTCGGACTATCAATGTGAAGGTCAGGGATGTATAGAAAGAGGTCGGAGTATTAATG
The DNA here is from genome assembly GCA_021292105.1 of Anadara kagoshimensis. Classification (NCBI taxonomy): domain Eukaryota; kingdom Metazoa; phylum Mollusca; class Bivalvia; order Arcoida; family Arcidae; genus Anadara; species Anadara kagoshimensis. The sequence continues at coordinate 31,522,340 of CM037868.1, forward strand.
TGAAGGTCAGAGTTGTATAGAAAAAGGTTGTAGAATCAGTGTGAAGGTCAGGGTTGTATAGAAAGAGGTCAGACTATTAATGTGAAGGCCAGGGTTGTATAGAAAGAGGTCAGACTATTAATGTGAAGGTCAGGGTTGTATAGAAAGAGGTCGGACTATTAATGTGAATGCCAGGGTTGTATAGAAAGAGGTTGTAGAATCAGTGTGAAGGTCAGGGTTGTATAGAAAGAGGTCAGACTATTAATGTGAAGGTCAGGGTTGTATAGAAAGAGGTCAGACTATTAATGTGAAGGCCAGGGTTGTATAGAAAGAGGTCGGACTATTAATGTGAAGGTAAGAGTTGTATAGAACGAGGTTGTAGAATCAGTGTGAAGGTCAGGGTTGTATAGAAAGAGGTCAGACTATTAATGTGAAGGTCAGGGTTGTATAGAAAGAGGTCAGAGTATCAATGTGAAGGTAAGAGTTGTATAGAACGAGGTCGGAGTATCAATATGAAGGCCAGTTACAATTTTCTTACTTAAAACCCTTAGGGGGCCTTGTTCACTTTGAGCATGTGCAGTGATATGCTTCCTGTCAATGATATCCGGTATATGCAAAATGCCACGAACTTGACGCCACCACGAAGTTAGAACATCGAGGATACTAATATAAGTATATAATATATAAAAAGTCCCTCCACGCTCTGATGACAGAGTGTTTATAAACACGGACGGGTTTTTAATAAACGCGTATAGGTGTAAGAAGTGGTTCTCTCTACGTCTATAATCACGCCTTATTCGCTAAAGTTACCCTAATATTAAAATAGACTCGCTGTATAGTTTGTCATCAGATAGTGGACAAATTTTTAATACTACCTATAGTAGTCCATAATAAATATCAGTTCAAGGTTTAGAGGACATGTCAATGTTGTTTGCTATAAAAACATTTGTTTCGAATGATTTTTTTACAATGTGCGTATATTGTTTTGAATGAATTTTTTACAGTGTGCGTATATTGTTTTGAATGAAATTTTTACAATGTGCGTATATTGTTCTGAATAAAGTTTTTTTTGTATATTCAGATGTCTGGAATAAAGCTGTACTAGAATGTAGAAACAAGTTCCGGCAGTTAGAAAGAGACTGTAGGGCAAGGATTCCAATAATTGGCTATCTACTGTGTTTACCATTGAAGCTTACCTTCTTTTGTGAACTCGTGAGAGGTAAGGAATTTCAATTCTGACAATTAAAAATTTACATTTGCAAATGATTTTATTTTCAATAAATGAATTAAAAAACAATGACCTAACCATGTCGAATTTTTAAATGAAAACATCGTTATTCAAATTTCATGTACATAGAACTTTTTGAGAAAATGTTGGAAATTTGATCAAGTTTATATACCAATTTGATCTTTTTCAAAGTTACATTAGGATATTTAGGGTCAGATAGGTCATTGTTGTTTGGGTTTTTCCTGATGTGATCATCATGGGTATTCAAATTTAAATATAATATCAATTACATGTATATACAATTCATACAATTCAGCACATTTGATACAGAGCTCCGCTCAGACCACATGTGGGAAAGTGAATTTTCTTTGCTGTTGATATCAGTATAATGTGACTGGGGAGTGGTACGCTTGTCGGCGACGTGCTGACTCGGTAAGCTATAACCTTAAAGTCGTAAGCCGTCCTAAGTGCCCGCTAGTACAAGACAGACCATACAAGTGCGATTCCGCACTCGCATTTCGCATGCATACATTAATTCATAGATTAAGTCATAAAGAATAATGAAGTTGTTCTCCTCGTGAGTAGCTACAAAAGATGTGATGCGACGTTAAGCAACATTCAACAACAACAACAACAACAACAACAACGTGTAATACACTTTAATAAGTAAACAAATTAACATAGCCATGTGTATGTATTAGTGTATATGTGTATGAATAATGGAGACATGACATCACGAGCAAATTTCTTCATGCAAAAATAACAAATACGATCTGACTAATCAAAATGTCGAAAACAAATAGGAATTTAATTATTTTCAGCGGAAACAAAAATATTGTTACGAAGCAAACATTTTCATTTCTGAATTCTCTATATCCAAAATTAACCTTGGTATGCCCGGTAATATTTGAGGTTCTCTGTTCCTTTCGTTCTCAAATGTGGTTCGCCGCTGTACCACGTGACCAATACCTCTCAACGTTTGTGTGGAATGGTTTGGAAAACGTAAACGTCACAGAGTCCTGGAACGACGTAGAAAAACATCGTCTCGTGCGATTCCATACCCAGTGGAAATTAGTGTTCCACATTAGCGTTAGAGTGTATCACGTGATACAGCGACAGAACCCTTTTGAATAAAACCCGTACCTGGCTAAACAAGGAATACCTACTCTTCCGGAGCACACAGTTTAACCTCCCTGGTAAGTTGACTTAGTTGGGTAGTTTTTAGGGTTTTTAATTTGCTTTTGAGCTACGATTTAAACATGGATTGGAATCTTTGTTTTTGATTATTAACCGGGAATTATTATCAAACCCTTGACAGATATGCATACACAATAGAAGTAATCAGTGCTTCTAAGGTCATGACCTCACTAATACGCATGGAGATATGAAGAGATGGCGTTGATACTGTGAATATGACCTAAGAAACCGGCTTGATATTGTATAGTGTGTCGCCATTTTACTTTTTAGTTGTACCTGGAGCGCTTGGTATGAGCTGTGACTCTATGGAGGTGGTAAATCCTGGGTTTGGCGAAACTTATGTCAGATCCGAAGAAACTGTCGCAGAACTTGATAAGGGGTTTGAAGTCAACTTACAATATAAGGTAACACACACACAAAGAGAGAGAGAGAGAGAGAGAGAGAGAGAGAGAGAGAGAGAGAGAGAGAGAGTAAATGAGGAAGAGAGGGAGACAGAGATATGTTTAAATGTTTAAAATTAAAAGTAATTGCTACTGCAGAATCGATTTTCTTACTGGTGTCCAGTTGTCGTAATGAATGTAACTAGCTATACAGGGGGGATTGTGGTTGTCCTTTCAGAGCACCCGGTCTCCCTTCTTTGATGGAAGTTTATGTCTTAACTTTTTATGCTAGTTTCAAAATTTTTACTTTTCTTTTGGATTGGAATTTGAAAATGGAATGATATTTTTGTTGCTTCTTAGAAAAAATAATATGGCAGGGGTTTAGGAACGTTTGTAATATATACTTTTTTGCTGGGCTTTAAGTTTTTAATTTCGTGGAAGCCATGATATGGAGTAAATTCAATTGGAACGTCAATTGGAAATGGTTTCACAATAATTTCACAATGAAGTGCTCATTGTTCTTTTAATAAACATCATTGTGTTTTAGTAAAAATAGACTCTTTTGGTTAATAAGCACAACGCTTTTACATTAATTAACCTGACTTGTCAGTTCCAAAGTTTTTACTTTGCTTCTGGATTGTAATTCGGACATGGATTAGTATGTTTGTATTTGATTACAGATTTGATTACAGATTTAATTTTGCAGCACTTGACGACCGTTTCGCAATAAAATCACTAATCAGTATTGCTTGGCCCAAAAAAATCTTTTTAGATGATGAAATGAGAACAATAGAAGATTCAACAACGAAATGGGGTTGGCCGCAGTACCACGTGATCAATACATCTTAACGTTTGTGTGGAACGTTTTAGAAAACGTCAACGTCACAGTTTCCCGGAGTGACGTCGTTTTCTGTGGGAAAACGTCATCTCATGCAATTCCATATCCATTGGGAAAAAGTGTTCCGCAAAGTCTTTAGAGGGTATCACGTTGTACAGCGGCGCACTCCATGTTACCAAATCCACCTTAGGTAATAATTTGTCTTTAATTGTCTTTTTAGCTTATTAAATCTCCAGAGGAGATTGACTATACGACAGCCGACGAAGTCAGACAGAAAACAGTGATGGAATTTGAAAAGAAGCAAGTGTTAATGCAGTTTGTCTTAACATTAATGAAGAGAGTGCTAGCATTTACTTTTATACTAGTTTTTATTAGGTACGATACGCACATTCTCTCTCTCTCTTACTCTTACCCCCTCTCTCTCTCTCTTACTTACTTACTGAATTTGTTCAGTCTGTTTCAATTGCCGGTAGTTTAAAGCATCCTCTTTAGCGGCCACAGACGGCTTTCTTTTTTTCAATCTCTACAGACTGAGGTGTCTTTAGCGTGCACCGAGACACGGGACCTCGGTTTTGAGTATCGCCCGAAAGACTACTCAGTAACGAGCTTTTTACAGCTCTAGTGTGGAAGTGAAGATAAAAATCATCTCAGAAAATGTTCAAGTCCCGAGTAAGGTTCGAACCCAGAACCATTGACTACAATAGCCAGTGATAAAACCACACAGCCATCTCTCTCTCTCTTTCTCACTCTCCATTTATGTTGCTGAGTGGTATATAGCGTGTTTCAAAATGACAAAATATTTCATCATGTCCAAAAGGATCTAGATTGTAAACATTTGTAACTATGATCGGCTGTATTGTACTTAATCTTTTTTAAAACTTACTGCATAAAACGTAATGAATATAACTTCATTGAAACCATACTGCAATGGCAACACCAGTAGCGCTGAGGAATTTATTACACGCTTTTTCTCGATAGACGGTTCACAACGCCTTTCACGCCTAGGTTTGAATCCCACTTAAAATGCACGTTTGAACGTCCGTTTGTAAAAGTCGGCGGTTATCTTCAGGCATTCGGTTGTCCACTATCCCTAAAGTGGTTCCTTCGACATTAGTAAAACAATACTGGGACCTACACTTACATAAGTTCATATTTCCATTTTCTCTAAAAATAAATGTCCAGGGTTTTTGTGTAAATTATTTTTATATGAATATAAACAGTTCTGTTTCTCGTTTTTCTAAGGCAAAACAAAACAAGAAGCAAACAATGACATAGAACCCTTATTTCCAAAAGTACTCAGAATTGTATTTAATGAATGTTGAAAATAGACAGATTTCAAAATCTACGCTGTTTAAACGATGAACGGTCACGATATTAATATAATGTTCTTTTATGGCTTAATTTGCTTTTTCGATAACGTAACGAGTGATAACACGATAACAAAATTATAATAACGGTGTTTCGTATTTTCGCTGCTTTAGCGGTCGTATCTTTGCTTCTTTGTTCCTTCGAGTTATCGCAGTTTCGCTCATTCGCAATCGTATTTTCTCTCCTTCGCCATCGTGATTTCGCTCCTTCGTTTCCAGTCGAAAGAACGAAAAGACAAAAATGCAAATTTGACCTTAACATAAAACCATATATAACAATACCATGTATCAGTTATTTTATGTATAATGTGGAAGAATGTATCAAAAATCAAGATGGTTACGAATGATTTTACTTTGCATTTTAGCGCCTACAAATATAATAAGATGTACCTTACAGACTTCCGGTATGACAACCTTTACATTTCAAGTTACTTCCGGCGAATTGATGCAAGAAGGCGCGCGGCTGTAAGTAATGTTTTCATGTTTTACAACTACTGATAGAATATGTAAATGATAAGGGTGTTGCAGACGTCTTCTCAAATTTCGACAATGTCCAACGATGTGTTAAACACAAAAATATCGATCCATGTTCAAATCACAATCCTAAAAGCAAAGCAAAAACCTTTAAAACAGGCTTGCAAACCAATTTAAACATGCAGACTTCGACAAGGGAAGTAAGGTCGGGTGCTCCGGAATGGTAAGCGCTTCTTGTCTATCTAACCACACACCAAACACGTCTAAAATAAAAATTGAGAATGATATGAACATGAAATTAACCAGGGTCCGGTTGTTAAAATCTCTGTCTGTTTACTTGTATGACCCATAATGTTCAAAGCTCTGTTCAATTCTTAAGTAAATGGTAAATAGTATTTCTAAATGCCATCGAAATTGAAATTTTTAAGGAATAACTGTGTTGTAACAACTATATAGAGTCATAGCATGAAACAGCCTTTTTTATGTATTTAAGTATGATAAAATGAATTATTTATTTTTGACACAGAACTTCTTATTAATTAGGTTCTACTTCATATTAGCATTGGAATGGATTGAAGAAAACTTGATTAAACTGGAGAATCTTCAATTTAAAGTCACTAGATTTATCAGATACAATACTAGATGGTAAATGTTGTACAATTTTTAGAACCCGTTTAAATAAGACCAGTAATCCATTTATGCTATATGCTTTTGATCTCAGAATTTTGTTTCAAATTTTCATTATAGGGGAAGTTTGTTTTGTTGCCGCTAAAGAAAGCAGAAAGAGCAGGTGTCATATATCCACTTAGCTTAAAATTGATGAAAACGGAAAAACGAAAGCTGGTAAGAGCATTCAGTAAAAAATCTTTGTGATGCAGATGAACTCATTATAAAAAACTATGTAAACAAGTGTGTTTCACAAACGTTGAACTTATGGCATGAATTCTATGTACACGTAGATTAAAATATATTTGTATCATTTTTATCATCAAACCATACATGTTCAAACAAAACAACCGCCAATTTAAGTCAAACTCGTGAGCGTCCACAAGACAAGTCAATTTCATTATCATTGGTCAAAACATATGTTGTCTTTTTGTATAATCTTGTTTATTTTTTCCTAGTTTTACATTATTTATTCTTCTTCTTGATTCACTTGACTTACCAAGTGCTATTTAATTTGAAATGGTAGCAGCCTGTTTCATTTTTTGTGAGATATCTAATGCATTTGGACCGTATAAAATGAAGATAAATATCGCTGCTGTTGATCACAAATGTTTCAATTTTATATCCAAATAAAAAAAACATACAGATTCCGGTTCAAATCAAAATACAAAAAAGTTACACTAAACGCTGAAACCTTGCAAATTAAGTAGAAAAATGAGGCCGGGTGCTCCGGTAAGGCAAACACCTCCTGAGCATTAGAACATTTCAAATGAGCCGGGAATCCTTTTCTATCACAAGTTCGAAAACAATGTAAGAGATTTATTTTTCACACCTGTGACATGGAAGTCCCTTGTTTTTACCCATGTGGGATTTCCTTGTCTCACCCAAGGGTTGAGACAGGCTACACGCTGAATTCCCCGCGTAGTTATACCTGCTCTGGATTTATCGTTTGGAGGGCAAATAAGCTGAGATCAGTTCCGAAGTCAACCAACAATTTCTCAACGTAACAATCACTTACACACGCTTAATTGATGACGTCATAATTATTTCACGTGGGAACGTCACCAAAAATTGACTACGTAATTTTCAGCAGTCACGGATGGTATCATGAAAATCTAACACTTTTTTTGTTTACAAATCGTGTTTTATGTTGCAAATGTGTGAAAAAAAGAATCCTACACCAGTGACAGGGTAAGACAGAAATATCTCAAACTCGGATGAATATTTCGCTATAATTTGTTATGGACAGGAAAATATTCACCCTCGTTCGAGATATATCTGTCTTACCCTGTTACTGGTGTAAGATTCTATTATTCCCTCTCTTTTGTCTTTTCAAATGTTGTTGTTATATTTCAGACCAAACAGACGTTTATGTTAATCACGCGTGTGTTGATATCATGGGTAATAATAGCATCAGATAGATTATTGTTCAACGTAATGGATATCATTAGCAAACATAGTAGAATTGATTATAGACAGCAAGGTAGGATTGGTTTTATTATAGAAATCTTTCAATATAAGCCAACAAAGGGCATCGGTGACTTTGTTTTAATATCAGTTGGGTTTCTTTAAAAAGAGAATTCTTTCCAGGTTTATCCATGCAACTTTGACAAACCCGTCTAATTCACAATTTCTAAGCAGTGTAACAACTTAGACAATTTAAGTTCCACTCTTTTCCGTTTGCTCTTGAAGGGTAAGTTCCTGCTGTTTAGCTAGCTACAATTTAAAGTTCATCGATAATTTCATATTATTATCATTTAGAATTTTGTGAAAATTATATATTTGTCGCTAAAATTCTATAACGAGAAATATTTTCAATGTATTAGTATTCCCGATCTTCATGGTCAAGCTTCAACCACAAAAACAAGTATACCGTTTTTCTAAATGTTGAAAAATACCAAATGGCTGACCTATCAGCTGGTCAACCGCGAAAATAAGTTCACGCTTATACGTACCTGAAAGATAAACATCGAAATAATCTACACACGAATATTTCCCGTCAGTAACCGTACGAGTAAATGTGAAAAGCAAATTCATAAATTTTGGAAAGAAATGAAATTTTTATCGGTATTATCGGTGCAAGTAATCAAACACAACCATATTAATCCATGTTCAAATCACAATCCAGGCGCAAAGTAAAAACTTTAAAACAGACAAGTCAAGAATGAATAAAGAACACTTTCATGGATTATCTGTTTTTGTGAAGAAATGAAATTATTTTCGTTATTTTCAATGCAAGTATAAAAACAAGCTCATATATTATATGTTTTTGTGAATAAATGTCATTTATATTAAAATCGCATTCCAAGAAAGCGAAGCAATGTTAAAAACTTTGACACTGGCAACTATGTTAAATATATGTACTTCAACCAGAGAAGTAAGGACAGGTGAACCGGAAAGACACGTGACTCCCGTCTAATTAGCTATATTAAAGAAAAAACATACTAATTCATGTCCGAATCACAATCCAGAAGCAAAGTAAAAAAATTGAAACTGACAAGTTAGGTTAGACACATGAACTTCACCAGGGGAAGGAAACCGGGTGCTCCGGAAGGGTAAGCACCTCCTGTTAAGCTAGATACACCCGCCACGGGTGTAATTAAAACTGTGTGAAAGGAACATGGAACTATGGGACGTTATATATACCCAGGGCAATCCTGGACACAGAGACATCAAACTTATTAACAATACTATGATGACGGCCATAAAACTTTTTGAGGGCCATATATAAGTGTTATCAAAATGGTGAATAAAAGGAACACGAAATCATTAATTATTTTTACTGAACCAGTTTGAATTTTGGAGCATTAGATGGTCGTACAGAAATCCAATTGATCATCTGTAGTGCTGGCGCTAAGTATTGAAATCTGATGTCAAAATGAGAAAAATAGAAGGGGCAAATGTATTTTATCAAATATATCAAAGATCATGTTGGATATAGAGACAACATATATCAACAATATTGTGAGGCAGCGGTGGCCTAATAGATAAGATGTGAGTCTACAAATTAGACTACGAGTTCGAGCCTCTCTCAGACCACATGTGGGAAATTGAATTTCCCTTGCCGTTAGCCTTACTGGTTCACCTGGTATCAGTATAATGTGACTGGGGAAGTGGTACACTTGTCTGCGGCGTACTGGCTCTGTGAGCTAGCACGTTAAAGTCGCCCTGAGTGCGCGCTAGTACACGACAGACCATAACACACTCGCACTTCACATGCGTACACAAAATTGTTAATAGTTTTACCCATAGAGATCAATAAAATAGTTATCGTCGCCAATAGCTGAAAAAGCTGGTGCGACGTTACGCAACATTCAACCAACCAACCAATTAACAATATTGAGATGCGCATAAAACCTTGATTAGTCATTAGCTGTTAAATTTTGGACATTTTAAATGCCTACATTGAAAATTTAAGAAAGCAGAGTTTTAGCCCCATACAATGTCTCTATATGTAATATATGTTTCTGCGTTTAATTCATTTGTAGGAGTTCATCATATCAAGATAAGCGTATATGGTCAGGGATTTATGAGTGACATTGTTAGAGTATTCCTCCAAGGCTTTAATTCAAATGATAATATAGATCACGTGACAACAAATTTTGGTAAGTGACAATTCTATAAATAAGTTCGTGGTTGAATGAACTTCGCTAGGGAGAGAATACTGTGTTTTCCTCAACAAAGGGAACTATTTACTTCATAATACAAAAATGCATTGTCTTTCACCTTTCATTCTGACTTTTTTTTAAATTACATAAATTGTATACAGATAATTTTAAAGACGATATATACGGACAGACGACGTAGGATTACTCGATAGTTTCATGAATGCCCGTGCCTAGTGGTGAACTTTACAATATGCCATGGTAATGTTAACCAATGTTTCATGTAACATTGTGAATTGTTTCATGCCATGTGATTAAAAATTAATCATAGTTTAAGAAATTCCAGAAATTCAGTGGGGGTAAAATAAAAACGTATGTGTAATAATTTTGACATTGTTATTTACTGTAAAACATATTCTCCTAACATGGTATTAAAAACCAGCGACGTCCCAAATTCTATACAATAATGAGCTTTCAATATATCGAGGAGTCCGAGTTATTAAATTCAAAACAAAAATAAATTTAAACTGTAAACAATATACAAATATAATTATCTATGATATCTAATTTAGATACAACTAAGTGGAAGATCAGGCCCCAGTTTCACAATCATTTTAGCCAAGATTTTCCTTAACATAAATCAAAAAGCAATTTTTAAGTGTGAAAAATGTTTTTGTGTTTCAAGATATTCATGAAATATTTTGCAGATCATTCCCATTTAATACCATTATAAGTATGATTTAGTTGAATCTTTCTATTTTAGAACGTAAATATTTGCCAGATTTAAGTCAAGGAAAATCTTAGTATAATTATGATTGTGAAACTGGAGCCAGATCAGGCTATGAAAAATAACAGATACTAACATATAAACGAGGCATCCGATGGTTTATTTGGAAACATTTATCAATGAAACACTGTGTGTTGCATAAAGGTTAATTTATTTTCAGTGTTTTGTAATATAATTTATTTTTGTAAGTTAAGATATTGGGTTACAAAAAAAATATTTAAAAAGCAGGCCTTCGTACCACCAGACATTTTTATAAATAATGAAACACTTAACAACATTTCATACAAGGTTACGTTTATTCCTCTGCATTTGTTATTAGCGTGTTTGATTGTTACTTTCACCTGTTTCAGAATGTCTACCTCGACCGAAAGAAATGGAAAATAAATATATCAGCTTGATATTCGGGGTTTATGGAATTGTTTGGTTTCTCATGCTGACAGAGGCATATGGTTTACGGTTAAGACGGTTGGTTGCAGGTTTCTTCTACAGAAAGGTAATAACAATGTTCACATAGTTTCCTATAATTGTTACTACATATCACTGAATTCTATACACAGTAGTACCTATTTCAACTAAGGGACATACAGGAAATGCATTTATGTGCATTTAATTTACCAAGAAGAGATTTTCTGATAAAATCCAATTTACATGTTCATCCTGATTTGTCAGCCTCAAAGTTTTAACTTTCCTTTTGAATTGGACAATTATTGGCAATGTTTTGTTTTTATAGTAATCGCTTTCGCTTGCTTGTATGGTTCCGTTCTACCAACAAAAACACCTTTTCAAAATAAAGTGCCAAAAATCATTGAAATAATACTGTTATATGAATTAATTTGAATATTGTAGAGAGAAAAAAGGAGGACTCTTTTCTTATACAATGATATGCTGAAGAAACGAAGAGGCTTTTTAAGACATATGCGACATACTGTCAGAAAACAAGCTAGAAGGGATGCGCTATCGGTAAGACGGTATATAAATGCATCTTTGTGTATATAGAAATAACCATGTGTATATGTCCTTCCGTCCACCCGTCTGTATGTCTGTCGTTCCGTCTGTCTATCTGCCCGTGTAAAATCGTGTCCAGGCCAAATCTCATAAGTGCTTTGTCGACTGTCATTAAACTTAACATCATGAATTTAAAACTAGAACTGTCGTTTGCGAACCAAATACCCCCGCCCCTATATTAACAAAGGTTTAATGTAACCCTCGATTTTGACATTTCCATTATGAACTTACATACCTTTGAACCATGAAGATCATTCATGTGAAATGTTATGACAGTCGTTCAAAGGGGACGACAATACCACAGGGGATTTCGGAGAACAAGAACTATAAATAATGTGCAATGCAATCTTAGTTTTGTTGTTTGCTTATTGTAGATATGTCGTAATTTAAATTGGTTCAAATGACGTCACAGTATTATTGATCATTTACCGAAAATAACGTTTTCTAAAATCAAACAAGGATGAAAAATGAAATTATTCTCGGATTTAAACATAGACCGTTATATTTGTTTTTGTGATAAAAAATTCATCAGTGACATCAAATTTTCCGGGACGATGCATATCATTAAGTTAATTTACAGTTCTTTTACCCTTAAATCCCCTATATTATTCCACTATATACCACGGTTAAATGTTGATAATTTCAATTCTTACACTACTTCAGAAGCATTAAAATAAACTGTATATTGATAGGTATTATATATTGTATACATGTATTATATATGAAATAAAACTTACATTATATACCTTTCAATGCCAATAAGCATTAACATTATAAAAAACTGTATATGCTGCGAACTCTGTTCTCGAAAGTGCATTTTAATATTTAGTAAGAAAAAGATTCATTAAAACAGTTTGGCTATTTATGTTACTTTATTGAAAGTAAATGATTTCATGCATGAAATTCTATGCATTCTTGTTTAATATGAATTAAAAGACAGTTCATAGTAGATTATCAAATCGACAACTTTCAAAACTACCTAGCTCTAAGTTGTAACTCATTTGATCTTGGGTATAAGTAATTCTTCTTCATTGCCTTTGGCGTTATTTTTTAATGAATGGTCGTCCCTTGTTGCTGTTTCGCTCTTATATTTTCTTACTTATCCTTGTTATTATGTAGCTAGCAGTATTATACGGTTTTATATAACTATATGGAAAAGAAGTTTCTTCATTGATATTCACATTTGTGATGTCCTATTGTATAAAACTTTGTTTGAGTCCAACTGTTATTACAGGAGTGTAATTACTATTTCTACTGTAACGTCAATTATACCCTTGACGTCAACGATTTGCTTTTTCGGCGTTTAGAAATGCTTGGTGGACATCACAGTTTTTTTTCAAATATAATCAATATCATGAAACCAATTTTCTCAAATATACGAGATGTATATATTGTTGTACAACGAAGTAGGCTGCTTGCAAATAAATTGTTGACTCAGGGATATTGCAAGCCTAGGCTTATCAAGGCCCTCAAAAAGTTTTATGGCCGTCATCACAGTATTGTTGATAAGTTTGATGTCTCTGTGTCCAGGATTGCCTTGGATTTATTTGACGTCTCATAGTTCCATGTTCCTTTCACACAATTTTGATTACACACGTGACGGGTGTAGCTAGCTAAACAGGAGGTGCTTACCCTTCCGGAGTACCCGGCCTCACTTCCCTGGTGGAAGTTCACGTGTCTAACCTGACTTGTCAGTTCCAAAGTTTTTACTTTGCTTCTGGATTGTGATTCGGAAATGGATAAGTATGTTTGTTTTTGATTGTTATAATTTGGAACACTGAATAGAAATATTGTTTGTACTGTTTGTTGCGCCCTTTGTAGTCTAAAGCAAACCAAGCAAACAAATCACAACGGAAGTTATAGCACTTAAACGTCTTTTCTAAAGAGTCAAATGGTTAAATAGGTATAATATGTAATTTAAACCCCTGATCCTGAGCCGATATCTCTGCTGGTACCTGGTGGCTGGTGTCCCAGAGATATCTCACACTCAGCAGGCAATAATTGTGTATTATTGTCAGAAATATACTATTGTCTAAATTTGCTGTAACGTAAAATTTATAAATTTTTCAGGTATACTCCCTCGTGCAAACTATTTCCTCAGCTAACTTTGGTTAAATATATTTTTGTCCTTTGATAATTTTTTCAGCATCTTGAAAATAATTCTGGTCTTATGATTTTGGTCCAAGCACCACTGATGAGGAATTGTATTCCAAAACGACCGTCTAGTGCTGTAAAATTAATACTGGTATATGTAAATTAATATGTTTTTCAGGTGAAGACAACTATATTTTATGCGTTAAATCAACAATTTCCAAGACTATGTTGGTGTTTGAAAATGTGTAAATCGACAAAAATCAACTGTCTGATATGTGGTGATCCGGAAAACAAATTCTTTTGCAAATGTGAAACACCAGGTTGTGAATTTGGTTATTGTGAAGAATGCTGGTATGACGTTAAGGTAAAAGGTCATATAAAGGTCAAACATTGACCTGTTCACTTAACCTTTAATTTAAATATTTATTATGGACGAGTAAATTTACCCGTGGCAAACACAAGTGTTTTATTTCATCTACGTCATTGAAGTAATGCATTGCTTATATTAATATGTATTAACTATGATTACGCTAACCATTTATTAGGTAGATCATTCTATGTAAATATTTGCAATGAAAGGTCAAGCGGACAGGACAATGTTGTTTGCCTATACACGCAACAATTTTGGTTTATATAATTACATGTTTGTCAATACAACTGGAGATTTCTTCCAGTGTCTGTCCAAAATGGGAATAGATGTTCCCGTATGTTTGTCATTAACTTGTCTTGTGTAGTCATTTTGACTGCTTTGGTTGCTCCAAAACTTAGATTTTTCAGTTAAGATTGTGTAAGTAAATTCAAACACAAAGATGATGTCATTAAATTTGGAAATAAAATTAATAGCCAATTCTCCATTATCTATCATTGGTTTGATATGAAATGTCCTTATAGCCTAATTTTTGCTACAAACTCGAAGGATAATGATGTTACATAATATACGATTTATTAGATCCAGGGAGTTTTGTGCAACACAATTAACATTTTGCAATTACCGTCAGCAAATACACTTCTAGTTATAAATTCAATGGAACGCGAGTTCATCGACAAACGGAATAATTTTCTATTCCTGACCATCAGAAAGAACTGACAATGCATTTTATCGTTCTAGTTAAACAAATGTGTATGTATAGCAATAGCCAAATCGCAAAAATGGAGAAAATAGTAAAATTGGTAACTGGAAAGACATGATATTATAAAAATCCAGTTGTCACATATAAAGTACGTCTAAAAATGAGGGCAATATGTCACTTCAAAAAAAAAAACTAAAAAAAAAAAAACTAGACGTCCCAATTTCAATTATTTATTCTTAAAGCTTGTTAAAAACGTTCCTCTTGTAAAAAGCTAGTTAATGTTTATATATGAATTACATGTACATATTGTTGATAAGTTTGATGTCTCCCTTGGATATATTTGACGTCTCATAGTTCCATGTTACTTTCACACAATTTTGATTACACACGTGACGGGTGTAGCTAGCTAAACAGGAGGTGCTTACCCTTCCGTAGCACCCGGACTCACTTCCCTGGTGGAAGTTCACGTGTCTAACCTAACTTGTCAGTTCCAAAGTTTTTACTTTGCTTCTGGATTGTGATTCGGAAATGGATTAGTATGTTTGTTTTTGATTATATCAATATGTAGGTCACTACGTAAAACTATGTTACCTTTTAAAATCTGGTCTTCGTAGAAATAAACGCAGTGTTTATGTTTTTATTTAATTTAATTTTTGTTTTGTTTTCAGGGACGTTGCTACGCCTGTATGCCATTCGACGATGATGACGACGAAAGTGAACTTACAGATGATGAAATAATGGATTAAATCCTTAACTAGAAGCGATACATTCTATGTTACACAGTATTTAGGATTTAAACATAAATTGTCAACTCAAATAATATTGGATAATTATTGTATGTTTGATTTTCATTTAAACTGCATCATTTCGTAAAATGACATTTTATAGCTTTCGTGTTTTAAACAATCGATACACACTGTTATTGTCATTTATCAAGTTTAAGTCAATGAACTCGACCACTCTTCTCAAATAATCTATACAGGCAATTTAAAAACGGTAATGTAAGTTCATTTATCGAATCCAATTAATGTCTGAATAAATCAAAATCTATATAAACCAACATGACATTGTGACCATATTTTAAATTGTACAAACAACCCGATACATAACCACCACAAATAGAATCATCAAACAATGATTACACTGACCTAGTTAAAGCAGAGTAACACATCCCACTGTCATTTCAAAACAACATACTTATTACAAAAGTCCCATCGCTAATCGATCAAACAATACTCCTGCAAACAATCTATTGAAATTTACTTGTGTAACATTCGATCTGGTTCATTTGCAATTAAACCATTAACTATAATTTTGACAAACATTTGGTGATATTGACATTTGATTAACTAATATGATGTACACAAATTTAAAGTGATTTAAATCGAGTGTTATGATGTTGTTTATGAAACATTGGTACATTTAAACTAAGATTACGAAAGCTTAAGCTAACAGGAGGAACATCACCAATGAGACAAGCGCTTTCGATTAGATAAATATTGCAAAACTAAGTTCTTGGACATCGCATATTTGATTTTATGTAATATTTCAATTATATACAATAATCTCCATTCCATCCGGATTCATGCAATTTGAAATCTGTTGTGTGCCACGATACACATCGATAGTTTTTGGCATACAATGCAAAGTAGAGAAGCAAGTAGGCTCCTATGTTTGACTTCCCATAGTTCTTTCACACAATTTTGATCACACACGTAGCGGGTGTAGCTAGCTAAACAGGAGGTGCTTACCCTTCTGGAGCACCCGGCCTCACTTCCCAGGTAGAAGTGCACATGTTTAATCTAAATGGTCAATTCCAAAATTTTTACTTTCCCTCTGAATTGTGATTCGGACCTTGATAAGTCTGTTTGTTTTTTATTACAATGGTCTCCATTCTACCCCGGATTCATGCAATCTGAAATCTGTTGTATACCACGATACACATCGATAGTTTTTGGCATACAATACAAAGCAGAGTAGCAAAGGAGACTTCTAAATATACAAAACTCCATCGCGGCCAAATATGTTAATAAATTACGGAGACTTTTTACGCTTGCAAATAATATGCTGACTCGGGGATATTGCAAGCTTAGACTTGTCAAGGCCCTCAAAAAGTTTTATGGCCGCGTTATCGCAGTATTATTGATAAGGAGCACCCGGCCTTACTTCCCTGGTGGAATTCCACGTGTTTAACCTAATTCGTCAGTTCCAAAGTTTTTACTTTTCTTTTGAATTGTGATTCAAACATGGATTAGTCTCCTTGTTGTTAACATAATGTATGACGTCAATAATTCACCAAATAAGTAATACGCATGATTTTGTGACGTTAACGACTCGCTTAATCGTTTTTATGAAGTCAATGCTACGATAACCACAATGTTTCTGTGACGTCAAGACTAGCTGAACACACGTTTTGTGATGACAAAGACTTGCCAGTCTTATTATTTCTTTCATTCAAAATATTTTTTATTTAAATATTCAGTCAGAGACATTTAATTATACAATAACCTCACCCATGTAATCTATATCTCACCTGCACATCAATTGATGGATCACCGGCCATGACCACAATGTTCCGACAAATGGTCGGCATGCTTGATTTACACAAAAAAATGAAAACTTGGTCTGAATTGTGCCGTTTAATGACGTCACTGATACTAATACTTCATTAGTTGCCGTGACACTGCATCGATACTGTGATGGCGGCCAGTGTCGGACGACAATAGGCATGGGCGGCGATACGTCAATTAGACTTCCAAAATTGTAATAGTTTATTGGTTGTCTACATATTCCCCGAAAACAACTATTGGAAACTATCAATAATAATAAGACTTTTGTTTTCAAAATATATTTATTTACAAAATTGAAAACACGAAATACTAAAACAATGTAAAAATGAAAACTTGTAAAATAAGCTTCACACGCGTTAATTGCAATAAGAGAACAAACTTAAGATTCTTAGGAATTCTAAGCGCCTAGTTTATTTATTATTCTTATGTAAAATTGTATTTATTGCTTGTATCTAAAAAGTAATACTCGTTTATTATATTAGCCACAAACTGGATTCAAATACGTGTGAACCAGTATACCATTAGCGGTTATAATCAGTATTAATGAAATTAGGAAAAACACGTATTCCATAATTTTTCTCCTCGGAATGTTTCTTATTTGTAGGAAGATACTGGTGCTTGATGGTGGAATCTTCTCCTCGTTTTCCCATGTATTGGTTAACGGCAGTACCTTCGTGTTGATGTCATTTGGAAGTTTAATTGTTAGAACAGAGTTTGCTATCCCAACAGTACTGCTTATCATGAGGAGAGTAAAATAATTACCTGTAAAGAAAGCAAAACGTACAATAAATCAAGAACAACCAATGTTTAAGACTTCATATTAGAAGTTGTTCCCCTTAGGTAGATGTACAGTTGCGAATTCGTCAGGGACTGGTACCCCACGACCATAGGTCGATAAATGTACACCACTGTCGTTAAGCCTGTAAAGTGGAAATTATTGTTCTATAGTGGATGGTGGTTGCCTTGAGAAAATTTGCACGGTCGCATTCTGATTCCCGTTCAAAAAACAGTTTTTCTTAATGCGGCTTCTATAGTCTGCATTGTTTGATTATATGATAACCGAAACATCATTTCAACAACCTGTATCAGGGCTTTCGTTTCAAATAATAAAATATCAATACAAATTACTTGGGTAGAGCAACGAATGGCAGATTGTGTGCATTTTATCTGTATTTGTTGATAATTTTTTGAATATGCTTTCATTTAACTGCCAATTTCATATTTCTAAGTTTCTTAGATATTGAACACTCTCGGTTTTATAACCACAATGGGGAAGAGGATGTTGAAAACCGGTCAATGTTCGATGTCCACAAATAGCTATTGATGTCTCGATATAAATGAAATATTCTTAACTGGATTATAAAACATCATACAATCAATTAATCAATCAATCAATTCTTTTTTTTCGTTTTTTTATATCTTACCTATAGCAGTAGACGAATCCGACGTTTTTGGAATGATACTGTCAATTTGTGTCATAAAAACTATGTATGTTAGAAAAATGGTTATTCCAAATGATATTTTTTCTCCTTGATCAACAGGAATCAAATATGACAGTATCACTAGAAAAGACAGTATGGTGTTAGGAATGATCAAGTTCAAAGTATAAAACATTGTCTTCCGTTTCAGTTCAAAGTATACATAAGCTATTCCACCCGTTATCGGGTTAACGTCGTTTTTCGTTCTGATGTCTGTCACTAGCCACATAGCATTGCTGGTGTTTGTGTCACTTGACGCGAAAATTATCCCCGGGGTATCAAGAATGCTGTAGACTTCATTAGTCCTGTATGTACCCATGGCAAATAATGCCAAGCATATTTGGCAATCAAATGGAAATTGGTCAGGCTTGTATCCACAACTTATTGAAATACTCCCCGAAATCGATGCCAAAACATTACCACTCGAGTTGATCCGTACAACATTATTACCGATGCCTTTGTTTACAACATCGTCGCTTAAACTGAAAAAAATCCACAAAATATAATTTTGGAACAGATAGAATGCAAAGACAGGCATGTCGTTATAGTGTTGTTGTCTAAATTGCACTGATTCCAAAACTCATTAATAAAAAATTTTATATTTCATTCTCAATGTTGATAACACACCTGGCGGATGTAACTAGCAAACCAGGAGGTGCTTACTCTTCAGGAGCACCCGGCCTCAATTCCCTAGTGGAACTTCACGTGTATAACGTAATTTGTCAGTTTCAAAGTTTTTACATTGCTTCTTGATTGTGATTCGGCTATGGATACGAATGTCTGTTTTAACTTCGCTTCTGGATTGTGATTCGGCTATGGATAAGAATGTCTGTTTTTACTTTGCTTTAGGATTGTGATTTGGACATGGATAAGAATGTTTTTACTTTGCTTTAGGATTGTGATTTGGACATTGATGAGTATTTTTGTTTTGTATTGACAAAAATCTAAGGCTAACAATGTTAACAAAAGGGTCATGAATGCTCATATCCAATATTTAATTGTACAAGACTATCGCTAATGGTATTAACAACTCCGATTTGATGGGAGATGTTACAGTATAGAGATGTTAAAAGTTTCACAAAAGTAAGTAAAATAAGCTAACAAAAATAAGTAAAAGGCTTAGCTACCAAGTCGACAGGATATAGCTGCTACTGTACAATTGACAGATAGTAGCTGTCGACAAGCTATCGATACAGTCAAACCTGTCTATAAAGACCTCTCAAGGGAGCCAGTAAAAGTGACTCTAATGGACAGGTGAACTTAATATACAAGTTCAAATAATGTGAATAAAGAGCAATTAGGATATAATTCAACAGTTCTTTATAAGCAAGTGATATAGAAGTGACCTTTAAGGCAGGTTGAGCTGTATATATTAGGAGGGATCTAGTTGAATGATCAATTTGTTAGCTTAGTGTTAAACTATCGACATGCCTGTACTGTAATACATGACATTATAAAATCTCCAATGTACTCCGGTGTATAACATAGCAAGCCACTAAACATCTCCTAGCCTGGCAAATGTAGAACATAGTTAAAATATATATAATCATATCTTGGAGCCTTTCTGATCATCTCCATACTCCATAAAATTAAGAAAGAAACGGATTTAACAGTGGCATCAAGAACAAACATTCAGTAAAACTTCGATTCATCGCCACTATTTGTTCAGTCAAATTTTTGGCGTTATAAAGGGGTTTAGCGATAAAATGAGGGAGGCAGAGAAAGAAAAACATAAACAAAATGGAATTTGGGACTTCAAAATAGTGCGGCAATAAGCTAGGTGGCAAAGTTATCGAGGGACATTATAATGAGGTTTTACTGTACTAAACATACAAACATATCCGAATCACAATCCAAAACTAAAGTAAGAAACATTAAAACTGACAAATTAGGTTTAACACTTGAACTTCCACTAGGAAAGTAAGGCCGGGTGCTCTGGAAGGGTAAACACTTCCTGTTTAGCTACCTACATCTGCAACGTGTATAATCAAATTTGAGTCGAAGAAACATGGAACTATGGGATGTCAAATATATCCACCGCAATCCCGGACACGGAGACCAGTTGTAGTTCATATGCAAAATTATATCACGAGGTGGCGAACTCAAAAGCATTGAAATACTTTTTTCGGGTGTACTTTATTATTTCGAATTTCGGCTGTTTAGAATAAATATTTGGAATGAATGAACCTGCTTCAAAAGACACCTGTTGCAAACTACACGAAGATATTACATATTATATCAGTGTAAATTTTACAGCACTAGACGGCCGTTTCAGAATACAAATCGTCATCAGTAGTACTTGGACCAACTGTGAAACCAATTTTGAAGGGGTTGTATATAATATCTAAGAAACCAATTTATTATACTTCATTTGAAAAATATGATACTATCTGTAATTTGATTGGATCGTTGGATCATGTGATCAGAGCAGAGAAAACATTGTGTAATCCACTTCTTCGGAACACATCATGACGCCATGATGATATTACGTAACCGATTGCAAATCGGTCACGACGTTCTCGCGTTTGCCTCCGATGAGTAGATAGAAGAAAAAGCAATGGAGGGGTGATGTTTTAACCTCAAGACTGTCTTTATTATTACCATAGTTATGTTCGGTACAATAAACAATTTATTGCCTTTGTTTGAGAGAGATATGAACATCTGTTCACACTTAACAAGGCACAGTTTCCTCCGAGTTTGCCCTTGGGAAATATTACTTGTTGCGGTTGAACATATGTTCATATCTCCCTCACGCAAAGGCAATAAATGTATTATATAATTTTACAAATTTAGCTAAGGAAACACTTTGCATTGTTGAGTATACCTTAGTTTTTGTCGGTTTTAATAATATGCGATTATAAACTCAAACTTACCCATTTAACAAAACAAATTACAGTGGTTGAATATAATATCCAAAGGACCAATATATATTTAGCCAAATTAAGCTAATGAAATACTGTCCATTATTTAGTATAACTATGATGATAAACTTAAAACTTACCCATTTAACAAAGAAAAACTCTCAGGAGTCCATATTTCCTTTCCAGTTGCATAAATTGATGACCTACCATTGTACTCTGAAGAATTCCATGTCAGGTAGTCATCTTTCCAACTCTAAAAACAAAAAAGTATTATAAACTGAATGAATATTATGATGTAGAATTCCATGTCAAGTACCCATCTATCCAACACTAAAACTGAATGCAGGAAATATGTATTGACTTGAATGAAAATTATTTTCAAGAATTCGGTTCACTAAGTAAAATTATAACCGCCTTTTGAGAGCCAAATACCTCAGCCCCAACATCTACTACGGTTGAATGTTTTCCCACGACCTTGGCCTTACAAATACGACCATAAGTCAAGGGAATAGAATAATTTCGTGTACAAAAAGGGCCACCGCCTATAGATAATTTAAATTTTGGTAGAAAGGTTTAATGTTTAAACGCGAGAAAACAACAGCGGTTTATTTTCAGTTTTCAAAAAACATTACAAAATGAAGAATATTAACTTCTCATACCCAATGCAACGAGAAACATGAAACAGTAATGATTGATGTAACAAATTAACAAAAACATACACGCCGATTCATGACGACAGACAAGAAAAAATGGAGGTATGAAGTCCCGTGCTATGGTTTATATACTCTTTGGATCCATAGATCTTACCTTTTATTATCAGCGTTTTCAATTTAACAATCAAGAAACGAAGCCTATCCATAAGTATAAATCATCAAAAACAAACAAACATGTACTAATCCATGTCCGAATCACAATCCAGAAGCAAAGTAAAAACTTTGGAACTGACAAGTTAGGTTAGACACGTGAACTTCCACCAGGGAAGCGAGGCCGGGTGCTCCGGAAGGGTAAGCACCTCCTGTTGAGTAAAAATATACGTGTATACATTTCCTGATATCGTAGGAAGCAATAAATTTTCTACAATGTTGAACTAGAATCTTATTTAGGCAAAAACGGACATGGCTAAAGATTAATAAAGTTGTAAAGAGAAAGTAAAAAAAAACCGAAGGAATTACTTACGAGGGATATGACTCCGGCAAGCGAGAATCTGGATTCAATTTCTGACTGAAAAAATAAATAAAACAATCTAAAACGTATCAATATAAAAAACAAATATACTAAGCTAACATTAATTTCTATCATAATTATGGAGTTTCAGTATCCCGTTTGCGTACACAGTACTATGAACCTTTCCGTCATTGTTTGCGTATCACTGGACCAAACTTTTCTTAAAATTTTTGGAGGGTTTGCTAGCTGATGACTTTCGAGCTTCCCCGGTACTCTGGTGTCCCTCGATATCTTATCAGTACAAGGATATTAATATGTCTTACATGCCGAATCAAGGACAATAGCGCCTCTCTCAGTCTATGTTTAATCCTAAAGAAGCAAGTGTGAGGTCTCCAGTTTGTTTGCAAAATGTGGATGGTATTGGTCAAGTAATTCGTTTTCCCTTTACCATCCCAGAACTGAGTCCTTTCGACATAAGTGTAAAATAACATTACTCATTTGAGACACGAAATCTCTCTTTTCGTACCAGGTTCGTTGATTCAGATCAAGCGATTTATGATTTGTATCATATTTCGTTACAATATGTGCGACACGAACTTTTGACTTCCATTATCTTATTCGGCAAAGTTATAAGCTAATGTTAATAACACATAGCCGTTTTTCTTTTTAAAATATTATGTTGTGGTAGTGGGTTCCAACCCTGGCCTCGATGTGACCAAAAATTGAAAATCGGTTGTTATTTTTCTTTCGCAAAGCGCTCAGCATTTCCAAATAAAAGTCAAGGTGTCCATCTAAAGATACCTTAGAAACCGATGTCCCGTGTCACAGCAGATGTGGCACGTTAAAGAGTCCTCCATGCGTATCGGCCTTAGCGCACTGTAAATTATAAAAGAGTCTACCATTTCACCTATAACCGGTGGCGCCTCGGTATAATTGACTGAGACGTAAAATTCCAATCAATAAATCAATCTTTGTAAAATTAATGAAATGACCAGGATTTTAGCCAATAATATGATTCTGTATTATACTGTACTTACGTATTCCATAATGTTAACCAATGTTAACTTAAATTTGACTACCAGTGGGTTGGAAGTGTTCTTTCTTGGCAAGACAACAGGATCATACACAGATGGAGACAGCAGTCGAGAACGTAACAGCATCTCTGTGTTAACGGAATCTAAAATATATAAAGTTGAGTTGAGTAATAATGTTTAACGTCCAAGTCAAGAATATTTCAGTTTTATCGATACATGCCAGCTATAGGCAAAGGTGCAGAAATTTTGCCTGTACGTTGCGCTGATGGCACTATACAACAAGGTGGGTTGTTCTTTATCGTGCCAAGCCCACCGTGACAAGGGACCTCGTTTATTTTGAATTCCCATCTGAAAGGACCTTCATTTCGTAATGCCGATGAAAAAAATCGTTCATAGATTAATCCATAGAAATTAACAAAATTGTTCTCGTCGGAAATAGCTGAAACATTGCTGATGCGACGTTAAGCAACATTCAACCAACCGATTGCTTGACGAAAGAACAGTCACTACCCACTTTTAAGTCTTGAGTCAAACACGGTCAGGGTTCGAACCTACGACCTTCCACTTACGAAGCGAGCACTCTGACTGGGCTATCGCAGTGTTAAAAATATAAAGAAATATAAAATATAGGTTTTGAAAATAGTCTTACACCTTGGAGATGTAGCAAATTGTTTTTAAAAATTTATCCCATTCTATTACTATATCTACAGGTCAATGTCAAAATTAATGTCACCCCTACTGTGTCAAAATAAACGTCACCCCTGCAGCCCTGCAATTCTGCCAGATTTGCAGCAAAAATGTTTAAACTGAAGTTCCATAATTTTTTTCTTAAGAATTTGCTCCCCTTAAATTTACAAATTGTCGTTGAATTCTCAATATCCAGCATTTCTTTCAATAGTTCTGAAACATTATTTAAAACATTTTTATACAAAAATCATAAATGGCCTCAGTTCGTTCCATTTCCTAATGGAAACACAGAACAATTTTTGGCAAATATTAAAAACCGTTTAAAATATGACTCAAATATTTACAAAATCAGAAAGGTTCGTCATCATTTCGCGGCAGCCAAAATATACAGTTGAAAGAAGATTGTGGTGTCTGATCAAAGAAGCTATTCAGGCTTTCAGTTGCTTTCTTGACATTTGTTTTTTTTTTAAAAAACAACACTGATTATCCTAAAAGGCTATGGCTCCTGCCCATAATTCCAGATCTACCAGGCGTTTCCTAGAGTTTAAACAAATTCATATTTTAGATTGGCTATCAAACTCGCCAGATATGAGTCCGATTGAAAATCTGTGGGATGCTTTGAAAAGGGACGTCGCAATGGGCAATCCAAAATTGTGTAATGATCTATGGGAAAGCGTAAAAAAGCATTGTTACAGGATGAATAAGAACTATCTTGAAAAGTTATACGACAGTCTTCCCAGACGTGTTCAGTCTGTTATAAGAGTGCCTCAACTAAGTATTAATGGTGTTTGTTTGTACCAAGGCGATATTAAATACTTAATGATTGGTTTCTTTGTCTTGTTTTCTATTTTATAATGTCGTTCATTTACCATTCAGCTCCAAATTATTTGCTTTTTTAATCAAAGCTAATTAGATAATTGATTTTCGATAGGGGTGACGTTAATTTTGACACAGTAGGGGTGACGTTAATTTTGACATTGACCTGTATATATATATATATATATATATATATATATATATATATATATATATATATATAATAATAATAATAATATTTCATATCCATACTTATTTAATGATACATTTGTAATATGTATCAAAAACTATCCTGCATGTATTTGACGTCCAATTGTTCCATGTTCCTATATTTAGTTTAAACACTTGGAAGCTGTAGCTAGCTAACCAGGAAACGCTTATCCTTCTGAGCACCCAGTCTCGTATTCCTGGTAAAAATTCGGGCATTTAACTGGATTTATCAGTTTTAAAGTTTTCACTTTGTTTTAAATTTTTCATTTGAAGACGTTTTTTAAATTAGAATTTGATTTAATGTTTTTTTTTTATTTAGAAACAACCTTTACGATATTGTTATGATAAGTAAAATATATACGTGTTGAAAATAAATGAATTATTTAACTTACCGTTTATGTTTCCAGAGACACATGTTGGAAAAATAACAGTTAAAATCACCAGAAAAGTAAACGGTGACATTTTTTCAAAAACTGTCCGATTGGGTCCACCAGCGTGAAATACCAATAATGTTTCGAAATTTCATCTTTAATAGAGAAAATTTGGTTATGAAAGAACCAAAATTACAAAACACGTGTCTGAAAATGTGATCGAATGGTAAAGTTATATAAATCACGGAGACAATAGGAATCCATATTCAATTTTATTAATTATGGCAACAAAAACGTCCCTATAGAATTGATGCGATGATGTGTAGGCTATTCAATTGGAACAAAACAATTGTTGATACAGAGCGTTTAAATTTCAATATTTACATTTGTGATGCTTTAATGTATAAATTCTGTTTGAAAGAGGCTATTATTGTCATTGATATTGTGATGTCACTCATTCCTTGTGTATGCATATACGCGTGACGTCATTGAGTGGCTGTTCCAGCAATTGGTAATGCATGGCGTATAAGGCAGTGTTTTTCATTTATTTAAGGACTAAAAAACGAAAATAATATTTTGAAAAAATGTGAAATGTAAATATAACCATTGGAAATAATATTTATAGTGTTATAACTTCCATTGCTATTGTGTTTTGCACGGGAAGGGAAGTTATAGTACTATATACGCCATTTCGAGACAGTTCAATCATCAATGGCTATGTATATATAACATATTGCATTTCTGGATAATTCTAAACCCCTGATTTATACAAATATTTAATGAAGTTAATGGGAGTTAAGTTAAGAGTAAATCATTGAAGCGTATTATATTGATTTGATGAGCTAGTACATTAGTTGATTTAAGAATTCATTGTCAAGGGGAGCTCATAAAAGCTTTGGTGTTCAATAAAAACCACAAACATACTAATCCATGTCCTAATTACAATCCAGAAGCAAAGTAAAAGCTTTGAAACTTACAAGTCAGATTGGACACGTGTACTTTCACCAGGGAAGTGAGGCAGTGTGCTCCGGAAGGATAAGCACCTCCTGTTAAGCTAGCTACACCTGCCACGTGCGTAATCAAAATTGTGTGAAAGGAACATGAAAGTATGGGATGTCAAATATATCCAGGACAATCCTGTACTCATTAAATTTATCAACAATACTGTGATGACGGCCATAAAACTTTTGACAAGTCGGCTCAAGTGATAGTGGATTACTCTTATTTTCCATAAAAAATAGAATAAAGGTTGATATATTTTTATTTACATGTGCTTTCTCGTACTAGGAAATAATTATGCGTATCCGCGATTAGCATAGAATATTTTTGCACTGAGTAAAACGTAAGCGCTATGGGAATTTAAGATGTTAAAAAACAAGGCAAATGGCGGATTCTGTTACGCATATGACGTGAAACGTCACCTAGGACAACATGGATATCACTTACGTTGTAAACATCGACATTTTCGCCATGTGAAAATCCCATAGCGCCAACAGTTTCCTTTCTTCTTTTATGTAGGTAAAAAGTTATTCACTGCCATTAACAGAATAATTCAAATAGTAATTAACCGCTCCTTCCCTTGATCAACATCCGTAAATTGTTGGGAAAACGGTTACGTATCGAATTCTAAAGTATAACGTCGATTTAACGGGAAAACGTGAACAGATATGATTCAAATGATAATAATTGTTCCGCACAAATGTTATAATTAGGAGTTATCGCATGCGATAATTTGGCAGGTGCAGAAATTGTGCAGGTTCGTTGCGCTGATTATATAGCAGGCTTTTTTATCGTGCCACGCCTATTGCAACGGGGCCTCGTTTCTTTTAAGTTTTCATCCGAAAGAACCGTGACTTTCATTTGTAATGCCGAGTAGATGGTGAAAGAATTTCAAGTCTTGGGTCAGACCCGGTCGGAGATTGCACCCACAACCTCACATTTACGGAGGGTGCACTCTACCAACTGAGCTACCACCGTGTTATCTCTTGACGTATGAAACAGTTTTTGTGCATAGAGTTTGTATTCGGTAACAACTGCGACTTTTTTTAAATAAAATAAAATTTTACTCTTAAATTTGGCATATATACATCTCGTATTTTGTTTTACAACTGTTGTATCTCAGTTGTAGAGACAAGGTGCCATATGTGGATAAAGGGAGTGATCTTCCGTCAAACACTCGGCATTTAGAACTAAAAGTCACGGGGTCTTTCGAAATAAACTTTAAAAAGCGATGCCACATGTCACAGAAGGTTTGGTATGTTAAAAAAACCCTTCACATTGCCCTTATTACATTGAAAAGCTGATGACCCCGATTTAAAAGTTAAATA
Source organism: Anadara kagoshimensis (assembly GCA_021292105.1). NCBI lineage: Eukaryota > Metazoa > Mollusca > Bivalvia > Arcoida > Arcidae > Anadara > Anadara kagoshimensis. Next base: position 31,550,548 of record CM037868.1, read on the forward strand.
ATCTTGAAGGGGACGCAAAGCCCCATTTTGGTTAAAGTCTATGGAAATGTTATTTTTTCCATTTCACGAAGTTACAGTTCGGACAAAATGTCGAAAGTTTTTGTTCCCTCATTATCGAAATCTCTACAGCTTTTCGACAGTTGACTGAATCTTGAATAATTTTCGGCCACCAGCTATTCATATCTCGGCCACACGAAAGCCGGGGTTCGACTCCCTTTCTTTACTTACTTCTTACTTAGGCCTTGAACCCCTGGAGGGGCATAGGCCATCCACAACCGCCCGCCACTGTCTCCGGTCCTGGGCTATCCGCTCTAGCTCCCCAGGAGCAGCCGGTTTTCTTGGCGTCTGCCTCCAGGTCCCTTCTCCAGGTGTTCCTGGGTCAGCCTCTCCTTCTCTTCCCTTGAGGATTCCAGGTCAGGGCCTGGCGAGTGATGCTGGTCGGTGGTTTCCTAGGGGTGTGTCCTTTTCTTTAGCGCAGTGTTAATATCTCGACAAGTCCTTATTGTATTGCTCTTGAAAGTTTGGTATCCCAAACGTTAAAATGACAATGTCCCGGTTTCATAATCATCCCTTAACTAAGATTTTACTTAAATTAATTAAGCAAATTTGACAAGCCTTTTGCTAATACATATTTTGTGAAAACTAAATACAAATATCATAACCTTTATTTAATCTTTAAAATGGCACTTTAAATACCCAAATATGTTAACAATTAAGAAAATTTATCATTAAGATTTCAAATTTGACAGATTTAAATTTAGGAAAATCTTTGTTAAGAAATAATTGTTCAACTAGGACCTGGCGACTCTGAATGTGGTCTCTTATGGGAGTTGTACTGGCCCGAAAAAAACTCCGACAATAAATCGAAGTTTTCCTTACGTTAAAATCAATCAAAACCAAACATACTAATTATTTCAAAACAATAATCCTTAAGCAATATAAAAAGACTTTGAAACGGGCAAATTAAGTTAAACAAGAGAAGCAGAAGAGAAAGGTAAGCGCCTCCTGTTTAGATAGCTACAGCTGGCTAGTGTAAAATAAAAACTTTCAATTAACCTGGAACTATGGGACATTATATAGGCTTTATGGCCGTCATCACAGTATTGTTGGCGGGTTTGGTGTCTCTGTGTCCAGGATTGCACTGGATATTTTTGACGTCTCGTAGTTCCATGTTCCTTTCACGCAATTTTGATTACACTCGTGGCGGATGTAGCTAGCTAAACAGGAAATGTTTACCCTTCCGGAGCACCCGGCCTCACTTCCCTGGAAGATGTTCGCCTGACTTGTCGGTTCAAAAGTTTTTACTTTGCTTCTGGATTGTGATTCGGATATGGATTAGTATGTTTGATTTTTTATACATACATGGTAATTTGTTTTGTATACAGAGACATCATATTTATCAACAAAACTATTATTATGATATAAATCTAAAAAAATCAAAATAAGTCTATTTATTTTTAATAAAACAAATCAATTACCATTTGCATTAACCAAATGTGGTTGAACACATCTGTCGCAAGAATGTACTCCTGGTATTGGTCGACAGCAACTGGCACACGTAATAATGCTCCTCTTAGATAAAACCGATCTTTTTCCTACAAGGCTCGACATTATATGACAAACCTAGTAAAGATTAAGAGACACACTCGGTTATTTTCAAAATATTTCAATTTTTTTCTACCTTTTACAACATTATTTTTCAAACCTAGTAAATTTTAAAAGACATAAAAATAGACATTCTTATCATCAGAATATATCATTTCTTCTACTAAATCCCCCACCCATTTTAACGATTGAATTTATAGTTGAGTAATGGTGTTTAACGTCCAAGTCAAGAATTTTTCACTTATATCAAGACGTCGCCAGCTATAGGCGAATGTGCAGAAAATTTGCCTGTGCGCTGCGTTGATGGCATTATACAGCAAGATTCTTCATCGTGCCAAGCGTACCAAGACACGGGACCTCGTTTATTTTAAGTTCCCATCCGAAAGAACCGTGACTTTCATTTCGTAATGCCGAGTGCTTGGCGAAAGAACAGTCACTACCCACTTTTAAGTCACTAGATATCCATATCACATGATGTCACTCGGCAGTCCAACGTTAACCCCTTTTCGTTAGCGCAGTGTTAAAGATTCAACAGGTATGTACTTTTAGAATTTTTCAGAATATTCATTGTACAATAAGTCAATGTATTTATTTCTTTAAATAAAAATCAAATATATAATTTGATTATTTTGTTAGGATCACATCTGTCGCAAGGATGTACGCCTGGTATTGGAAGACAGCAATTGGCACAAGTGACAATGATTCTCTTAGATAAAACCGATCTTTTTCCCACAAGGCCCGAACATCGGACACAAACCTTATAAATAAAGAGACACACAAATTAACTCAGATATTTTCAGAATATATGATTTCTTCTACTAAATCCCCCCACCCATTTAACAATTGAATTTATAGTATACTTTGTTTTGTATAATGGGTGATAACTGTTTTGCATTTGTGGGTTTGTCGAGCTCAGTGTTAAATTTTCGACAGTTCAGCATTGTATGATCTAAGTTGCCAAATATGATTATGTCTATGACGCATGTCTTTAATAAATGAAATTTGGCAATTCTACTTTGGTTTCCATTAGAATTTAAATAACTGTTTCGAATTTCAGATTACGTTGTCTTAAATTTTTGATCATATGTTTAATAAATGAAATTTGGCTATCCGACGTTAGTTTGCATTAGAACAGAAATTACTGATTTTCATTTGTGGGTTTTACTATCGCAATATGAGGTCGTCTTACATTTTGTTTGTGTGTTATAAGACGTATTTGTTTTGGCTATCTGGCTTGTTCTTAAAAGACCTACAGTACAGACCTGTCGAAAGTTTAACACCAATCAATCGAATTAGTAACGAATCAACAGCTCGTCTTAACCCCTATGTCTCGACAGATTCTGAGCACCTGAATTCAAATCTTGTAGCAGGATTTTTGGCACTAGATATCCATATCACATGATGTCACTCGGCAGTTCAACTTCAACCCCTTTTCATTAGCTTAATGATAAATTTCGACAAGCCTGTATTGTTTGTTTGTTTAAAATGTCATTAAAGTCCACACAGAGAGAGAGAGAGAGAGAGAGAGAGAGAATTACGCATAACAGAGAGAGAGAAAGTATACATACACCATCAGATCTGCACCCAGCATTAATTCTTTTCTGATTTGTATCTGTCAGTAATTCTTCGATAAAACATTGCTGTAAGAAAGGAAATAAAGGTAATATATATATATATATATATATATATATATATATATATATATATATATATATATATAGTGTGTGTGTGTGTGTTTCAAAATAAGGCTTTTAGAACAGAAAAATTAGTTGGTTGGTCGAATTTTGCTTAACGTCGCATCAGCAATTTTTCAGCTATTCGTGTCGCGACGAGAACTTCTTTATTAATATCTTTTTATTAATCTATGAACAAGTTCGTGTATGCATGTGAAGTGCGAGTGAGTTTTATAGTCTGCCTCGTACCAGTGCGCACTCAATGTGGTTTTAACGTGCTGCCCCACAGAGTTAGTATGCCGCAGAGAGGCGCACCACTCCCCCAGTCACATTATACTGATACAAGATGTTCCAGTAAAGGCCAACGGCAACAATAATTCACTTTTCAACATATGGTCTGAGCGGGGCTCGAACTCACAGCGGTAAGAGACTATGAATTACAGACTGACGTCTTATCCATTAGACTACTGCCTCTCTACCAATGAATGGATTCAAAACTAAATTATTTAAATCGAAAAGTCACAAGATATAGGTATCAGACAGAAATTTTAAATTTTGCACTGCGTTCAGGCAATGTGCTAAGAGTGTTCTTTAGCGTTCAGCCAATGTGCTGAGAGTGTTCTTTAGCGTTCAGCCAATGTGCTGAGAGTGTTCTTTAGCGTTCAGGCAATGAGCTGGGAGTGTTCTTTAGCGTTCAGGCAATGTGCTGGGAGTGTTCTTTAGCGTTCAGCCAATGTGCTGAGAGTGTTCTTTAGCGTTCAGGCAATGTGCTGGGAGTGTTCTTTAGCGTTCAGGCAATGTGCTGGGAGTGTTCTTTAGCGTTCAGCCAATGTGCTGAGTGTTCTTTAGCGTTCAGGCAATGTGCTGGGAGTGTTCTTTAGCGTTCAGGCAATGTGCTGGGAGTGTTCTTTAGCGTTCAGCCAATGTGCTGGGAGTGTTCTTTAGCGTTCAGCCAATGTGCTGGGAGTGTTCTTTAGCGTTCAGCCAATGTGCTGGGAGTGTTCTTTAGCGTTCAGGCAATGTGCTGGGAGTGTTCTTTAGCGTTCAGGCAATGTGCTGGGAGTGTTTTTTAGCGTCCAGGCAATGTGCTGGGGGTGTTCTTTAGCGGTCAGGCAATGTGCTGGGAGTGTTATTTAGCAATCAGGCAATGTGCTAGGAGTGTTCTTAAGGGTTCAAGCAATGTGCTAGGAGTGTTCTTTAGCGTTCAAGCAATGTGCTGGGAGTGTTCTTTAGCAATTAGGCCATGTTTTGGGTGTTTTCTTCAGCGTTCAGGCAATCTGTCAGGTAAGTTTTTTAGCGTTCAGACAATGTCCTGGGAGTGTTCTTTAGCATTCAGGCAATGTGCTGGGTGTGTTCTTTAGCGTTCAGCCAATGTGCTAAGAGTGTTCTTTAGCATTCAGGCAATGTGCTGGGTGTGTTCTTTAGCGTTCAGGCAATGTGCTGGGTGTGTTCTTTAGCGTTCAGGCAATGTGCTGGGAGTGTTCTTTAGCGTTCAGGCAATGTGCTGGGTGTGTTCTTTAGCGTTCAGCCAATGTGCTAAGAGTGTTCTTTAGCATTCAGGCAATGTGCTGGGTGTGTTCTTTAGCATTCAGGCAATGTGCTGGGTGTGTTCTTTAGCGTTCAGGCAATGTGCTGGGTGTGTTCTTTAGTGTTCAGGCAATGTGCTGGGAGTGTTCTTTAATGACTAAGCCTGTCTTGTCGTTGGATATTGCATTCTAAAGCCTGTGACTTTTATTTCTAAATCCTAAATGTATGAAATAGGGAAAAGCCACTGCCTATTTTCAAGTTTTGGTCAGACCTCACTAGGGTAGCAACACACGACCTCCCACATATGGAGCGAGCAGTCTTTAACTAAACTAAATGTATAATTGACTGAAATAGTTGATTTTTTTCTCTTTTTTGAAAGTTAAACACACACATACATATCAGTCCAACTTCAATCATAATCCAAACATCGAAATAAAAGCATTAAAAAACTGCCAAATTAGGTTAAACGCATAAACATGTATCAGCAAAGTCTAATAACACAACGTGTTTCATTACCATAAACACCCGGTATCCATTTGACCTGTTCGTTTGACCTTTAATTTGAATATTAGAATAAATTAACAGACCGTGTGATTTAGGTAAGTCAGCGTAATTCATTACCGTAAACACCCAGTTCCCATTTGAGCTGTCCGTTTGACCTTTAATTTGAGTATTAGAATGGGTTAATAGACTGTGTGATTTATGTACGACAGTGTGTTTCATTACCATATACACCCGGTACCCATTTGATCTGTCCGTTTGACCTTTAATTTGAATATTAGAATGGGTTAATAGACTGTGTGATTTATGTACGACAGTGTGTTTCATTACCATAAACACCCAGTTCTCATTTGACCAGTCGTTTTGACCTTTAATTTAAATATTACATTGGGTTAATAGACTGTGTGATTTAGGTAAGACAGCGCGTTTCATTACCATAGACATCCGTTAACTATTTGACCTGTCCGTTTGACCTTTAATTTGAATATTAGCATAAGTTTTCAGACTGTGTGATTTACTGAAGACAGCGTGTTTCATTACAATATGCACCCGGTACTTATTTGATCTGTCCGTTTGACCTTTAATTTGAATATTAGAATGGGTTAATAGACTGTGTGGTTTAGGTACGACAGTGTGTTTCATTACCATAAACACCCAGTTCTCATTTGACCAGTCGTTTTGACCTTTAATTTAAATATTACAATGGGTTAATAGACTGCGTGATTTAGGTAAGACAGCGTGTTCCATTACCATAAACACCCGGTATCCATTTGACCTGTCCGTTTGACCTTTAATTTGATATTAGCATAAGTTTTCAGACTGTGTGATTTACTGACACAGCGTGTTTCATTACCATATACACCCGGTACCCATTTTATCTGTCCGTTTGACCTTTAATTTGAATATTACAATGGGTTAATAGACTGTGCGATTTAGGTAAGACAGTGTGTTTAATTACCATAAACACCAGGTATCCATTTGACCAGTCCGTTTGACCTTAAATGTAAATATTACCATGGGTTAATAGACTGTGCGATTTAGGTAAGACAGTGTGTTTAATTACCATAAGCACCCGGTATCCATTTGACCATTCCGTTTTGACCTTTAATTTAAATATTACAATGGGTTAATAGACTGTGTGATTTAGGTCAGACAGCGTGTTTAATTACCATAAACACCCAGTACTCATTTGATCTGTCCGTTTGACCTTTAATTCATGGATCCGAAAAACTATCATAAGCTCCGCCCCCTTAGTTACTGTCATTACGAGATCACAAGCTTTTCACAAAGATGGCGGCCACGTCGAACAGTAAAGAAGTCATGACCGATTCTCTAGAGGAAATTCCCGATAATATAAATGTTTCATTTTTACCAAAAATTAGCAACTTGTCAAAAAAAGCTCAAGAAAAGGCTAGGGGCTAAATTATTTTACTCAAGGATACATTCATGACATAAAGATTTCGACCGAAAAAACGGGAGAATGGCAGTGTATTGGTAACAGCTAAATGTTGGGCATCAATAAGGAAAAACGAACTACCACATCGACTCAACATCGAAATATCGAAAGAAAAAATTACAGATGCACATTGTTCTTGCAAGGCTGTGTGTGTCTTTTATTTAAATGAAATAATTTTACAAAAAATGTGGTTTTTTTTTAATGAAAAAAAAATAGTTTGGCCAGTTTTTATACAGTATTATCCAAGGCGTTTGACCAGGAAGTCAGACATGGATCTTACGTGCATTTGTAATTACAATTATTTCATGGTAATTTAAAATGCCCCTCTGGGTGTGATTATATTTATAGATAAAGTTTTAATTTTAATAATTTTTTTTAAAATAAAATCAGCGCCTCTGGCCACACTTTTTAGCTTGCCGCCGATAATTGTTGGTGTGAAAAGCGCCTCAATTCATTTTTGTTTTTACAACTTGTTAACACAATTGTGTCGTTAATCAATTAATTGATAACGTCTCATAATTTTCAGATTATCAATTTCTGAAATTTATTACAACACCTTAAGAAATAATGATGATTAATAAAAACCCATTGTCGTTAATGAACTGTTTTCAAATTTAAAATCAAAATGTTTTGGTCATATTCCCATTTTTTAGTTTTTAACTCTTCAATACCTCGCAAAAAAGGTTATATTTGTTATTTTTTCAGACTAACTGGCCACTGTTCTCACATAGTGGGATTGATAAAGTCACTACAAGGTCTGAAGCTTCATAATTTTTCACACAGCATCAGAGTTGCACCAGCGTTTACAAGTCTCTAAATCTATGTGTGGCTTGACAAATTGAATCAGTCTGGTTCTTTATAGCCGTTCAGGATACCGCACGTCTACATTACATAATCCACATGCACATCTTTTTACCATCTTGACAAATTAATTAAATTTCCGAAAAATACGAAGTCTGCTTTCGTGCCTAGCAACCGATAGCTTGTGATCCTAACATGGCGGTCGAAGTGGGTGTGTTGTACCTCGCGATCTGATTGGTCGGTTGACTGAGTTTGATTGACAGTTTCGGATCCATGAATTTAAATATTACAATGGGTTAACAGACCGTGTAATATAGATAAGACAGTGTGTTTCATTACAATAAACACCAGGTACCCATTTGACCTGTCCGTTTGATCTTTAAATTAAATATTACAATGGGTTAATAGACTGTGTGATTTAGGTAAGACAGCATGTTTCTTTACCATAAACACCCGGTAGCTAGTATTACTACCAGTTCTCATTTGACCTGTCCGTTTTGGGCCTTAATTTGAATATAAGAATAAGTCAACAGACTGTGTGATTTACTGACACAGCGTGTTTCATTACCATATACACCCGGTACCCATTTGATCTGTCCGTTTGACTTTTAATTTGAATATTAGAATGGGTTAATAGACTGTGTGATTTAGGTACGACAGTGTGTTTCATTACCATATACACCCGGTACCCATTTGATCTGTCCGTTTGACCTTTAATTTGAATATTAGAATGGGTTAATAGACTGTGTGATTTAGGTACGACAGTGTGTTTCATTACCATAAACACCCAGTTCTCATTTGACCAGTCGTTTTGACCTTTAATTTAAATATTACAAAGGGTTAATAGACTGCGTGATTTAGGTAAGACAGCGTGTTCCATTACCATAGACATCCGGTATCCATTTGACCTCTCCGTTTGACCTTTAATTTGATATTAGCATAAGTTTTCAGACTGTGTGATTTACTGACACAGCGTGTTTTATTGCCATAAACACCCGGTACCCATTTGATCTGTCCGTTTGACCTTTAATTTGAATATTACAATGGGTTAACAGACCGTGTGATTTAGGTACGACAGTGTTTCATTACCATAAACGCTTGGTACCCAATATAACTATCATCTTTTCTTAATAACCCTAAATTACGCAATTGATATATTTGTTTGAATATTCAAATTAAAGGTCAAACGGCCAGGTCAAACATGACGCACAATACCTGGTCGGGACTGTTTATAAACATCCGTAAAAAATAAAAATCGTCGGACTATAAGCCAAAATGCTATATATGCGATGTTACCTGATACTGCTGTTCAAAAACTTATTACCCATTCATTACAGGTCGGTAGCTCATCAGTTGGTAGAGTGATCGCTCCGTAAGTGGGAGGTCGCGAGTTCGAACCACGACCTGGTTTGACCCAAAACTTAAAATTGGGTAGTGATTGTTCTTTCGCCAAGCACTCGGCATAACGAAATGAAAGTCACTTTTCTTTCGGTTAGGAACTTATAATAAAGGCGCGATAAAGACTCCTGCTGCATAATGCCATAAGCAAAATGCACAGGTAAAATTTCTGTACCTTCGCCTATAGCTGGCGACGTTTCGATATAAGTGAAATATTCTTGACTGCGACGTTAAACATCTTTATTAACTCAACCCATTACTGGGGATATTTATGTCAGGTAAAACAACTTTATATTATACCTTTGAAGTAATTCTTGAAATCGGATTGGCTAATATCCTACCTCTTACTAATTTCTTGTTCATTCGATGATGCTGGTCACGTGCTGACCTAATATAATCCATATCGGGTCAGGCATGTGAATATCTAGTCAGTATGAGAGTTATTTCCCCTGACCAACGTCAATGGCGCTTGCCTCGCAGTAAACACGTCACATTTATCACAAATATTTACGGTAAATACAGACACTAGTAAAGGTGTTGTGATATTAGATTTCCAAGAACGAAAGTGCAATTGATTTCTTTGACGGAAGTTGCTAGCAAATCAAATTCATTATCGTTTTCAATATTTTGTCAGACAGAATGCCAAACGACGGTATTTCTAACCCAGTTACCAGCCACATGTCGCTCTGTGGATACACTCAAATTGGTTTTGTAAATAATTAATTGATGTGACCGGTATGACATAATCGTTAGTGTTTTAGTGACCTAATATGGTGTATACATAAAGAATTAATTTGGTTTGGCTGAGGGACAGCTATATGGGTTATGAAAACACAGCAGTGTCTCGTCCTGAACTACTCTCCAGTTTACGTATCTACAGGTATCAACCGTGGTTCTTCAGGGTGATCGGTAGGATAGTCTGTTGGTGACCTAATACGGTTTATACAGGGTCAGTAAATTCCATATCGGTGGAGGGCGAATTTACTGACCCTGTATAAACCATATTAGGTCACTTACAGTCTGTGTAATCATTAAAGTCAGTTTGGATCAATATATAATGTCCATTTTCATTTTCTGATAGTTAAAAGGATAGCAATTTATCACAAATACAGTACCTCTTCATCACCGCATTCTCGATACGAATTTGCGCATTCACTGATATTCACTGCGTCAGTACACTGTAAACAGGTTCCTTTTATTTGTCCTAAACAAAAAAAAAATAAACTGCAAATAATTTCCCATATTCAAAATTTATTATTATTATTAGCTCACCTGAGCCAAAGGCTCAAGTGAGCTTTTCTGATCACAATTTTTCCGTTGTCTGTCGTCGTCGTCGTCGTCGTCGTCGTCGTCGTCGTAAACTTTTCACATTTTCATCTTCTTCTCACGAACCACTGGGCAGATTTCAACGAGACTTGGTCAAAAGCATGTCTGGGTCGGTGCAATTCAGATTTGTTCGTGGTATTGCCATGGCTACCATAACTAGGTCAAGGTGACCTAGGGGTGCAAAAATCTTAAAAAATCTTCTTCTCCAAAAGTATTGATTGGAGAAAAAATCTGATGTGATATTTGGCTTCTCTAGGGTCTTAAGCCTGTAGTTTGTTCATTTAGTGAAATTCGGTCGAAAAATGGGTTACGCGTTTTTGCGTTTAATTTTGAAAAAATCGTAAAATAGCTTCAAATTGTTATAACTTGACTACTTGACCAGATAATGACATGGGGTTTTCAGTTTTGACATCTTCTTGTTAGTATCTTCAAAATGAGGTCAAGGTCAATTGTGAAGGTCGTGACCTAATTTTTTTTACCTCTGATTATACTTATTATCTCTAAAACTATAAACTTTTTGTATAGTCATGTATATTAGAATGTTGTAGGTATTGATACAATGACCATTTTGATGTATAGAAAAAGGTCATGGGTTCAAAGGTCAAGGTCACAGATGCGAAACAATTCCGAAATGGTTAATTATCTCGAAAACTATAAACTTTTTATATAGGCATTTATATTAGAATGTTGTAGATATTGTTACAACGATCATTTTGATGTATAGAAAAAGGTCATGGGTTCAAAGGTCAAGGTCACGGATGCGAAACAATACCGAAATGGTTAATTATCTCGAAAACTATAAACTTTTTGTATAGGCATTTATATTAGAATGTTGTTGATATTGTTACAACGATCATTTTGATGTATAGAAAAAGGTCATGGGTTCAAAGGTCAAGGTCACAGATGCGAAACGACACCAAAATGGTTAATTATCTCGAAAACTATAAACTTTTTGTATAGGCATGTATATTAAAATGTTGTAGGTATTGATACAACGATCATTTTGATGTAAAGAAAAAGGTCATGGGTTCAAAGGTCAAGGTCACAGGTGCGAAAACAATACCGAAATGGTTAATTATCTCGAAAACTATTAACTTTTTGTATAAGGATGTATATTAGAATGTTGTAGGTATCGATAAAACAATCATTTTGATGTATAGAAAAGGTCATGGGTTTAAAGGTCAAGGTCACAGATGTAAAACAATACTGAAATGGTTAATTATCTTGAAAACTATAAACGTTTTGTATAGGCATGTATATTAGAATGTTGTAGGTATTGATACAATGATCATTTTGATGTAAAGAAAAAATGGGGTCATTGGGGTTTAGTATTTACGTTGTCTTTAAATCTATCAGCTAGCCATTAGTTATCAGGTGAGCGTATAAGGCCCATGGGCCTCTTGTTATTATTATTATTATTATGAAAATTTTTATTGCGACCGATATACAGATTTTATTATAGGGCAGAGCACATTCATGGAAAAATAGCGTCAAATGCCAGTTTCAATGGGCATGGGTGTCTTTGGGGGAGACGAATTTCCTAACTCCAGAGTTAGGTTCAACCAAAAGTTTGCAAATAATGTCAACTTCTAGTGCGGGCGCGGCATTGCTGGTAACATTTTTCGAACGGTTGGTCAGATTTACTTTTTAGTCACGGTCACCTGGGTTGTCTTTGGGGGCGACAAATATACACAGTGTGTATGTACAACCCTCAGTATCAGGTCGAGTCCTTTTTTTAGAAGTCGTATCACTCGCGACGAGTAGTGATACGGCTAATAAAAAAGGACAATACCTGATACGAAGGTTGTACTCACACACTGTGTATATGCTATTTTTAACTAATATTTCCAACTAGGTTATTTAAAATAATAAAAACAACACTTTATGTGAAAACAATTATATTTTACCACAGAAAAACGCTGATACGGAATATTGTATTGCACATGTGCGATACGGACCTTTGCATCACATGGCAAGAAAAAGTATTATTATACCTCAGATACTATCTGTAATTTGATTGGATCGTTGGATCATGTGATCAGGGTGGAGAAAACATCGTGTATCCTATCCCACCTCTTCGGAACACACTATGACGTCACAATGATATGACGTCATCAATTGAGAATCGGTCACGACATTCTAGCGTTTGCCTCCGATGAGTTCCGATAGGAGAAAAGGCAATGAATCGGAGAAGGAATGATGTTTTCAGGTTGTCTTTTTTAAAATATTTTCTTTCTTTCTGTCTTTCTTATTACAATGGTTATCTTTCGGTATAATAAACAATTTATTGCCTTTGTTTGAGGGAGACATGAACATTTGTTCACCCTTAACAAGTCACATTTCCCTTGGGCTTCGCCCTCGGGAAATATGACTTGTTGCGGGTGAACAAATATTCATATCTCCCTCACTCAAAGGCAATAAATGTATAATGTATCGCTATAGTAAGATTCAATGGGTATGTCATAAAAAATATATTGACCTAATAAGAAAAATATATTTTTCATTCATGAAAAAGTGAGCTTAATTCTGTACATATAGCAATTTTTGAACTTTTTAACAAAACAACAAATAAGACTATGTCAAAATTATTCCTTCTGTACCTTTTTACTCAGGACAACTATAAATGTTACGTCATAATTGGAACATTCATGATGATCACATCTAAAAAAACACGAACAACAATGACCTACCTGACACTAAATGTCCTGATGTAACTTTAAATGAGGCCCAATAGGTTTATAAATTTGATTCTAACATGACCTGTGTCTTCTTTCATATGAAACATGAAGAGAGCTAGCAGTGATATAACAAAAGATATACCCATCGCTTTCCGTTTTAATGACGTAATCCCTTGCTTATCTTATTACGTCATGCTATGTGTCGCGAACAATGGCTATGACGTAATTTTCATTCATAAAATCGTTAATTTCAATGGAGGTAATCCCAACAGCCGAATTGTTTAAATGGACCTTTTTGCAAATAGATAGTAAAATGTACTTCAGAAGAAAGAGTTCGTCATGTTTATTTAATTCCTTTTTATCTAAATCATGTTTGAATTGAAATGATCACCATTTACCCGTGGTATATCGTCGAATAATACACGGTCCGGAGTTCACATGCAGAAGAATATATCACTTGGTGGCTTAGTAAGTGTTGATTTTATCTTAATTCTAACATGACCTGCATTTTTCTTCATGTGAAACATGAATAAGCCAACCGTGGTATAACAAACGATATACCCATCGCTGTCCCGTTTTAATGACGTACTCCTTTGCTTATCTTATGACGTCATACTATGTCGCAAACAATGGTAGTGACGTAATTTTCATTCATAAAATGATTGATTTCAGTGGAGGTAATTTCAACAGACGAATTGTTTCAAAGGACATTTTACAAATAAATAGTAAAACGTACTTCCGAAGAAAAGAGTTCGTAATGTTTATTTCAATCCTTTTTGTCTAAGTCATGTTAGAATTGAAATGATCAACATTTATCCGTGGTATATCGTCGAATACTACATGGGCCGTCGTTAACATGCGACGAATATATCACTCGGTGGCATATCCACCTCATTATATATTCTTTCGCATGTGAACTCCGGCCCGTGTTTTATTTCGACGATATACCACGGGTAAATATTGATTATTTCTTAATTAAATTTCCAAATTTTCACAAAATTTCTCTATGTACAGGAGAACTGAACAATAATGTTTTTAATTAAAATATAATTTGGTTAGGTCAGTGCATTTTATATGCATTTTTATTATACAATCTATTCAATAATCCATGTAATACGGTCATACAATAAAAATCGTATTGAATGAGTATGACGTCATAAAAACATGAAAGTCATTCCAGAGTGACGTCACACAATTGACCTAGTTCACATTTGTTTGTTTCATTTGACACTGTTTGTTGATTCTAATTTAAGCTGATACTTTTGTACTTTTCTTCTAAAAAGAAGATACGTTGTATTTAAATTGAAAATGTTTTTTTTGTTTTTGTATCCTGCGGACAGACTATTGTTTACTTTTAATATTTCAGCAGGATTTCTTTTGGCGCATGTAGACAGTTACGTGAATTTGTTGTGTTTTGGTCAATCAGCCGTTTTCTTATAATGAGAAGACAAGTTTTAAATCTACGAAAAACTCGTTTTTATGGGATAATATAATAAATAGAATCTTGCATTCGTGTTTATGCAATATTGAATTTATTAAACTCGTTGAATAAATTCAATATTACATAAACACTCATGCAAGATCCTCTATTTATTGATAGTTTAATGGAAACATTTTCAATTAAAATAAATAATAAAAACCATGTGCACTCAATCTATGGAAATACAGTAGACTCTGCTTGTGTATGTATCTTTTCATTTTTTTAGATTTATTCGTTATACAAGGTGGAAACTATTTTCCCCCAAAACGTGTATTTTTGCACAATTTCCATATGAAAATAAAACAAATATTTTAAATTTCTTAAATTATGAATTCCTGCTTTATTTTTATTTATAAATCTTCACACTTGTGTAGGCACCCCTCTTTCACGTTTTTCAACCAAATAGTTTTTACCTGAATTTTCCTACTTAGATGACCCTTAAATTAAAAAAAAATCGTGAATTATACTCACCAGTATGTCCTGTCTGAAAACAGAACCAACATTGTGTGTTATTACATTATTTAATGTAAAGATCCAACCCAAAAAAATTGGCGGTCTCTTTAAATATGACCAGTCGTTTGACGGGTTAAGTACTTTGCATTTTGTTATATATATAAAACGACTATTTTATCCACTATATAGAATCTTTTTCTCAAATGACATAATTATACCCCGCTTAAAAAGTGTGTGGGGGTATATATTGATAAGGGTGTCCGTGTGTCCTTCTGTTACACCTTAGGGTACTTATCTCTTATCCGCAACTCCTCCTAAACCCTTCAATGGATTTTCATGAAACTTTCACACAATCTTTGTGATATAATGTAGATGTGCACCTTCTATTTGATTCGATGGATTTTTTTATGTTGGGGAGCGGGGGTATTTTTTGTGAGCTTGTGGCTCACAGTTTTTCTAGTTGATAAAAGATTCAAATTTAGTTCAATTAAACTTCGAGTAGAAAAATAAATAAAAAAGTTACCGGGAAATATCCAATTTCAAGAAATGTGGACTGGATAGAAAATACTGAAAGGGGCCATAAAATTAGTCCCATGATATTTCCCAGCGCTTTCAAAGAAAAAAGATAGTATTGTATCAGTAACAGTCCATTCTGTATTAAAGATACGAAAATATTAAAAAAAGGACAAAATCTTATTTTTGTTGAGTACATTTAAAGATTATTATTTTTCGTGCAACATCCATTCCCTACTGCAAAACCATGTTTCATAGCATTATTTGACGTAAAAGATTTTTTTTGATGTTTCGAATATGCTTTGTTCTTGGTATCTGAAATCATTTTGCCAATGAACAGTGGATTTTATGTCTGAAATGTATAAAAGGCCATAGCTGTATCCTTGGTATTATTTTGTGCCGAATCGGCGTCAGTTTGATTTAGCGGTATCTCAGTTGTAACTATTTTTAAAATTATTTGACGTCCCATAGTTGCATGTTCATTTCACTGAATTTTGAGCACACACGTGGCGGGGTAGCTAGCTAAACAGGAAGTACTTACCCTTCCGGACCACCCGGCCTCGCTTCCCTGGCGGAAGTTCACGTGTCAACCAAACTGATCAGTTTAAAGTATTTCACATTGCTCCTTGATTGCGATTCGGACATGGAGTTGTATGTTTGATTTTTAATAATTAAACATGTAAAAACGTTCTTAGTTATAAACGACAAAACGGCTTTTGGTTTTATATATATATCGGTAGTTTTTCTTCAGCAATCTATTTATCAGTAGCTTTTGGGTCACTAGAAGGGCCATTGATCCATTATTTTGCTAAATAACCCAATTTTTTAAGACTTAGTCGGCTATAGTTAACATTTCATGAATGTGAAAATATTTATTGTCTTTTGTTCGGGAGAAAAGTTTTTCAAAGCCCCCTCTGAAAAATCGATATTGAACACTGTTATACTAAAGCATACCCCAGCCAATTCAAGCTTTGACGACATTTTTGGCCATTGTTAAACGTTCGAATATGTACATGTGCTGTGAATATTAAAGGACTTTTATCATTGGTAACGAAACTGTTGTATCAACATGAAATCTAAATGTCTGTCCGAGGAGTGTATAGCTACATAGTCACGTGGTACTTTATTCGGCAAACCTCGATAAAACTCGTCACTCTCATCATGGCGAATTATTACGGAATCAGCCGAGTTATGACAAACAAAACTTTTGTAATGACACCTTTAAATACAATGAAATATTCACTTATACATTGAGTTTTGGTGATGATTCAAGTGACAATTAAATAGTGTAAAAAAAACAAATACAAAGATATGAGAGAGAGAGAGAGAGAGAGAGAGAGAGAGAGAGAGAGAGAGAGAGAGAGAGAGAGAGAGAGAGAGAGGGGGTGTACTTACCACCGGAGCCGAGGTACTAGCACCTGTTAATGCGACGTATAACAAAATAAACTTTAGTCCAAATCACCTTTTTGTGACAATGAATTATGCTTGTTTTCAAAGAAATTCCAATATACTTGAATACAGTCAAACCTGCCTTTAAGACCACCTCTATATAAGGACCACCTGCTTATACAGGCCAGTAGAATTATATCCCAATTGTTATTTATTCATATGATTTGAACCTGTATATACAAACCACCTGTCCATAAAGGACACTTTTATAGGCTCCCTTGGATGGCCTGTATATACAGGTTTGACTGTAAATATCTTTTCACTTACTTAAGCATAATCGTATAAGCTTAAGGAAATTGCTGTACGCATCCGCGATTAGCGTAGACTTTTTCTATTCAGAGTAAAACGTTGTCGCTATGGAGATTTAATTATAACATGTTGCAAACACTAAAATAAGCAAATTGTGTACCCTGGGGTAAAACATTTTTATACCGAAAACCTCTTAATAATAATAATAACAATAACATAATAATAAAGTGCACAAAGTAACAAGTAACGGGTAGGTACACATGTATAAGGGGTACATTTGTTTTAGATTGAGAGAGAAATGAGAGAGAGAGAGAGAGAGAGAGAGAGAGAGAGAGAGAGAGAGAGAGAGGAATATATTATATATTCACTCCCTGGTCTCATCCTTACCAAGATCACAGAGGTTTCGATTACATGGTTCGACCTCATTAGAGGCAGGTTTACAACATCGAGCGCACTCAACGACTGATCTTCTTTTCCTTCTTTTTCCCAAAAGTGAATTCATAATATGACACACCTTAGAAAAAATACAAGTACCTGTATATCGAGACATTGCCATCTATATATATATATATATATGAGAGAGAGAGAGAGAGAGAGAGAGAGAGAGAGAGTGCTTTACTCGCTGGTAAAGTAATAGATACTACATAAAATGGCCCAGCATGAGCACCGGTGCCCCGGGGATAGATTTTCAGCATTTTATGAAAAATGAGCTATCATACTCTTTTTATATATATGTGATACGTTATATTTTTTAAATAAATGCTTAAAATCTATTTTCCGCGCACCTGTGGCCCTGAGCAACTATCAGTTAGAGTTGAGTTTAGGTTTGACGTTTAACGTCACTTATATCGAGACGTCGCCAGTTAAAGGCGAAGGTGCAGGAATTTTGCCTGCAATACTGTGTTGACTGTCATAAAACTTTTTGAGGGTCTTGATCAGTCTTGTTTTGCAATATCCCTAAATCAACAATTTATTTGCGAGCAGCCATTTTTCATTTTTCCAACAACTTCCACCTTCATATCCTTAAAAGGAACGATTGATAACTGGTAATTATAAATGACATCACAAAGTTCCTGACTACATTATAATGATAAAGATAGTCGTATTTCACAGTTGTCCCATTTCACTTTCTTTTGTTATAATACCCCCGCAAAATAATTTGAGGGGTTTTATAAGGAATCACCATGCCCGTCTGTCTGTCCGTTCGTCTGTCTGTCTGGCCTTGTAAAATCTTGAACGAGCCATATCTTCAGACGAATGTAACAAAACTTCACAAGAATAATCTCGACTTACCCCCTCGGATCTACACCCTGCATTGTTATAGTTCTGTCCTGTAGACACTTACCCCCTCGGATCTACACCCAGCATTGTAGAGGAACCATCTCCCGTAGTAATTTATCCTCTCAGTGAAGCATTCCTATAAATTGTGAAAAACAAATTATTCCATTATGTCCTTATCTTATATAGAGCAAGCAATTTCGGATCTCTCGATTTTTGAATTGCACTTTATTATGATGTTCAAAGGGTCGTTACTCCCTAACAAATAACCAGAAGATATGAGGATTTCCTTTCATGCATCTGCTCCGAGTTTTGTGATACATTGCTTCATAGTGTTAAAGATTTATTCCGGACTAAGTTCCAGTGGCGGATCCAGGATTCTATGTTGGGGGTGGGGGCACACTGACAAATTCTAACATAAGTTTGCCGATAGGCTACAAGATGAATCAAACGTTTGCTCGAGATGTATTGTAAATAAGTTGTGACACAGATCCATTCTTATAATCGGTGCTGGTTTATTTTTATATTTTAGAAACAAAAATGAATTTATAGACTGGTAAAATATTTCTTATTATGAATACCCGAAAATTTTAGGGGGGGAAGTGGCACAGGCCGGGTGTGCCCTCGTCTGGATCCGCGCCAGAGTTCAAATTAAATATCCCCCAATTTCTTGGAAAGGTAGGGGAATAATCAAGAGCTTAGAAGCTGGTTGACTAAGCACCCACGGGATATCAAAAACCCAGTAGGCAATACAATAATGTATTGTCAGAAATATGGTACGGTCTAAATTTGCTTCTGAAAAATCTGAAAAAATCTACAAAAACTAAGACATACTACCCCGTACAAAGTATTTCCTTAGGTAATTTGGTTCAATATATTTTGGTCCTTCGGATATTTTCCAACCCCTTGGCAAATTTTTGGTTTCACAATTTTGGTTCAAGTACTACTGATAAGAAGAAGTTGTTTATGAAACGCCCGTCTAATGCTGTAAAATCAACACTGGTATACATGTGATATGTAATTACATATTATACCAGTTTTAATTTTACAGCGCTAGACGGCCGTTTCAGAATACAATTCTTCATCAGTAGTGCTTGGACCAAAATTATGAAACCAAAATTATTTTGAAGATGTTGAAAAGGTACCCAAAGAACCAAAATATATTTTACCAAATTAAGCTAAGGAAATACTTGAGGGAGTATACCTTAGTTTTTGAGAAATTTCAAATTTTAACTTGCAGGAAATTTAGAAATACACTATATTTCTGACAACAATATCTGCAAGTCTATTTTGTTTAAAAATGAACTTGGCATTTTTTTAATTAATGTACTGTATCAGATTATCTTCCCTTTTCGTACAGATGAATATACCATCAAGCATATCTCCCCTTTCCCGTCCTGTAGACTAACAACATCACAGACCAAAAAGTACAAAAAGTACAAAATTATCTTCCTTTTTGCGCTCTGGTAAACCTGCACCTAAAGAGATCAAGAATAGAATTACCTCCCTTTCTAGCCCTGGTAAACCTACACCATCGCAGATCAGGAATAGAATTACCTCCCTCTCTCGCCCTGGCACAGATCAAAAATAGAATTACCTCCCTTTCTCGCCCTGGTAAACTTGCACCATAAGAGATCAAGTATAGAATTACCTCCCTTTATGCACCCTGATAAGCATGCACTATTCTACATCAAGTAAAGATTTACCTCCCTTTCTTGCCTTGGTAAATTTTCACCGTCAGAGGTCAAAAATAGAATTACCTTCCTTTATACGCCCTGATAAGCATGCACCAGGCTACACCAAGTAAAGATTTACCTCTCTTTTTGCGCCCTGGTGAACCTGCACCATCAGAGATCAAAAATAGAATTACCCCCTTTATGCGCCCTGATAAGCATGCACTATCCTACATCAAGTAAAGATTTACCTCCCTTTCTGCGTCCATGCAAACTTGCACCATCGGAGACCAAGTATAAACACATTGAACATTAAAAATAAAGATAATAATTAAAATAGAATTACCTCCCCTTGTCCACAATACATGGTGGTACAATTATCTAGAGATGCTGCATCAATGCAGTGCAGACATTTTTCTAGACCGGAAGCTGAAATATAATGTAAAAAGAATCCATTAATGGCATTATGATTATTAATGTAGCATAAGGAGTTGAGCTAAGTACATGTAACAGTGTTTTACGTCCAAATCAAGAATATTTCACTTATATCGACACGTCGCCAGCTATAGGTGAAGATGTAGAAATTTCGCATGTGCGTTGCGCTTATGGGGCATTATACGACAGGGTTCGACTATCATGTCAGGAGACTTCGTTAATTTTAAGTTCTTATCCGAAAGAACAATGCCTTTCATTTCGTAATGTCGATTGCTTGGCGAAAGAACAGTCACTACCCACTTTCAAGTCTTGGGTCAGACCTGTTCGGGTTCGAACCCACGACCTCCCATTGACGGAGCAAGCACACTACTAACTGAGCTACCGCAGGGGCAATGTAGTATAAGGAAATCTCATTCGAGAGTTTGAATATTTCAGTCAGAGACGAGTCTTTCTGGAGGCGAATATGGCCGAGTGGTACTGTCACTTGCTTTGCTTGTTTAGGTTCGAACCTCGGGACTTTTCTGATATGAAACTTCTCTTGTCAATAATAAAGCTGTTAAAAGTTTAAAGTTCTTGAGTAGTCTTTCGGAAGACTCAAAACTGAGTACCTAAGGACACTCTTTTAGAAATCGGAAAATAGTAGCAAAGACTTGAAAGTGGGTAGTGACTGTTCTTTCGCCAAGCACTCAGCATTACGAAATGAAAGTCACGGTTCTCTTGGATGGGAACTTAAAATAAACGAGGTACCGTGTCACAGTGGGCTTGGCACGATACAGAACCCTGCTGTTTAATGTCATCAGCGCAACGCACAGGCAAAATTTGCACCTTCGCCTTTAGCTGGCGACGTCTCGATAAAAGTGAAATATTCTTGACTGGGACGTTATACACCATTTTCCTTACATTTTGATTTACACTGACCTTGACACCATGTTGTTTATTTTCATAAGATTTTCATTTAGTCAGTCGTCGACAAAACTGTACCACTGAGGATAAAACATACCTTATTTCTTCCTGTTCAAATCTGTAATTTTTTTAGAAAAATACCATCTGATTTTTATGAAGGCAGTCGCCTCGTTTGCCTCATAGTAAGTTACGCCCCATTTTGGTTGAAGCTTAATACGAACCCGTCAATGTTCGATCTTTCGACTGCAACTAAGGTGCACGAAATGACAAGTATAATCTTAAACCTATGTTGTTACATTAGGCGTGTTGTTCTGCTAGGGTGAGATTTGCGTTATCGCTCATTCGATCTTTCGACCTAAACGAGAGGAATCGAAGGAACGGAATCACGATAGCGAAAAAGCGAAGCTGCAAATTGGCGAAAGAGTGGTAGTAACTTTGCTCTTACGTCTTTGCTATTGTTCTATTGCTTTGGCGTCGTCGCTATTTGCTCCATGGTTTGGCGTCTTCGCCTTTGTATTTTTGCCCTGTTGCGTTGGTTCCGTCGCCATTGTGCTTTTGCTCCATGGTTTGGCTTCTTCGCCATTGTAATTTTGCCCCATTGCGTTGGCTCCGTCGCCATTGTGTTTTTGCTCGATGGTTTGGCTTCTTTGCCATTGTATTTTTGTCCCATTGTGTTGGCTCCATCGCCATTGTGTTTTTGCTCCATGGTTTGGCTTCTTCGCCATTGTATTTTAGATCTGTTGCGTAGGCTCCGTCGCCATTGTGCTTTTGCTCCATGGTTTGGCTTCTTCGTCATTGTATTTTTGCCCCGTTGCGTTGGCTCCGTCGCCATTGTGTTTTTGCACGATGGTTTGGCTTCTTCGCCATTGTATTTTTGTCCCATTGTGTTGGCTCCATCGCCATTGTGTTTTTGCTCCATTGTTTGGCTTCTTCGCCATTTTATTTTGGCCCCGTTGCGTTGCATCCATCGCCATTGTGCTTTTGCTCCATGGTTTGGCATCTTTGCCTTTATATTTTTGCCCCGTTGCGTTGGCTCCGTCGCCATTGTGTTTTTGCTCCATGGTTTGGCTTCTTTGCCATTGTATTTTTGTCCCATTGTGTTGGCTCCATCGCCATTGTGTTTTTGCTAATTTGTTTGGCTTCTTCGCCATTGTTTTTTCGCCCCGTTGCGTTGGCTCCATCGCCATTGTGTTTTTGCTCCATGGTTTGGCTTCTTCGCCATTGTTTTTTTCGCCCCGTTGCGTTGGCTCCATCGCCATTGTGATTTTGCTAATTGGTTTGGCTTCTTCGCCATTGTATTTTGGCTCCGTTGCGTTGGCTCCATCGCCATTGTGTTTTTGCTCCATTGTTTGGCTTCTTCGCCATTGTATTTTTGCCCCGTTGCGTTGGCTCTATCGCCATTGTGTTTTTGCTAATGGTTTGGCTTCTTCGCCATTGTTTTTTGCCCCGTTGCGTTGGCTCCATCGCCATTGTGTTTTTGCTCCATTGTTTGGCTTCTTCGCCATTTTATTTTGGCCCCGTTGCGTTGCCTCCATCGCCATTGTGCTTTTGCTCCATGGTTTGGCTTCTTTGCCTTTATATTTTTGCCCCGTTGCGTTGGCTCCGTCGCCATTGTGTTTTTGCTCCATGGTTTGGCTTCTTTGCCATTGTATTTTTGTCCCATTGTGTTGGCTCCATCGCCATTGTGTTTTTGCTAATTTGTTTGGCTTCTTTGCCATTGTTTTTTCGCCCCGTTGCGTTGGCTCCATCGCCATTGTGTTTTTTCTCCATGGTTTGGCTTCTTCGCCATTGTTTTTTCGCCCCGTTGCGTTGGCTCCATCGCCATTGTGTTTTTGCTAATTGGTTTGGCTTCTTCGCCATTGTATTTTGGCTCCGTTGCGTTGGCTCCATCGCCATTGTGTTTTTGCTCCATTGTTTGGCTTCTTCGCCATTGTATTTTTGCCCCGTTGCGTTGGCTCTATCGCCATTGTGTTTTTGCTAATTGGTTTGGCTTCTTCGCCATTGTATTTTTTGCCCCGTTGCGTTGGCTCCATCGCCATTGTGTTTTTGCTCCATGGTTTGGCTTCTTCGCCATTGTATTTTGGCCCCGTTGCGTTGGCTCCATCACCATTGTGTTTTTGCTCCATGGTTTGGCTTCTTCGCCATTGTATTTTGGCCCCGTTGCGTTGGCTCCATTGCCATTGTGTTTTTGCTTGATGGTTTGGCTTCTTTGCCACTGTATTTTTGTCCCATTGTGTTGGCTCCATCGCCATTGTGTTTTTGCTTCATGGTTTGGCTTCTTCGCCATTTTATTTTGGCCCCGTTGCGTTGGCTCCGTCGCCATTGTGTTTTTGCTCCATGGCTTAGCTCCATCGCCACTGTGTTTTTGCTCCGTTGCGTTGGCTCCGTTGCTATTGTGTTTTTGCTCAATGGTTTGGCTTCTTCGGCATTGTATTTTTGCCCCATTGCGTTGGCTCCATTGCCATTGTGTTTTTGCCTGATGGTTTGGCTTCTTTGCCATTGTATTTTTGTCCCATTGTGTTTTTGCTCCATGGTTTGGCTTCTTCGGCATTGTGTTTTTGCTCCATGGCTTAGCTCCATCACCATTGTGTTTTTTCTCCATGGTTTGGCTTCTTAGTCACTGTATTTTGTCCCGTTTCGTTGGCTCCATCGCCACTGTGTTTTTGCTCCATTGCGTTGGCTCCGTCGCAATTTTGTTTTTTGCTCCGTTGTCTTGGACACCACTGTATCAAAACATCATAATATACTACGAACAAATACTTACCTGTAGCTAGGAATGCCAAGAACAAAACACCTGAAATATTAAAAAAGTAAAAAATAAATAAATAAATAATAAAAAGTAATTGAAACATACTAATATCCCGTATAGAATAAATTTTTTCGAATTTTTCTTTTTCTTTATTCGCATGATAATGAATCAGGCCCAACTTTTACAAGCATTCCTTAGCTAAGGTTCCCCTTAACTTAAAATCTGTCAAATTTTCAAATCTTTATAATTTTGTTATATTTCAAGATATTCGGGAATTTAAGGGGTCATTTTCAAGATCATTTCTAGATTAAAACATTCAAATTTGCAATTAATTTTGAAAAACGTATCTCTTAGTAATTCTGAAAAAAAGATTACCAAAATATGCTAGATTCAAGTTAAGGAAACGATTCTGAAACCAGTACCCTGGCCCGGTTTCACAATCATTCCTTAGCTAAGATTTTCCTTAACTTAAATTTAACAAAATTTGTTATCTCTTTTGAACTATTGATGAATATTTTTGTCAAAACTAAATGCAAATGTTTAAATCTAGAAATGATCTTAAAAATGACATCTTAAATTCCTGAATATCTAAAAAAAAATGAACAAAATTATAAAGATTTGAAATTTTACCAGATTTAAGCTACGGAAAATCTTACCTAAGAAATGATTGTAAAACTGTGGCTTGGTCCCTTTGATAATAGAAGATGGCCAGTGTTCAAGATCAAAATGGATGTTATGATAAAACAAAATATTTCGAAACTAAGAATAAAGTTATAAAAAATCAGAAAGCGAATTTCGCACTGTTCAAGATCAAAACGGTATGCTGAAGCAAAATATTTCTAAAATGAAAATAAAGTTATAAAAAACAGAACATGAATTTCATTATAAACGTTACCTTTTATCATGAAATACAGCATAGTTAGTGCCAATACAGCCACCGTTTAAGGAAATGGTTTATCAAGGTTAGTTCGCTAGTCTTAATAATGCTTATCTACGGATCAGAGAAGGTCATACAAGTGCTAAAATAAACTCTGTTCGACAGATCATACTTGAAGTATGTTACATAACTATTCAACATTCATAGAGAGAGAGAGAGAGAGAACTTCATTATCATAGGCGTAGGAGCAGGGGGGAAGCTCCCCCCCCCCCCCCCCCCAATGTCAGAGAAGATATATTGTGTGAAATTTTGTATCATGCTAAAAAAAGAAAGAAAGAAAAAAAACAAGAGCTTTAACAGGAAATGTCCATCTGGTAACCAATCAATTATCAATTTCATCATTATACTTGTAAAAGGGCGTCAAAATTTTCCGGGGTACCCCATATCCTGTGGCGGATTCAGCGGGGGGCATAGGGCGAATACGCACCCCTCCTTTATATCGCTAATAATACATATTGTTCAGCTCAGATTGCACCAGAATGCAGGATTTTTGCGCCACTTTTTCAAATTTTCCGGGGGAGCATCCCGTACCCCCTAGAAGGTTCGAGCCTTCAAATCTCACATTATACGCCCCCTTTCTAAAATTCTGGATCAGCCTCTGATATCCATCTCCAATGAGAGGGTGATTATGGAACTTGTGTCATATTGTTATTTTATATAATCTTGCCTTGATACCACAGTATTTTAAACCTATCAAAACGATGCACAATACATTGAAAATGCGTCTAGACAGGACTTAGTTTTGAAAATTTTCCGGGGGAGGACCCCCACCTGCGGCACGACATAGGACATAGCTTCGGTTTTGCCCCCCCCCCCCCCCCGCCCCAATATTAAAAACCCTCCTGCGCCTATGATTATGCTCGAATCCTTGACGTACTTTCCTGCTTTCTCCCCGCCTGGTATTCAGGTTCTAAGAGAAGAGAATATTGACTGGTTCACCCAGCTGCAGTGTCCCTATATAATGTGAGTTAGCACCTTGAAGTCGCCCTGGCTGCCTGTTAGTACAAGGCAGATCACAAAACACACTCGCTAATGTCACACATACATGACCCTATTCATAGATCAATCCGAATAAAATAGTGAAACAATATTACAATCAACTTAATAAAAAAACAAATTGGTTGTTTATTTAAAAAAAAAAAACAATTGCATTATCCCCCCTTCCGCCTCACAATAGGGCCAAAGATAATAATTTAAAGTGGACCAGAAACAGATTGAAACAAACAAAACAAAACAATATTAAAATGAAATACAAATGAGTATCGGGCAAAACTTTAGAAAACTAAAAAGGTAGAGAACAAACCCCCAATTCACATAACCGGAGGCAGACGGTAACCACTTCCGGTCAAGCTGAAGGATCAATTGATCAGTTTTAATATAAAAAACGTATTTATATTCCAACATAATAAGAATATATTACTTGTAAGAGCTAAACACGAGATTGTATTTAAGATTATACAAGAGTAAGCCCTATTTGACCCCCCCCCCCCCCCCCGCGCTTAAAAGGAAGCAAGGGGTCGAAAAATTTGAGCCCTACCATTTTCTTATTATTTAGCCTAAACTTAGTTCAACTTAACAAAAAATTTAATTTTAGCAAACAAATCGTACGGAATTACACGTCATACCGCACTATAAGATTTCGGCTAATATAATGACTATCACTTTTATACTTTTATTTAGCGTGAGATTTATCTTCCCGTAAAAACGAGAATGGGTTCAATCTTGAATTCAAATCAAACACGAAAATTTTCATTATGAAATGCATTTTTCCTTTGCAGAACAAACCAGAACGGAATCTCAGTCGTTAGAATGTTTGCTCCGTATGTGGGAGGTCATGGGTTCAAACCCCTTCCGAATTTCACAAAGACTTGAAAAGTCCTTCGCCAAGCACTCTGCATTTAGAAATGAAAGTCACTGGGTCCTTTAGAAGAGACCACAACCGATGCCTCGTGTCTCGGTAGACGTTAATGAACCCTCCCTGCAATTAATATTGCCCTGAGGGCATTGCAAGAGTATAAAATTCTGCCATTTAAGTTAAAGCTGGTGACGCCTCGATATAGGTGAAATATCGTTATCGTAAAGCCCCATTCGATCATTCAACAACTTCAAAAATATACACATGTTTTGATTATTTGTGTAAAACCACATTCGACATAGACGGTCGCTTTGAACCGGGTCAACTACATTTGCACTTGAAATTGATAACAGCATATTTCCTTATGCAAAACGTGGTGACCCTAAGTCGTCGTTACTGCTGTGGCGTAGCACGAAATTTAAGAAAAAGAGATAGCGGTGATTTTTTTCGTCAGTGCATTAAAACCCTGTATAGACTTGTTGAAAGATTAACATTGAGTTGAGAAATGATATTTGCTGTCTCGGTCAAGAATTTTTCACTTATATCCAGACGTCGCCTGCTACTGGCGAAGGTGTAAAAATTTCGCATGTGCGTTGCGCTGATAGCATTATACAGTAGGGTTTTTATCGTACCACGCCTACCGTGAAACGGGACTTCGTTAATTTTAAGTTCCCACCCGAAAAAACCGCGACTTTCATTTCGTAATGCCGAGAACTTGTCGAAATAACAGTCACTACGCACTTCCAAGTATTGGGTTAGACGCGGTCGGGGTTTGAATCCACGACCTCCAACGTACGGAGTGAACACTATACCAACTGACGAGCTACCACAGTTGCCCATACTCCCTGTGAGGGGGTTATTGTAAAAAAGAAAAGAAAAGAAGTAGAAGTTCGACTGTCTAGTGACCGAAAAGAGGTCAAGGGTTACTGTAGGAACCACTGTGACTGTGACAGTGACATTCTCTTTATATCCATAGAAAATCAAATAAATTTGAATAAAGATCGATATTTTTCACTTACTTGTACCTAGTCGTAACAGGAAATCTGTATGCACATCCGCGATTAGCCCAAAATATATCTGCATAGGGAAAAACGTTGGTGCTATGGGGATTTAACATGTTGAAAAACCAGGCAAATGGCGGCTTCTGTTGCGCATATAACGTAAAACGTTACCAAGGGCATCACTTCCGGTGTAAACATCGTCATTTTCGCATGTGTAAAATCCCCATACCGCCAACATTTTCCTTTTTACAGACATACTTTATGACAATCGCGGATGCACATACAGATTTCCTTATACGACTAGGTATAAGTAAGTGAAAAATATCAAACTTTATTCAAATTTATTTGATTTTCTATGGATATAAAGAGAATTTCACTGTCACAGTCACAGTGGTTCCTGCAGTAGTACAAGTAGCTACTGAGATAAAGTACATGTATACCTTTCAGCGCAAGGTTGGCAGTGCCAAATTGAAGCTCACAATGCGAAATGATATGACGTCAACAATAGAATATGACGTCAGACACGTTTGTAAACATATGACGTCATTAGTTAATTGCACATTATAATCTCAATAGTCCACATTTTGCTTTTTTTAATTTTACAAAAAAGATTATATTTTATCTAAGAGTTGTCATTTCCGTTGAAAGGACATACTCGTATGTGCCCGTATGCAGGCTGTCGGTAGAGAACACATATGTCCGCGGCGTGGCAGCAAGAGGGTTAACTCTAAGCTAATGAATTGGTGCTGAATCAACAACGCATCTCGGTCCCTATATCTCGGAATCGTTTCGGCAGATGTTGCAAATTTCTTGTCTGTTTTTCGACCACTTGCTCTCCATAGATTGTCCTCTCAGCAGCTGAGCTCCGACATTTTTCGTTAGTTAAGTGTTAAACTTTCGACAGGTCTGCACTGTATACATAGGTAACAAAGAACCGGGATAAGTTGTCAATTGGACATTTATTCGATAGGTCGTCGTTAAACTTTCGACAGGTGACACTGTATATAGGTAACGAAGAACCGAGATAAGTTGTCGTTTAGACACTTCGATAGCTCGTCGTTAAACTTTCGACAGATGACACTGGTCATCGGTTTTTAAGGTCTCTTCCGAGGAACTCCGTGACTTTCATTTTTAAATGTCGAGTATTTGGGCGAAAGAACAATCATTATCTTTTATCAAGTGTATAGGTAAGATCACAACCGGGTTCGAACCTATGACCTTCCACATACGAAGCGAGCACTGTACCAGTTAGACTACCGTAGTGGTCGCTTAGCTTGATGCAAGTACTTAAGCACTGATGTTTAAATAGTCACAATAAGTTAAGTTTGGTTGGTTGAATTTTGCTTAACGTCGCTTCAGCAATTTTAAGCTATTCGCGACGAGAACTATTCACTTTCACGCATGTGTTTTGAGCGGGGCTCTAACCCACAGCGGTTAGAAACCCTGGATTTGTAGACTGACGTCTTATCTATTAGGCCACCGCGCCTCTCAACAGTGTAGGCCCATCAAATGTTACACGTATTACAAATCGGCAGAGATCATCTCGAAATAAAACTGAGCTAGATTAGCAAAAGAGTGACTCGACTTAAACCTGAGCTTACAAAAAGGGCCGTGACTCGAGCTTACAAAAAGGGGCCGTGACTCGTCTTCCGAGTGGCTGAGGTAAGACTAGCAAGTGGCTGGAAGGCTCAACAGATATATATAGCATCTACCGAAAATCTGGCAAAATAGCTAACGAAAGACTGGGATGACCACGAGTTGAGTTGAGTGATGGTGTTTAACGTCCCAGTCACTTATATCGAGACGTCGCCAACTATAGGCGAAGCCGCACAACAGTAATTTTGCTTGTGCATTGCGCTCATGGCATTATACAGCAGGGTTCTTTATCGCGCCAAGCCTACCGCGACACGGAACCTTGTTTACTTTAAGATCCCACCCGGAAGAATCGTGACTTTCATTTCATAATGCCGAGTGCGGAAGAACAGTTACTACCGGGATGACAACGAGCTGCACGAATGAGTGTTAAACTATCGACGGGTCTGTCCAGTGTATTTCGACAACTCTGCAGATTTTTAGGTAATGGGTATCGAACAACTATCGACAGATTTGTACTGTGTATGATTTTTTGACAACATTGTTCGACACGAAGATTAAATCTAATTTTAAGTTTAACCATATTCATTATTTCTAAAAAACCCTTTTTCAGAGATTAAAGCCACATTTTACAAACAATTACTATTTTTCTTTTTGCATCATTCAATTTGGAAGTGACATAATATACAATGTCAGATTCTGCTAAAATTCATATTTCAAAAAATCTGCACACTCCGTAAAATTTTAAATTTCAATTCAAACGGAAAAATGTCTATGTCCGATAACTCCTCCTTCTTATCCTTATAAGGCATGACTGATTACTGGAAATGTAGATGACATCACGACTTACCTGCCTAGATTATAATGATAAAAAAGGTGGTATTGAACAACTGTGGACCTTGAGCCTGTGACCAGGTTTACAATACCACTTTCTTTTATTATAATAATTTGGACAATTAATGGAATTTTTCAGTTTGAAGTTCAATTTTACATTGTGGAAGTCAAAGTTTTAAATTCTAGGACCAGATCTGTCTTATTGTATGTGTGTCTGCGCGCCATTTGTAAGAAATTTATTGACGCAAATGACCCCCGCAGAACCGAATTTTCCATGACCTTGACGTAGGTCATATCACAAAGGTTAAGATAACAATAGGTATCAGGTATCAGGAACATCGATTTTGGGTTACAGTGTATAATCACAAAGGTCAAATTATCTTGATAAGCCAAGGGTTTAAAATTACAGATCTATATGGATTAAATAGGTCAAGGTCAAGGAATATAGTTGACGTTAAAACGATGAGTAATGGTGTTTAACGTCCCAGTCAAGAATATTTCACTTATATCGAGACGTTGAAAGCTATAGCCGAGGGTGCCGAAATTTTGCCTGTGCGTTAGACTGATTGCATTATACAGCAGGGTTCTTTATCGTGCCAAGCCCACCGTGACACGGGACCTCGTTTATTTAAGTTCCCATCTGAAAGAACCGCGACTTTCATTTCGTTATGTCGAGTGCTTGGCGAAAGAACAGTCACTACCTACTTTAAGTCTTGGGTCAGACCGGGGGGGGGGGGGGGTCGAACCCACGACCTCCCACTGCGGTAACTCAGTTGGTTAAAACGATGAGGTGGGGGTACTAGTCCCTCGCGAGTCTAGTTTTTTAATTAATGTATTGAAGATATAAAATTATTGTAAAAAAATAAAATTATTTAAGTGGTTTCCTCCTACAGACATTCACTGAATATCATAACACAGGTGTTGGAGATTGATTTAATACATCGCGTTAAAAAACTCTATTAACATGGTTGTTGTAAACATGTTTAAGAATCCATACAATCATGTATGTTTTACTTAAAATCATTAACATTTAAGATGGGTGCGTAAGTGTTATATACCATGTAAGTTCGAATCCCGACCGGGTCTGATCCAAGACTTGAAAGTGGGTAGTGACTGTTCTTTCGCCAAACACTCGGCATATGAAAGTCACCTGTTTTTCAGATGAGAAAATAAACGAGGCGCCGTATCACGGTGGGCTTGGCATGCTAAAGAACCCTGCTGTATAATGCCATCAGCGCAACACACAGGCAAAATGTCTGCACCTTCGCCTATAGCTGGCGACGTCTCGATATAAGTGATATTATTTACTGGCCATGGGACGCTAAACACTGTTACTCAACTTAACTTAATGTAAAATTGAATAAGTTTTAAATTCTAGGACTAGATCTGTGTGTTTGCGCGCCATTTGTAAGGAATTTCCTGACGCAGAACCGTATTTTCCATCATGATGTAGGTCATATCACAAAGGTCAAGGTCACAAAAGTTAGTTTTGAATTATAATTCAGGCTAAATCTAGCCCCAAATGATAAAATTTTGGCTAGGAGAGTGTACAAATTAGAACAAAATTATTAAAAAATATTTGGATATGGTGCGCGAGTACTGGTCAAATTGGAGTATAATACGTCCGTTGGAAAATCCGATCTAATTTACCCCCCCCCCCCTCTATTTTTCTGAGTAATCTTATATAAAAATATAATTCAGATTTAAAGAGCAGTTGAAACAATTTATAACAAGACTAGTTTCCTTATTAAAAAGTTAATTATAAATTCATTTGATAAACTTACCCGGTAACTCTTTTAATTTTTTCATTTAATTTTTATTTTCGTGATAGATTGCTGTTTTTATTCTAGATCTACAGTACAGACCTGTTAAAATTTAACATCAAGCTGACGAATTAGTGTCGAATCTTACAGTTCACCTTGGGTCCTCATTACCTATAACAGTTTTTCGGTAGCTGTGATCTATCTCTCGACAGTTTTTCGGCAGCTGTGATCTTTATCTCTAGACAGTTTTTCGGTAGCTGTGATCTATCTTTAGACAGTTTTTCGGCAGCTATGATCTATCTCTAGACAGCTTTTCGGCAGTTGTGATCTATCTCAAGACAGTTTTTCGGCAACTGTAATCTATATCTCGACAGTTTTTCGGCAGCTGTAATCTTTATCTCGACAGTTTTTTGGCAGCTGTGATCTATCTCAAGACAGTTTTTCGGCAACTGTAATCTATATCTCGACAGTTTTTCGGCAGCTGTGATCTTTATCTCGACATTTTTCTTTAGTTGTGATCTATATCTCTCAGCAGTTTTTCGGCAGCTGTGATCCATATCCCGACAGTTTTTTTGCAGCTGTGATCTATATCTCGACAGCTTTTCGGCAGCTGTGATCTAAATATCTCGACAGCTTTTCTTCAGTTGTGATAGTTTTCTCGGAGGTTTTTCGGCAGCTGTGATCCATATCCCGACAGTTTTTTTTGCAGCTGTGATCTATATCTCGATAGCTTTTCGGCAGCTGTGATCTAAATATCTCGACAGCTTTTCCTCAGTTGTGATCTATATCTCGACAGTTTTTCGGCAGTTGTGATCTTTATATCTCGACAACTTTTCGGCAACTGTAATCTATATCTCGACAGTTTTTCGGCAGCTGTGATCTTTTTCTCGACGGTTTTTCGGCAGCTATGATTTATATCTCGACAGTTTTTCGGCAGCTGTGATCTATTTGTCGACAATTTTCTCAGTTACTATCTATCAACTCGACAACGAACTTCGACTCTTTTCATTAGATCTACGTTAAACTGTTGACAGGTCTGTACTGTCATATACATATATATTTAACTGGTAAGCGAGCATTACTTGTTAATTTCCGAGGCCGACTCTTATTCCATATGTGTGTGATTTCTGCTCTCGATATGAAATTGACACTTCTGGTCGTTGGTGAGTATATAATTTTACCATGTTCTTACAGAGGAAGCCATCGACGTTGGCATCCCCTTTCGCACCTCCGCCACTTTTTCATTTTAGATTTTTTTAATTTTATTTTAAATAGAATTATATAAATTTTAAATTGACAGATTTTAAAATACTTTAGTAAGATTTACTTCTATTTAACTACGGGGAACTTTAATTTTACTATCCTTTGAATATATTTTGAATAATGTTGAGTCCCTGAGATTGTTGGGACAAGTCCGCCTTTTGACATATTGTGTTTGAAGCTACTTGTTTTTTTTTAATTTTGAAGACGACTTAGCCGTTTGTAGAATACATGTTGAACGAATCCGTCGAAAGTTTAGCTTAGCTAACGAGTATTTTTCACAGGCTAATTTTTCGTCGACATTTTGTTCACTCGCTGGCGAGCTACAATGTATATCGCAGCAAAAAGAATTAAATTGAGTAACGGTGTTTAACGTCCAAGTCAAGAATAATTCACTTATATCGAGACGTCGCCAGCTATAGACGAAGGTGCAGAAATTTTGCATGTACGTTGCGCTGCAGGGTTCTTTAGCGTGCCAAGCCCACCGTGACACGGGACCTCGTTTATTTTAAGTTCCCATCCGAAAGAACCGTGACTTTCATTTCGTAATGCAGAGTGTTTGGCGAAACAACAGCCACTACCCACTTTCAAGTCTTGGGTCAGACCCCGCTGGGGTTCGAACCCACGACCTCCCACTTACAGATCGAACACTCTACCAACTGATCTACCGCAGTGGTTGCATACGTATTTATGATGGTCGTCATGTGCAGCACCAAGCTACGAAACAGGTCCTATATCATTGTTCTGTATGTAGTCAACCGTTCCAAATGTTGCTATTCGTAGCTGATGCAGTTACAGTCGAACCTGTCTTAAAGGCCACCTGGTTCCCTTGGGTGGCCTTTATAGACAGGTTGTTTGACTGTATATGAGAACACATTATATTCGATTTATTCCTAATGTAGCTAGCAGGGCATATGGTTTTTTAAATTAATTTTGGTACAAAAAATAATTTCTACTTTACAGCATCCCTCTTGATTATTCAAGTTGGTAAGTATATTTTAGTCCTTCATTATGATGTGGCCTAATAATTTTTGTTGTTGCTATTGCCGTTGTTGTTGCTGTTGTTGTTGTTGTTGTTGTCGTAGTTGGTGTTTTCATCTGTGTTACTTTTTTTTTGCTGTTGTTCTAAATTCTTGTGACGTCTGTTGTTGTATTGTGGTGTTGTTTTGCTGTTTTAATTCGTGTTACTTTTGTTGTTGTTGTACTGTGGTGGTGTTGTTCTTGTTGTTGCTACTTATGTCTTTGTTTCTGTTATTGTGATATTGTTGTTGTTGTTTAGTTGATGTTTTCATCTGTGTTACTGCTGTATTAAATTCGTGTTTCTTTTGTTGTTGTACTGTGTTGTTGTTGTTGTGTTGTTGTTGTACTGTGTTGTTGTTGTTGTGTTGTTGTTGTAATGTGGTGTTGTTTTGCTGTTTTAATTCGTGTTACTTTTGTTGTTGTTGTACTGTGGTGTTGTTTTGCTGTTTTAATTCGTGTTACTTTTGTTGTTGTTGTACTGTGGTGTTGTTTTGCTGTTTTAATTCGTGTTACTTTTGTTGTTGTTGTACTGTGGTGTTGTTTTGCTGTTTTAATTCGTGTTACTTTTGTTGTTGTTGTACTGTGGTGTTGTTTTGCTGTTTTAATTCGTGTTACTTTTGTTGTTGTACTGTGGTGTTGTTTTGCTGTTTTAATTCGTGTTACTTTTGTTGTTGTTGTACTGTGGTGTTTTGCTGTTTTAATTCGTGTTACTTTTGTTGTTGTTGTGTTGTTGTTGTACTGTGGTGGTGTTGTTCTTGTTGTTGCTACTTATGTCTTTGTTTCTGTTATTGTGATATTGTTGTTGTTGTTAAGTTGATGTTTTCGTCTGTGTTACTGCTGTTGTTGCTGTATTAAATTCGTGTTTCTTTTGTTGTTGTACTGTGTTGTTGGTTTTCTATGGATTTGTACTTGTTGTTGTTACTTATGCCTTTGTTCCTGTTTCTGTTTCTGAGAGTGATATTGTTATTGTTGTTGTTGATGTTTTCATCTGTGTCACTGTTGTTGTTGCTGTTATTAATTCGTGTTAGTTTTGTTGTTGTTTTTGTTGTACTGTGGTGTTTTTTTTTGTTGGTTGTGTTGTTGTGGTTGTTGCTACTTATGTCTTTGTTCCTGTTGCTTTGAGTGATATTTTCTTGTTGTTGTTTTGTTGATGGTTTTATCTGTGTCGCTGTTTTTAATTCGTGTTTCTGTTGTTGTTGTTGTTGTACTGTGGTGTTGTTCTTGTTGTTGTTACTTATGAACTTTCTAAATTGAAAGAACGTCTTAAAGAAATTATTCACTTGTCTTTATTCTACAAAAACGGTAAGCCAAGATACAAATATCTGGTGCTGAACAGGGATTCTGGTTATTTTGTCAAGCATCATACGGATTCCAAACAAAAATATACTGAAGATACCATCAACAAAATGTTGGAGTTTTTGATAGATAACACATTTGTTGTGTTTGGTAATATTTTTTTTTTACAGCAAACAATCGGTATACCAATGGGTACAAACTGTGCACCGTTGCTTGCTGATTTGTTTCTTTATTCTTAAGAAGCAGAATTTATGCAGAACCTTGTTAAATCTGGAGAGAAAACTGTCGCCAAATCATTCAACTCATCATACAGATACATAGATGACGTTCTGACTCTTAACAATCCTAAATTTCGAGACTATGTAAATGTCATCTATCCTAGTGAGCTTGAAATAAAAGACACGACTGATTCCTCAAGTTCTGCTTCATATTTAGACTTATACCTGAATTATGACGCACAAGAAAGGCTACATTTGGAACTTTATGACAAACGTGATGACTTCAATTTTTCTATTGTCAACTTTCCTTTTTTATGCAGCAATATACCTGCTTCTCCTGCTTATGGTGTATTTGTTTCCCAATTAATACGCAATGGTAGAGCTTGTTCCCACTACGGGGACTTTGTACAACGAAGTAGGCTGCTTGCAAATAAATTGTTGACTCAGGGATATTGCAAGCCTAGGCTTAAGCAAAAAGTTTTATGGCCGTCATCACAGTATTGTTGATAAGTTTGATGTCTCTGTGTCCAGGATTACCTTAGATATATTTGACGTCTCATAGTTCCATGTTCCTTTCACACAATTTTGATTACACACGTGACGGGTGTAGCTAGCTAAACAGGAGGTGCTTACCCTTACGGAGCACCCGGCCTCACTTCCCTGGTGGAAATTCACGTGTCTAACCTAACTTGTCAGTTCCAAAGTTTTTACTTTGCTTCTGGATTGTGATTCGGAAATGGATTAGTACGTTTGTTTTTGATTATGTCTTTGTTCCTGTTGCTGTTGCTGAGAGTGATATTGTTGTTGTTTCTATCTGTACATGTGTTATAAAAGGCAAACAACTATGACCTGCCCGCATAACCTTTTATTATAAATACTAATATGGATTGTTCCATCCAATAAATGGGTAGTAATAAGACCCAAGTTAATACAAACACGTGCACAGGTTCGCTCTATGAGGTGTGTATATCTCATAATCATGCATACAAAATAAACACCTGTGTTTCTTATACATAGATGAATTTGGTCCGGAATAAATATTTAAATTAAAGTTCAATAAGACAGGTCAAATTTGTTAACCTATATAAGTAAACAACATTGACCTGTCCGATTGACATTTAATTTAAATATTAATCTCGAATCAGTACATTTATATACAGGGACACAGCCGTTTGTTTCTTCTGCATAATTCAAGTGCCTCGTGTATGCACTAGTTACCTGCTAATCCTCACATTACCCATGTAATGGGTGGACCCTCCTATATAAATATTCGTAATGAAAGGTCAAACGGACAGGTCAATGTTGTTTACCTATACCGTGCATTGTTATTACTTCTGTTGTTGTTGTTATTGTTGTAACTGTTTTTGCCTATGTTACCATTGTTATTGCTTCTGTTGTTGTTGTTGTTATTGTTGTAACTGTTTTTGCCTATGTTACCATTGTTATTGATTCTGTTGTTGTTGTTATTGTTGTAACTGTTTTTGCCTATGTTACCATTGTTATTGATTCTGTTGTTGTTGTTGTTATTGTTGTAACTGTTTTTGCCTATGTTACCATTGTGATTGCTTCTGTTGTTGTTGTTGTTATTGTTGTAACTGTTTTTGCCTATGTTACCATTGTGATTGCTTCTGTTGTTGTTGTTGTTATTGTTGTAACTGTTTTTGCCTATGTTACCATTGTTATTGCTTCTGTTGTTGTTGTTGTTATTGTTGTAACTGTTTTTGCCTATGTTACCATTGTTATTGATTCTGTTGTTGTTGTTGTTATTGCTGTAACTGTTTTTGCCTATGTTACCATTGTTATTGCTTCTGTTGTTGTTGTTGTTATTGTTGTAACTGTTTTTGCCTATGTTACCATTGTTATTGCTTCTGTTGTTGTTGTTGTTATTGTTGTAACTGTTTTTGCCTATGTTACCATTGTTATTGCTTCTGTTGTTGTTGTTGTTATTGTTGTAACTGTTTTTGCCTATGTTACCATTGTTATTGCTTCTGTTGTTGTTGTTGTTATTGTTGTAACTGTTTTGCCTATGTTACCATTGTTATTGCTTCTGTTGTTGTTGTTGTTATTGTTGTAACTGTTTTTGCCTATGTTACCATTGTTATTGATTCTGTTGTTGTTGTTGTTATTGCTGTAACTGTTTTTGCCTATGTTACCATTGTTATTGCTTCTGTTGTTGTTGTTGTTATTGTTGTAACTGTTTTTGCCTATGTTACCATTGTTATTGCTTCTGTTGTTGTTGTTGTTATTGTTGTAACTGTTTTTGCCTATGTTACCATTGTTATTGCTTCTGTTGTTGTTGTTGTTATTGTTGTAACTGTTTTTGCCTATGTTACCATTGTTATTGCTTCTGTTGTTGTTGTTGTTATTGTTGTAACTGTTTTTGCCTATGTTACCATTGTTATTGCTTCGGTTGTTGTTGTTGTTATTGTTGTAACTGTTTTTGCCTATGTTACCATTGTTATTGCTTCTGTTGTTGTTGTTGTTGTTATTGTTGTAACTGTTTTTGCCTATGTTACCATTGTTATTGCTTCTGTTGTTGTTGTTGTTATTGTTGTAACTGTTTTTGCCTATGTTACCATTGTTATTGCTTCGGTTGTTGTTGTTGTTATTGTTGTAACTGTTTTTGCCTATGTTACCATTGTTATTGCTTCTGTTGTTGTTGTTGTTGTTATTGTTGTAACTGTTTTTGCCTATGTTACCATTGTTGTTGCTTCTGTTGTTGTTGTTGTTATTGTTGTAACTGTTTTTGCCTATGTTACCATTGTTATTGCTTCGGTTGTTGTTATTGTTGTAACTGTTTTTGCCTATGTTACCATTGTTATTGCTTCAGTTGTTGTTGTTATTGTTGTAACTGTTTTTGCCTATGTTACCATTGTTATTGCTTCAGTTGTTGTTGTATCGTTGTTGCTTTGTTGTTGCTATTTTTAGGTTGTGTTGTCGGCGTTGTTGTTGTTGGTGTTGGTTGTGATGGTGGTGTTGCAAGTTGTTGCTGATGTTATTGCAAAAAAGCATGTGATTTACAATATCCAAATGCAATTATGAGCACTACACACTAAAAATTTTAATAGAAACAGAAAAACGATTTTTTTTCTTCTGTAAAAATCGAATAAAGGTTAACTCATACATTGGCTCCTAATATATAATTACATTTTATACCAATTAACAGCATTAGATGGCCGTTTCGGAATACAATTCCTCATCAGTGGTGCTTGGACCAAAATCAAGAAACCAAAAGTGTTTTTAAAATGTTGAAAAGATACCCAAAGGACCAAAATATATTTTTCCAAATATAGCTAAAGGAATACTTTGCATGGGGGAGTATACCTTAGTTTTTGCGAAATTTCAAATTTTTACTAGCAGCAACTTTAGACATTAGAATATTTCTGATAATAATACACAATTATTGCCGACATCCTCGGGACACCAGCCACCAGCAGAGATACGGATCAGTTGTTTAAATAACATACTATACCAGTTTTTATTTTACAGCACAAAACATATATAAATAATCATTTAAACTATACCCCCATGGGATGTTTAGAGTATATATATATATGAATTGCCCGGTCCGTCCGTCTGACCGTCCGTCTCAACATTGTGTCACTCCATATCTATGGATGGATTTCAGTCAAATTGTCCACAAAGGTAAACCAGCATGGGACAATGTGTCGGAACGCAAACTGATTTTGGATATAATGGTAAAGATTCAAGACCCAATGACTAAACCTCTACAAGGGGTACATGTATACATCAGCTTCAGTGAAGTTCTATTTTGAATAACATTTTCATATTTCAGTAATACAGTCCAACTTGCCTTAAAGACCACCTCTATATAAGGACCACCTGCTTATAAAGGTCATTAGAATTGTATCCAAATTGTTCTTTATTCATATTATTTGAACCTGTATATAAATGCCACCTGTCCGTAAAGGACACTTTACTGGTTCCCTTGGGTGGCCTAATAGACAGGTTTGACTGTACTTTGTTGAAGCTAACACAGGTTTGAAAAACTGGATATAGATTAAGATATCAGAACACAGCTTTATCAAAGTTATATTGTTTGGGGTTTTTTTTTTCTTTTTCTTTTTTTCAGGGTGTTGTCCACCCCCGCAACAATGTCCACCAGCGCCTAACCCACCGATCCTCGACCTTGTCCGATGGCGACCGACTTTGTAATTCCAAATCCTGAAGGAGATCCCTGTACGACAGCTTCCGGAGATGGAAAATGTTGTCCATGCCATCCTAACGGATTTTACTGCCATGAAACATGAAACACAAAGACAGATTCATAAAGTATGTAATAATCAAAAACATTTATCAAACAAAGGATCCTGGAACAAGAGTACTGTCCCTTTATATAGAAATCAGTCTCAGGATCCCGGAACAAGAGTATTGTCCCTTTATATAGAATTCAATCTCAGGATCCCAGAACAAGAGTATTGTCCCTTTAAATAGAAATCAGTCTCAGGACCCCGGAACAAGAGTATTGTCCCTTTAAATAGAAATCAGTCTCAGGATCCCGGAACAAGAGTATTGTCCCTTTATATAGAAATCAATCTCAGGATCCAGAACAAGAGTATTGTCCCTTTAAATAGAAATCAGTCTCAGGACCCCGGAACAAGAGTATTGTCCCTTTATATAGAAATCAGTCTCAGGATCCCGGAACAAGAGTATTGTCCCTTTATATAGAAATTAGTCTCAGGATCCCGGAACAAGAGTATTGTCCCTTTATATAGAAATTAGTCTCAGGATCCCGGAACGTATTGTCCCTTTATATAGAAATTAGCCTCAGAATCCCGGAACAAGAATATTGTCCCTTTATATAGAAATTAGTCTCAGGATCCCGGAACAAGAGTATTGTCCCTTTATATAGAAATCAGTCTCTTCAAAGCGGTGATTTTTTTATCATTTCAATATAAATTTTTAGAATTAA
Source organism: Anadara kagoshimensis (assembly GCA_021292105.1). Classification (NCBI taxonomy): domain Eukaryota; kingdom Metazoa; phylum Mollusca; class Bivalvia; order Arcoida; family Arcidae; genus Anadara; species Anadara kagoshimensis. The sequence continues at coordinate 31,591,405 of CM037868.1, forward strand.
TAATTAATTACCAATAATTCTATTGATCCTTAAGAACCTTACTTTCGTTTATTTTCAAACGAAATTGCGTTTTCGATGAGCTATTATAATTCAGCTTTACCACTACAGCTGGTAATATAAGCCTTTTGTTCTCTTGGCTCCCACATCTCGGTCCGCGTCGGCAACTGGAGTTTGACTGTTTTCGTTAACACACTATTGAACTTTTGACAGGCCTGTACTGTATTTCGGCTGATCGACATGTGAGCTTTGGTCTGGTTCAGGAAATGTCAATATGAAATGCCAAAAATTTGCTTAAAAATGATTTCCATGCATCACAGTTTTTGACCACCTGTCATTGATTTGTCAATAGTTCAAAGTCTTGTCTATACACTCGACTTGACAAACACACTCATCCATGTCTAAAGCGCAATCCAGAGGCAAAGTTAAAACTTGACAAGTTATGTTAAACACGTGAATTTTGAAATTGACAAGTTATGTTCAACACGTGAACTTTGAAATTGACAAGTTATGTTCAACCCGTGAACTTTGAAATTGACAAGTTATGTTCAACACGTGAACTTTGAAATTGACAAGTTATGTTCAACAGGTGAACTTTGAAATTGACAAGTTATGTTCAACACGTGAACTTTGAAATTGACAAGTTATGTTCAACACGTGAACTTTGAAATTGACAAGTTATGTTCAACACGTGAACTTTGAAATTGACAAGTTATGTTCAACAGGTGAACTTTGAAATTGACAAGTTATGTTCAACAGGTGAACTTTGAAATTGACAAGTTATGTTCAACACGTGAACTTTGAAATTGATAAGTTATGTTACACACGTGAATTGTGAAATTGACAAGTTATATTAAACACGTGAACTTTGAAATTGACGAGCTATTTTAAACACGTGAACTTTGAAATTGACAAGATATTTTAAACTCGTGAATTTTGAAATTGACAAGTTATGTTAAACACGTGAATTTTGACAAGTTATGTTAAACACGTGAACTTTAGAATTGACAAGTTATGTTCAACACGTTAACTTTAAAATTGACAAGTTATGTTAAACACGTGAACTTTCACCAGGGCAGGAAGTGAGACCTGATGCTCTGGAAGGGTAAGGCACCTCCTGTTTAGCTAGCTACACCCGCACGTGTGTAATCAAAATCGAGTGAAAGGAACATAGAATGATGGAACGTCTAATACATCCAGGACATTCCTGAACATAGACATTGAATAAATATTATAGTCTTCATTAAACCTGAAAATCGGCTTCAGTATGCCATCGACAAATTTCGTCATTCTTAATAGTACATATAAATGTGGGTTTGTTGAAATTGTTGTTATGTTGTTTAACGTCACATCAGCAAATTTTCCTGCTATTCCTGACGAGAGAAAGTTTGTCAATCTCTAAGAATTAATATAAAGAACGATTTCACGTGTAAGCGTGAGATGTTCCAGTGTGCATTATGGTTTGCCTTGTACTAGCACGCACACAGGGTGTCTTTAATCGTCTTGTGGCTAGCTCACAATCAGTGCATCTCATATCACTCTCCCAGCCATATTAAACAGTGGGTCCTGTACATGAATTTACTTTCCATGATAAATATTCAAATTAAAGGTCAAGGTCATTATAAAGTCATTGTCTCTCGATAATAGTGATTTCATTTAATACGGTTCGATATTTATTTATTTGTTTGTTTGTTAATGAATTATTAAAATTATTTTTGATTAATTAATGAATTATTTATTCATTTATATTCATTCGCAGGATTAAGAGTGTTCGTAAGGGTTTAAAATAACTACCAACACTTCACAAAGAAATGGACTTTATACATGCAGTTCATGGAGATTTATTGTTCAATTGAGAGAAAAATAAAATTGCATTTGAATAAAATGTGCAAAAAAATAACAGTAGAAATGTTATATCTTTAATAAAAGCAAGCATATCCAGTGAATTGTTATCTCCGCAACAAGTTTTTTTGTGATTTGCACTTATGTTCAAAGGTCCATAACTCCGAGGAAAATGCCCAAACCAACTCGGATTAGCGATATGTGCATCTCCTATCTATGTTGATATTTTGCACCATGAAATAGAGCTTCATAGTTTTGGAGAATAAGCGCAGACAAGATATTTGGACGGACGGACGGTAACTCGAAAGGCGGGTTTAATCAGACGTACTATAATAAAAAGGGTAAAGTACAGAGTACCACAAACTTGTTTAAAGTTTAACTAAATTACATGCATATGTAGTCGGGGCACTGCATCAGATCATTTGTTGCGTGCCTATGGTGTTTTGATGGTTTTATTGGAGATGTACATCCAGTCAGTCATGGCAAATATGCAAGGTATGATTGGCCACATGCTGCCCACCGGTCTATGTCTGCATAAAAACGTGACCAAGATGTATTTTACCAAAATCAGTTAGGTCATATCGAATTTATCATAGCTTATTTTTTGAGACATATTAATTTTAATTTTCAGAAGCAGATAATTTTAATGAACAATTTTTTATGTGACCAATACTATGTACTACCTTTTGGGTTAACGACCACTGTGGTAGCTCAGTTGGTAGACTGCTTGCTCCGTAAGTGGTGGGTTCGAACCCCGACCGGGTCTGACCCCAAGACTTGAAAGTGGGTAGTGACTGTTCTTTCGCCAAGCACTCAATGCTATGTCAAGTGTCTAATGCCCCAGTCACACATTCACGGATCACCTCGGATGTACCACTACGGAATAAATTTCACAGATGAACCCGGAAAAGCCAATTTCATTGTCTGGCACGGATCCGATCCGAACGCAATAGTACGAAGTTAACCGTATTTAAATCTTTGACAAGTTCGGGCTTGATGATAAGCATGGGTTAATACGGTTTTGATGGGACTAGAACAGATCGGTATTTTTTAATACGGTTTTATAACGCAAGGATATACTACGGTTGTTTGATCCGTGGTCAAATTTTAAACATGTTCAAAAAAAATTACGGATAAAGAAATACTACTAAGAATGACTTCGGCTACTATACGGAAAGCTACGGACCACTACAGATTACCACGAATGATGCCGGATGGTATCTGTTGCTAATCCGACGAGGTGATCCGTGAGTGTGAGACTGGGGTATTATTAAACTCAAAAGGTTTTATGGCCGTCATCACAGTATTGTTGATAAGTTTGATGTCTCTGTGTCCAGGATTGCCCTGGATATATTTGACGTCCCATAGTTCCATTCACACAATTTTGATTACTCACGTGGCGGGTGTAGTTAGCTAAACAGGAGGTGCTTACCCTTCCGGAGCACCCGGCCTCACTTCCCTGGTGGAAGTTCACGTGTCTAACCTAACTTGTCAGTTCCAAAGTTTTTACTTTGCTTCTGGATTGTGATTCGGAAATGGATTAGTATGTTTGTTTTTGGTTAGTGATAATAACAGGATTGTGTTTAATGAAATTTGTCACACTTTGTGCGACTTAAGAAATTATTTTACGGGGGGGACTATGAAATAATTCCGCCCGTCCTATTCCGTCCGATGCAACAAATGGTGCAAATGAAATTTAAGAATTTTTTCATCACAAGCTAAAGGTTTTTGATATATATTCAAAGTTTAAAATATAAGTTTTTGCTAAATCAAAATCTTTAACCAAATATTTAATACATGTAATATGTTAAATATCTTAAATGAAATATATCACTTTGATAAAAAAAAACCTAACAGGAAGTACATGGTGTACTTTATGATAAAATCTACATATATGGTGTTAAGGGGAGAGTATTCTCCATAACCTGAATGTTTTAACAGTTTAACGATACTAATCGACTGGTCGCGAAAAACGCATTAATTCTCCGATATATTGTATTTTCTATTGAAACAAACAATCCTTAAGGCAACTTAACATTTTTGACTAAAAATCTAAAAAGTCAGATACCTAAAACCATTTTGAGTTTTTAAATTTTGACCAAAAATCTAAAAAGTGAAATATCCAAAATCGTTTTCGCTTTTTGAGTAATATCAAAAGAATTACCAAGACTTGGGTGATTCGCTGACCAAAGGTAAATCTGGACCACCGTTCGAAAAGTGTCACCCGCATTGTCGCACCCAAATTAGAAGTTTAAATTAGTTGCAAAATTTTGGTTTATGGTCGATTTCTCCTGTGTGTTACCATTTGTGGGCATGAACTCTTCACAGAGTCTAAATACGATAATCATGTATAGTATCGATAATATTACATCTTTAGTATCGATTAATAAACATGTAGAATTAAGGTGCGGTAGTTGAACTTGACAAGAAAAATAGATATCAACTCCAGTGTATGTACACAAAAGTATCGGTACAGCATGATGCACGTATTATATAATGTCCTTTGTTTCGATGAATGCAAATCTTGACGCTATCTTTTGATAACTCTGTTACGCCGTGTTATGTAATAATTACAACTATAGTCTTTTGATGAGGTGGATAGGGGATTGACGGATCGCCGGTCACACCCACAATGTTCCTACAAAGGCCGCCATCACGGTACCAAAGCAGCGCCACGGCAACTAATGACGTCCTAGTGTCAGTGACGTCATTAAAATGCGCATTCAGGTCGAGTTTTCATTCTTTTTGCGTGTAATTCAAGCATGCCAGGCCATTTTCGGAACATTGTGGGCGTGGTCAGCGATATGTCAATTATACGGACGTGTATGATCAAAGTAATATCCACCGAGGTCGTCAGGCCGAGGTGAAAATTATTAAGGTCCCATATCCACCGATATTGTTGTTATTGCTGTAACTGTTTTTGCCTATGTTACCATTGTTATTGCTTCTGTTGTTGTTGTTGTTATTGTTGTAACTGTTTTTGCCTATGTTACCATTGTTATTGCTTCTGTTGTTGTTGTTGTTATTGTTGTAACTGTTTTTGCCTATGTTACCATTGTTATTGCTTCTGTTGTTGTTGTTGTTATTGTTGTAACTGTTTTTGCCTATGTTACCATTGTTATTGCTTCTGTTGTTGTTGTTGTTATTGTTGTAACTGTTTTTGCCTATGTTACCATTGTTATTGCTTCGGTTGTTGTTGTTGTTATTGTTGTAACTGTTTTTGCCTATGTTACCATTGTTATTGCTTCTGTTGTTGTTGTTGTTGTTATTGTTGTAACTGTTTTTGCCTATGTTACCATTGTTATTGCTTCTGTTGTTGTTGTTGTTATTGTTGTAACTGTTTTTGCCTATGTTACCATTGTTATTGCTTCGGTTGTTGTTGTTGTTATTGTTGTAACTGTTTTTGCCTATGTTACCATTGTTATTGCTTCTGTTGTTGTTGTTGTTGTTATTGTTGTAACTGTTTTTGCCTATGTTACCATTGTTGTTGCTTCTGTTGTTGTTGTTGTTATTGTTGTAACTGTTTTTGCCTATGTTACCATTGTTATTGCTTCGGTTGTTGTTATTGTTGTAACTGTTTTTGCCTATGTTACCATTGTTATTGCTTCAGTTGTTGTTGTTATTGTTGTAACTGTTTTTGCCTATGTTACCATTGTTATTGCTTCAGTTGTTGTTGTATCGTTGTTGCTTTGTTGTTGCTATTTTTAGGTTGTTTGTCGGCGTTGTTGTTGTTGGTGTTGGTTGTGATGGTGGTGTTGCAAGTTGTTGCTGATGTTATTGCAAAAAAGCATGTGATTTACAATATCCAAATGCAATTATGAGCACTACACACTAAAAATTTTAATAGAAACAGAAAAACGATTTTTTTCTTCTGTAAAAATCGAATAAAGGTTAACTCATACATTGGCTCCTAATATATAATTACATTTTATACCAATTAACAGCATTAGATGGCCGTTTCGGAATACAATTCCTCATCAGTGGTGCTTGGACCAAAATCAAGAAACCAAAAGTGTTTTTAAAATGTTGAAAAGATACCAAAGGACCAAAATATATTTTTCCAAATATAGCTAAAGGAATACTTTGCATGGGGGAGTATACCTTAGTTTTTGCGAAATTTCAAATTTTTACTAGCAGCAACTTTAGACATTAGAATATTTCTGATAATAATACACAATTATTGCCGACATCCTCGGGACACCAGCCACAGCAGAGATACGGATCAGTTGTTTAAATAACATACTATACCAGTTTTTATTTTACAGCACAAAACATATATAAATAATCATTTAAACTATACCCCCATGGGATGTTTAGAGTATATATATATATGAATTGCCCGGTCCGTCCGTCTGACCGTCCGTCTCAACATTGTGTCACTCCATATCTATGGATGGATTTCAGTCAAATTGTCCACAAAGGTAAACCAGCATGGGACAATGTGTCGGAACGCAAACTGATTTTGGATATAATGGTAAAGATTCAAGACCCAATGACTAAACCTCTACAAGGGGTACATGTATACATCAGCTTCAGTGAAGTTCTATTTTGAATAACATTTTCATATTTCAGTAATACAGTCCAACTTGCCTTAAAGACCACCTCTATATAAGGACCACCTGCTTATAAAGGTCATTAGAATTGTATCCAAATTGTTCTTTATTCATATTATTTGAACCTGTATATAAATGCCACCTGTCCGTAAAGGACACTTTTACTGGTTCCCTTGGGTGGCCTAATAGACAGGTTTGACTGTACTTTGTTGAAGCTAACACAGGTTTGAAAAACTGGATATAGATTAAGATATCAGAACACAGCTTTATCAAAGTTATATTGTTTGGGGTTTTTTTTTTCTTTTTCTTTTTTTCAGGGTGTTGTCCACCCCCGCAACAATGTCCACCAGCGCCTAACCCACCCGATCCTCGACCTTGTCCGATGGCGACCGACTTTGTAATTCCAAATCCTGAAGGAGATCCCTGTACGACAGCTTCCGGAGATGGAAAATGTTGTCCATGCCATCCTAACGGATTTTACTGCCATGAAACATGAAACACAAAGACAGATTCATAAAGTATGTAATAATCAAAAACATTTATCAAACAAAGGATCCTGGAACAAGAGTACTGTCCCTTTATATAGAAATCAGTCTCAGGATCCCGGAACAAGAGTATTGTCCCTTTATATAGAATTCAATCTCAGGATCCCAGAACAAGAGTATTGTCCCTTTAAATAGAAATCAGTCTCAGGACCCCGGAACAAGAGTATTGTCCCTTTAAATAGAAATCAGTCTCAGGATCCCGGAACAAGAGTATTGTCCCTTTATATAGAAATCAATCTCAGGATCCCAGAACAAGAGTATTGTCCCTTTAAATAGAAATCAGTCTCAGGACCCCGGAACAAGAGTATTGTCCCTTTATATAGAAATCAGTCTCAGGATCCCGGAACAAGAGTATTGTCCCTTTATATAGAAATTAGTCTCAGGATCCCGGAACAAGAGTATTGTCCCTTTATATAGAAATTAGTCTCAGGATCCCGGAACGTATTGTCCCTTTATATAGAAATTAGCCTCAGAATCCCGGAACAAGAATATTGTCCCTTTATATAGAAATTAGTCTCAGGATCCCGGAACAAGAGTATTGTCCCTTTATATAGAAATCAGTCTCTTCAAAGCGGTGATTTTTTTATCATTTCAATATAAATTTTTAGAATTAATAATTAATTACCAATAATTCTATTGATCCTTAAGAACCTTACTTTTCGTTTATTTTCAAACGAAATTGCGTTTTCGATGAGCTATTATAATTCAGCTTTACCACTACAGCTGGTAATATAAGCCTTTTGTTCTCTTGGCTCCCACATCTCGGTCCGCGTCGGCAACTGGAGTTTGACTGTTTTCGTTAACACACTATTGAACTTTTGACAGGCCTGTACTGTATTTCGGCTGATCGACATGTGAGCTTTGGTCTGGTTCAGGAAATGTCAATATGAAATGCCAAAAATTTGCTTAAAAATGATTTCCATGCATCACAGTTTTTGACCACCTGTCATTGATTTGTCAATAGTTCAAAGTCTTGTCTATACACTCGACTTGACAAACACACTCATCCATGTCTAAAGCGCAATCCAGAGGCAAAGTTAAAACTTGACAAGTTATGTTAAACACGTGAATTTTGAAATTGACAAGTTATGTTCAACACGTGAACTTTGAAATTGACAAGTTATGTTCAACCCGTGAACTTTGAAATTGACAAGTTATGTTCAACACGTGAACTTTGAAATTGACAAGTTATGTTCAACAGGTGAACTTTGAAATTGACAAGTTATGTTCAACACGTGAACTTTGAAATTGACAAGTTATGTTCAACACGTGAACTTTGAAATTGACAAGTTATGTTCAACACGTGAACTTTGAAATTGACAAGTTATGTTCAACAGGTGAACTTTGAAATTGACAAGTTATGTTCAACAGGTGAACTTTGAAATTGACAAGTTATGTTCAACACGTGAACTTTGAAATTGATAAGTTATGTTACACACGTGAATTGTGAAATTGACAAGTTATATTAAACACGTGAACTTTGAAATTGACGAGCTATTTTAAACACGTGAACTTTGAAATTGACAAGATATTTTAAACTCGTGAATTTTGAAATTGACAAGTTATGTTAAACACGTGAATTTTGACAAGTTATGTTAAACACGTGAACTTTAGAATTGACAAGTTATGTTCAACACGTTAACTTTAAAATTGACAAGTTATGTTAAACACGTGAACTTTCACCAGGGCAGGAAGTGAGACCTGATGCTCTGGAAGGGTAAGGCACCTCCTGTTTAGCTAGCTACACCCGCCACGTGTGTAATCAAAATCGAGTGAAAGGAACATAGAATGATGGAACGTCTAATACATCCAGGACATTCCTGAACATAGACATTGAATAAATATTATAGTCTTCATTAAACCTGAAAATCGGCTTCAGTATGCCATCGACAAATTTCGTCATTCTTAATAGTACATATAAATGTGGGTTTGTTGAAATTGTTGTTATGTTGTTTAACGTCACATCAGCAAATTTTCCTGCTATTCCTGACGAGAGAAAGTTTGTCAATCTCTAAGAATTAATATAAAGAACGATTTCACGTGTAAGCGTGAGATGTTCCAGTGTGCATTATGGTTTGCCTTGTACTAGCACGCACACAGGGTGTCTTTAATCGTCTTTGTGGCTAGCTCACAATCAGTGCATCTCATATCACTCTCCCAGCCATATTAAACAGTGGGTCCTGTACATGAATTTACTTTCCATGATAAATATTCAAATTAAAGGTCAAGGTCATTATAAAGTCATTGTCTCTCGATAATAGTGATTTCATTTAATACGGTTCGATATTTATTTATTTGTTTGTTTGTTAATGAATTATTAAAATTATTTTTGATTAATTAATGAATTATTTATTCATTTATATTCATTCGCAGGATTAAGAGTGTTCGTAAGGGTTTAAAATAACTACCAACACTTCACAAAGAAATGGACTTTATACATGCAGTTCATGGAGATTTATTGTTCAATTGAGAGAAAAATAAAATTGCATTTGAATAAAATGTGCAAAAAAATAACAGTAGAAATGTTATATCTTTAATAAAAGCAAGCATATCCAGTGAATTGTTATCTCCGCAACAAGTTTTTTTGTGATTTGCACTTATGTTCAAAGGTCCATAACTCCGAGGAAAATGCCCAAACCAACTCGGATTAGCGATATGTGCATCTCCTATCTATGTTGATATTTTGCACCATGAAATAGAGCTTCATAGTTTTGGAGAATAAGCGCAGACAAGATATTTGGACGGACGGACGGTAACTCGAAAGGCGGGTTTAATCAGACGTACTATAATAAAAAGGGTAAAGTACAGAGTACCACAAACTTGTTTAAAGTTTAACTAAATTACATGCATATGTAGTCGGGGCACTGCATCAGATCATTTGTTGCGTGCCTATGGTGTTTTGATGGTTTTATTGGAGATGTACATCCAGTCAGTCATGGCAAATATGCAAGGTATGATTGGCCACATGCTGCCCACCGGTCTATGTCTGCATAAAAACGTGACCAAGATGTATTTTACCAAAATCAGTTAGGTCATATCGAATTTATCATAGCTTATTTTTTGAGACATATTAATTTTAATTTTCAGAAGCAGATAATTTTAATGAACAATTTTTTATGTGACCAATACTATGTACTACCTTTTGGGTTAACGACCACTGTGGTAGCTCAGTTGGTAGACTGCTTGCTCCGTAAGTGGTGGGTTCGAACCCCGACCGGGTCTGACCCCAAGACTTGAAAGTGGGTAGTGACTGTTCTTTCGCCAAGCACTCAATGCTATGTCAAGTGTCTAATGCCCCAGTCACACATTCACGGATCACCTCGGATGTACCACTACGGAATAAATTTCACAGATGAACCCGGAAAAGCCAATTTTCATTGTCTGGCACGGATCCGATCCGAACGCAATAGTACGAAGTTAACCGTATTTAAATCTTTGACAAGTTCGGGCTTGATGATAAGCATGGGTTAATACGGTTTTGATGGGACTAGAACAGATCGGTATTTTTTAATACGGTTTTATAACGCAAGGATATACTACGGTTGTTTGATCCGTGGTCAAATTTTAAACATGTTCAAAAAAAATTACGGATAAAGAAATACTACTAAGAATGACTTCGGCTACTATACGGAAAGCTACGGACCACTACAGATTACCACGAATGATGCCGGATGGTATCTGTTGCTAATCCGACGAGGTGATCCGTGAGTGTGAGACTGGGGTATTATTAAACTCAAAAGGTTTTATGGCCGTCATCACAGTATTGTTGATAAGTTTGATGTCTCTGTGTCCAGGATTGCCCTGGATATATTTGACGTCCCATAGTTCCATTCACACAATTTTGATTACTCACGTGGCGGGTGTAGTTAGCTAAACAGGAGGTGCTTACCCTTCCGGAGCACCCGGCCTCACTTCCCTGGTGGAAGTTCACGTGTCTAACCTAACTTGTCAGTTCCAAAGTTTTTACTTTGCTTCTGGATTGTGATTCGGAAATGGATTAGTATGTTTGTTTTTGGTTAGTGATAATAACAGGATTGTGTTTAATGAAATTTGTCACACTTTGTGCGACTTAAGAAATTATTTTACGGGGGGGACTATGAAATAATTCCGCCCGTCCTATTCCGTCCGATGCAACAAATGGTGCAAATGAAATTTAAGAATTTTTTCATCACAAGCTAAAGGTTTTTGATATATATTCAAAGTTTAAAATATAAGTTTTTGCTAAATCAAAATCTTTAACCAAATATTTAATACATGTAATATGTTAAATATCTTAAATGAAATATATCACTTTGATAAAAAAAAACCTAACAGGAAGTACATGGTGTACTTTATGATAAAATCTACATATATGGTGTTAAGGGGAGAGTATTCTCCATAACCTGAATGTTTTAACAGTTTAACGATACTAATCGACTGGTCGCGAAAAACGCATTAATTCTCCGATATATTGTATTTTCTATTGAAACAAACAATCCTTAAGGCAACTTAACATTTTTGACTAAAAATCTAAAAAGTCAGATACCTAAAACCATTTTGAGTTTTTAAATTTTTGACCAAAAATCTAAAAAGTGAAATATCCAAAATCGTTTTCGCTTTTTGAGTAATATCAAAAGAATTACCAAGACTTGGGTGATTCGCTGACCAAAGGTAAATCTGGACCACCGTTCGAAAAGTGTCACCCGCATTGTCGCACCCAAATTAGAAGTTTAAATTAGTTGCAAAATTTTGGTTTATGGTCGATTTCTCCTGTGTGTTACCATTTGTGGGCATGAACTCTTCACAGAGTCTAAATACGATAATCATGTATATATCGATAAATATTAACATCTTTAGTATCGATTAATAAACATGTAGAATTTAAGGTGCGGTAGTTGAACTTGTCAAGAAAAATAGATATCAACTCCAGTGTATGTACACAAAAGTATCGGTACAGCATGATGCACGTATTATATAATGTCCTTTGTTTCGATGAATGCAAATCTTGACGCTATCTTTTGATAACTCTGTTACGCCGTGTTATGTAATAATTACAACTATAGTCTTTTGATGAGGTGGATAGGGGATTGACGGATCGCCGGTCACACCCACAATGTTCCTACAAAGGCCGCCATCACGGTACCAAAGCAGCGCCACGGCAACTAATGACGTCCTAGTGTCAGTGACGTCATTAAAATGCGCATTCAGGTCGAGTTTTCATTCTTTTTGCGTGTAATTCAAGCATGCCAGGCCATTTTCGGAACATTGTGGGCGTGGTCAGCGATATGTCAATTATACGGACGTGTATGATCAAAGTAATATCCACCGAGGTCGTCAGGCCGAGGTGAAAATTATTAAGGTCCCATATCCACCGATATCTAAAGACTAATTGTTGTATTATATGACATATGACACTTTAAAATGACATTAAAAAATTCAGGTTTTAGTGTTATCATTAAAATGATCGCACCTTTAGCATTGATGAAGATGTTCATCAAGTCCATTTAACCTGTTTAAAAACTCGTTTAAGTACTTTCTTGTTATTATACCCCCCCCCCCCCGCTTAAAAAGTGGTGGAGGGTATATAGTAATAGGGGGTGTCCGTCTGTGTGTCCGTCCGTCCTTCCGTTACACCTTAGGGTACCTATCTCTTATCCGCAACTCCTCCTAGACCTTTCAATGGATTTTCATGAAACTTTCACACAATATTTGTGGTATAATGTAGATATGCACCTCCTATATAAAAATTTGTTCCGATGGATTTTTTTTTATGTGGGGGGAGTGGGGGGTATTTTTGTGAGCGTGTAGCTCACATTTTTTCTAGTTTTGATTGCAATAGCTGCGATTTTCTTTGTGTTAATAGCACGAATATGCCAAAATCGCTCTCAACCCTGAGGTTTCTACAGACGTTTGTAAACCTTTACGCTGCGCGCTCGTAGTCCGAAAATGTATTTTGTGTATTGCTAAATCGCGTCAATGACGTCAGCTCGTGCTATCCTTTTTACGTTTTAATTATGACGTCATAATTTCCGGAAAATCCCTTTTCTATTTTTGATCGAAAAGTGATCCGCCAACTTTTTGTTACTATTTATAGCAGTAAAGTGGTCCGCAAACTATTTATCGACTTCTTTAGGCCTTTTTTATTGAATGTAGCTATATGTACCAATGAAATTGACCAATCAGAGAAAAAGAAAACACTCAGTCATATAATACTGACTTATGTAATACCCACAATGCACTGTAATAATTTTTTGTGTAATGTAATGACACCTTGCTATTTAATAAAAACGACGTGTAATGTAATAAAACAAGGTATCGCGTTATGTAATAAAATTCCCGTGTAATGTAAAAATGAAATTGAACGTCCGGTTTACCAAAGGGAGATAACACCTTGTTTTACCAGTTTTAGAATTTTATTTATGCTGTTAAGAAAGGCACAAGTGATTAAAAATATTATTTTTTGCTAATATTTGTTGTGTTAAACGGGCCACAGATAAAATGCTTTACTGCTTGAATGCAGACAGAAATGTGTTGAGAGAGAGACTGAGAGAGAGGAGAGAGAGAGAGAGAGAGAGAGAGAGAGCCCTGTAAAGATTCTTTTACCTCACTTATATATGTAGCGGGACTGAGCTAGTCGTGGTGTTGTTGTGTTGTATATACATGTAGTAGATATAATAGAGTGATTTACTGCCAGACTTTCTGGTCCGGATCTTTTAGCCTTGTGGTAGAACGCTCGCTTTTCACCCGGGAGGGCCGGGTTCGATCCTCAGCCGGGGCACTCGGTGAGGAAGTGTTTTTTCTGGTGTTTCCTCCCTCCTGTTACATATACAAGCTATCACTCCATGGATGATGAAGAAAACTGGAGTTCCCAGAAAAAACCACAGACCTTCGACAGTCAAACTTACAAACTTTCTCACACTAAGATTCCTTGCGAGCTAGTGGCATTCGATAGGGCGCATTGCATTTCCGCAATTTTCTCACAAAGTTATGTTTTCATTTTCGCATGATTTTTTTTTCATTTCCGCATATTGTTTTATTTTTATTTCCGCAATCAATATTTTTACATAAGTAAGAGAAATCGACATGAGTTTTAGGTTAACTCTCTTCATAGGAATATAAGGTGAGCATCTACTCATTACTTTATTCACTTTATTCTGTCAGTGTTCCTAACATACATTAACGTTAAACATGGAACGACTAACAGGGGAAAATCTTGTTTGATATTGCATGTCCATACGTATAGAGAGTCCCATGTATTGAAAAAAGGTGATGAAAATCTGGCTAACGGAAGGGGTAATTTAATGTAAAACGAAGGATTAACAACAGGAAATGCGGAAATGAAAAGAAAAAAAATTGCGGAAAAATCATTTAATTCTTGCGGAAATGACATCTTTTTTGCGGAAAAATCATATCAAATTGCGGAAATGAAATGCAACGATTCGAACCTAGGCGGCGAGAGGCGCTTTGGTCTGTTAATGCGCGTTTTAGAGAGGCGCTTTGATCCGTTAGTGCGCGCTTTAGACCAGTAAGTCGTGATCTTCCTGTTTACCGACTTATTTTTCCTTTATGATCAATGGAGTTAGCGGTAGCTCACAGATTTCTTATTTCTACTATGAGTGGAATGCAGTAACAGTGTTTTATGCCACAGTCCAGATTCTTCCAATGATATCGAGGCAGTTTGTTACAAGATGGAAGAAGGGAGTAATGGTGTTTTATGCCCTAGTCAAAATTCTTCCAATGATATCGAGGCAGTTTGTTACAAGATGGAAGAGGGGAGTAATGGTGTTTCATGCTCTAGTCAAAATTCTTTCACTGATATCGAGGCAGTTTGTTACAATTTGGAAGAGGGGAGTAATGGTGTTTCATGCTCTAGTCAAAATTCTTTCACTGATATCGAGGCAGTCTGTTATGGAATGGTAGAGTGGAGTTATGGTGCTTTAACATCCCAATCAAGATTCCATTCTTCACTGGAGTCACCCAGTTGAGAGGATGCTCATTTTGTAAATGGTACACTTCAAAATGAGCAATAAGTGACTCCTCCTTTGAAATACCCAATGCTAAAAATGAATAAATTTATAAAAAACACAAGAAGTTACTTGTGATAAATCTGGGTAATAAAGACAGTTTACTATACACGCTTCATTTACTAAATAGCAGGGATAACACCTTCTGCGTCACTTCTGGTTTTGTGCCTTTTTACTACCAAAGGGAGATAACACCGTGTTTCAACAGTTTCAGGACTTTATTTTACGCTGTAAAAAATGACAGAAATGATTAAAAAATGTTATTTGTGGCTAAATCGACTTTTTATTATGTAATCTTTCGGAAAATAGTACTAAAAAAATTTCGGTTTTTGGTGACCTTTAAGCACAAATAAATGGAATTTCTGGAGTGTTTTAGACCTTAAAGATTTGATGATTTCCTTCCATCATGTTAAGTAGTTAAAAGAACTCATTGACTAGTTTTAGTGAAAATTTAAAACCACATTCTGCATTTTACTAGGCTATATATGGGTTTGAGTGATGGTCTCATACTCCGCCTTTCGCAATATATAATAATTATAATACTTGACAATAATGTATGGTGGTAAATATGATTTCATTGCTTAGTGGTAATGACTATTAAGTATTCAATTCTGTCACACTTTGTGCGACTTAAGAAATTTCCATTTTTAACGGCGGGGGTTAAAATAATTTGCCGTCCGTCCTATTCTGTCCGCCACGGCTGCTTGTGCAAATGAAACCTATATAAGTTTTAATAACAAGCTATAAGTTTTTGACATATATTCAAATCTTAAAATATAATGATATGCTCAACCAAGTATTTAACCACATATTTTGATAACATATATTTTTGGTATTATAAAAGACACATTACAATAAAATCTTACAGGAAGTTAGGCCTACATCTGTGTACTTTATGATAAAAAATAACATATATGATATTAAGGGGAGAGTACTCTCTATAAACTTTTACCATTTCATTTTACCGTAACTACAATTGGGTTAAACAAAATTTGTCGTTACCAGTTGGTACACAGTGGCGGATTTAAGGGGGGGGGGGGGTTGCAACCCCCCTTTGAAAAATAAAAAAAAAATAGAGAGAGAGAGAGAGAAGAGAGAGCTATTGACTGATTAAAAATTATTTTCTTGATTCTTCGTCTCTGGAAGCTCGCACCTAGCATTGATATAATTTTCAACCCCCCTTTCAAAAATCCTGGATAATTCTCAACCCCCCCCCCTTTCAAAAATCCTGGATCCGCCCCTGGTACATGTACATGTATAGGTTAGATGACTTCAGAAATAAGGAAGTGGCACGAGCGGAGCGTTCTGAGCTAAATACATTAGAAATAAACCGATATTATTCGTGGCACTTTAAAATTTTCTTTCTGTTATCTATATAAAAAAGAACGTTGTAATAATATATAATAAAAATAGCAAAATATATCATTGTTGGGTCGATAAAATAATACAGTGAAACCTGTCTATAAAGACCCATCAAGAGAACCAGAAAAAGGTGATCTTTATGGGCAGGTGTCCTTTATATACATACAGGTTCAAATAATATGAATGAAGAACAATTGGGATACAATTCTACTCAGTGACATTTATAAGCAGGTGTCCCTTATTATAGATTTGACCTTTAAGGCAGGATGGTTTGTAAATTTAAAAGGCCTGACCCCAAGTGTATGTGGTTCATTTTAATTGTTCACAACAAAATGTCTACCAGAGTTATATTGCAATTTAAATGAAAGGGTTGCGATCTAATGGTTTTCAAGTGTGAATCAATCCATAATACAGACCATTGTTTAATTTACAACCCAAAAGTACCACTGCTCATCGGTGACACAGTAATAGTAGAGTGCTCGCTCTGTAATTAGGAGGTTGGTTCTCGGTCTGGGTCTGACCCAAGACTTATTGTTCTTCTCGCCAAGAAATCGGCATTCAGTATTGAAAGTCACGGGGTCCATCAAACGAGACCTGAAACCCGATTCAGTGTGTCACGGCAGGTGCAGTACTTTAATTTAAGGAACCTTCTCTGCACATTGTCCTAAGCGCACTGCAAAGGTAAAAATTTCCACCACTCCCCCTATTGCTGGTGACGCCCGATATAAGTGAAATATTTTGACTGGGAGGTAAAACCCCATTTAAACAATAAATTGACTTAGTGCGTGTATATATAATATAAATATATATCGTATCAAAGAAAAAATATTATTCAGAAATAAAAATCGTAACATTATTGACATATTGCCAGTTGTGGGTTTCTATGAAAAATAGATATCATACTATTACAAAACTGATTGTTTTACTGATTAAACTGTTCTTAGAAGGGATTCCAATTTTTTTCGGCTTTATATCAGGATGGATTGAAAAATGTGTGAGAAGGCGTGAATGTATACATCTGATGAAATTAAAAATTTTGCAACGACCCTTCAACAGAATTTCGTATACAGTCAGAGTTAGCAGTATATCGAAGTGGGAAATGTCTATTACTGACTGACAAATTGAATACTTGGTAACATTTTGCTTTGATATGAAATATATCCCATATTAGAGATGATTTAACGGACAATTAAATCAACTATTTCGTACAAATGTTTCTTAGCCATTATAATTCGTTGGTTAACCTAGTTCAGTAGTTCGCATTTCATAGGTTAATCGTGTTCAGTGGTTCATGTTAGTGCAATGGTTTATGGTATATGGGGTTAGGGTTATTCGGGTTAACTCTGCCCATTGTACATGGTATAACCACTTTAAGTGGTTCACAGTTAAGTTGTTAACCTACTTCAATGGTTTATAGTTCATGTATTAACTAAGGTAAGTGGTTTATGGTTAATTGTCATCGATGAGTTTACCTACTTCAGTGGTTCATGGTTCATATTTACACTTTTTATTAAAAAAGTTCAGTGGTTTATAGTCAAACCTAGTGCTTACTGGTTACACAATAGGTAAATATAGTTCAGTGGTTCATGGTACATGGTCACCAATAAGTTTACCTAGTTCAATGGTTAATGGATATATTTACACCTAGGGTTTACAAGTCACACAATGGGTAAATTAAACCTATTTCAGTGGTTAGTAGTTACTCTTTTGATAAATCTAGTTCAGTGGTTCATGGTTCATAGTTACACGTAGGATTTGCTGGTCACACCATAGGTTAACCTACTTCAGTGGTTCATGGTTAATGGTCACCCATCCCTCGTTCAGTGGTTCATCATCACCCATGAGGTAACCTAGTTCAAAGGTTCATGGTTCATCATCACCTATGACTTAACCTAGTTCAAAGGTTCATGGTTCATCATCACCTATGACTTAACCTAGTTCAAAGGTTCATGGTTCATCATCACCTATGAGTTAACCAAGTTCAAAGGTTCATGGTTCATAGTTACATCTAAGGTTCACTGGTCAAACCATTGGTTATCCGAGTTCAGTAGTTCATGGTTAATGATTACCCATGAGTTAACCCAGTTCAGTGGTTCATGGTTCATCATTATCCATGTGTTAACCTAGTTCAGTGGTTCATTGTACATCGTCACCTATGATTTAACCTAGTTCAAAGGTTCACGGTTCATCATCATCCATAAGTTAATCTATGTTAAACCTATGCTTTCTAAAGATAGAACTGCGAGTTTCACCATCCAAATGCAACACGCGATCTGATTGGTCAATGCAGATTAGTAATGTCTTCACGATGCGAAATTGACAGAGAGCTGAAGCGACATCAGAAAACCTTGTATTTCTACCGATATCGATGGATTTTAATTAAAAGTAAAGCATGGATCGGTAAAATAATGTTTTAGGAAGTGTTCCATGTTGTCAGAAGAGCGAGGTAAGGAAATACTGGAAGTTATCGACGCGTGTTTTCGTTTCTGTCGTTTTCGCCAGAAATTTCAAGAATTCAATAATGGAAGCTGTCAGACCACAAACCTCCATCAAGTCAAAAATTTCAATGGGGGTTTAGTGGTCTGATTAGTCGGACTAGCGACTTATTACTAGCAGAACATTTTACATTAACATAGGTAGGTTTTAGCAACCAGCTACAAAAAACTAACATTTTCATGCAAATGGTTAGTAATAGCTTACCTTTATCCAACAAGTAACTGGCTAATATACGTCGCTCAACATTTGATGACGAAGCACAGGAACTTTTAATTAATGTTTAAACTATACTATCCAGACTTTCTATACTATCCAGCACTAAGAAAAATAACAAGGACAGACACTCGACCTACCCCCGCCCGCTTCAGACGAGTTTTTAATGTAGTTTGGCCTCATTCCTCAACTAAACCTGGTTTTCCTCAACTCAGAACATATTTTTCTTTCATTTCGTGACCAAAAATATTTCCATCAACTGCGTTAATCGACGATATTTGAGCCAAATTGCCGTACGAGGCGAGCATGGCAATCTACCTTGGACACTTGACCCGGAAGTGATTCTTTGACATTAGATTAAATTGAGCAAAACTTTTCAAATGCAAGAAATTATTTCATAAAACACAAACAAACAATAAATCCCTTACCTTGACACTGAAAAATGGTCTGATTTCATACTTTTATCCATAGTTTGTTTCTTGATACTTTCGTTTTTAAAATTGCCGCGAGACGTTTTCAAAATTGCCACGAGTAACGTCTCTGATAGAGAAGTCTCAAATGTTCATGCAATCAATGATGGTAAACATCCGAGAACTTCCGAAATCACTTCCGGGTCAAGTGTCCAAGGTAGATTGCCATGCTCGCCTCGTACGACAATTTGGCTCAAATATCGTCGATTAAAGCAGTTGATGGAAATATTTTTGATCACGAAATGAAAGAAAAATTTGTTCTGAGTTGAGGAAAACCAGGTTTAGTTGGGGAGTGAGGCCAAACTACATTAAAAACTCGTCTGAAGCGGGCGGGGGGTAGGTCGAGTGTCTGTCCTTGTTATTTTTCTTAGTGCTCACTGTGGTACAGCGTACACGGGATATTAAAGCATAAAGTGAGCAAAACAGCCAGTGTAAACAACACCAGCGTGAGTCGAAAGCCGATTTTTGACTTATCTGTTCATTTTAACATGTGATGGTGTATTGGGCATCAATCGGACATATAAACGATTCTATTAAAATAGTTAACTGCATCTGATACACCGTTTAAACTTTAAAACAAATTGATAAAGCGCAAGTGCTCACCTGTGATTTTGCCGTCGCCGGGAGTTTCTGTTCAATATTTCAATTTTCACTTCTTAATTAAAAATTCTGAAGCGTACAATTCCTCTTGGATGTTAAGAACTACATGTCGACCAAATTTTAGCTCAATGTATTGCGAAATAAAGGAGCAAGAGACGTTGGGGGATAACATGCGGTGTACTGGGAATTGCAAAAACGTGTACTGGGTATTGGAAATTCAGGAGCAAATAGGTGTACTGGGAATTGAGAGGTCAAATATCTTGCCAGCTGTGCGATTTTCATGTTTTAATGCATTTGTACAGAAATTTATACTTCTCTTTCAATGACAAACAAAACAATTAATTATCTAGTGAAAATCTTCAACATCTGTAATTATTTATCATGCATTATAGACGAAATGAAGATGAAACATACATAGACCACATCTTAAACACATATGTAGATTGAGAGAGATCTAAGTGGTTAAAAAACCATTACAAAGGCCCATGTGTAATGTCAAAATATAATCCGTTCTTAAATGGTTAAAGTTTAACAGCGTCATAGCAAATGCAACTAGTGAAAGTAAAGGGGAAAAAACTTTGTAGTTTGGAACTGAGCAGGAAAATGAAGATTACAAATAACCTAATGTCATTAGATCGAATCGACCAGCTTAAATATGACTTATTTATATAAAAGGTCAAGGTGAGACAGTCGTCGGAAGGAGGTACCTGGTGTAAAACAGATCCACAAATGTGACGAGAGTAAACGTCTTGAAACTGATTTATAAAAAAAAGTTTTAACAATATAACACATTTTTTCATTTTTTGTCATGTGTTTATTTTGAATTTTTATTTACGACGGCGAATCAATAAGAAACCAGCTTAACCTATTTTTCCAGATTAGATCCACTTCTTCTTTTTAATGTAATTCAGTGCCCTCTAGTGTGATGCACTTGTCCATCACCCCAGAACTGAAAAAGACAGGGTCATTTCCATTGACACACTCAACTGTCTTCACGACTTCTTGGTCAGACCTGAAATGACGTCCTCGGATATCATGTTTCAATTTTGGGAAAAGAAGTCGCTACGAGCTAGGCAGAATGTGGTATTTCGTCCCACAGCCTTCATTGTAACTTTGCAACTGTGTACTTTTGCGTTGTCCTGTTGCGGCGGTTTCACGGATATCAGTTCTCGGGTGGTCTAGCAAGTTTGCATATAGTACACTCCAGTTATCATTGTACTTCTCTTTGGTTAAAAGTCACACACAATAACACCTTTTGCGTCCCAAAATACTGTGGCCATCACCTTGACAATAGGAAATGGGTTGGTTGGTTGGTTAACGTCGCATCAGCAATTTTCCAGCTATTCGCGACAAGAACTATTAATTTTATTAATCTATGAACAAGTTCGTGTATACATGTGAAGTGCGAGTGTGTTTCATGGGCTGCTTTGTACTAGGGCCCACTCATGGCGACTTTAACGTGCTAGCTCACAGAGTCAGTATGCCGCAGACAAGCGTACCACTCCCCAGGCACATTATACTGATAACAGGTAAACCAGTAAAGACCAACGGCAAGGAAAAATCACTTTCCCACATGTGGTCTGAGTGGGACTCGACCACACAGCGGTGAGAGACCCTGGATTTGTAGACTGGTGTCTTATTCATTAAGCCACCGCGGCCTCTCAACGAAATGGGATAGGATGGTCCCTCGTAAAACGAGATATAAAAAACTCTACACATTCTACATACATGTTTTTATAATGCTATATTGTCTCTTTTGAGTCTAGTGACATTAACGTAAAGACCACCTCTGAATAAGAACAGCTTGTGTATTGAAGCCAGTATGTTCTATGTAAATGCAACCAACATACTGTTAACGGTGCTCAATTCCGGCCACTCATAAGTGATGCTGTTTAAAACGTGATATATTTTACCTTGAATCGACAATTTTTAATCAGTATATAGACAAGAACAAGTTCTAATAATAATGAAAATAAGGTATTACACATATACCAAGCACCAACTGGCTGCAGTTTCATTAACTTTTCTTAAGATTTGTCTGATTTAAATAGGCTACTTTTGGTGGAACGGCACATCTTTACTGAGCACTCCCCAATTTCTTGAATTTAATAATTTTCCGTAACTGCATCATAAGTGATGAATAGTATGTGTCATTGATTGTTTGTCCCTTTTGGAGATAACCTACCACCAGATTATGATCAGCATTACTGGAAGCCGAGGTCATACCCTCTCCAGCTGATGTAACAGTATTGGTCTTTTTTCAGGGTGATCAAGTGTAAACTTTGACCACTAGGGTTAAATGATGAACCCACGTTTCATACATAGTAACTAATCTCAGAAAAAAGCACAAAACAAAGTGCACTTGATGTGCTTCTGACCAATTGTCAGATGCCTTGGTAAGTTGGTACCCAACTGAAAGCATTTCTCATTGCAAGATTTTCTGTCAGAATTAAATGTAATACATGTATTTCCTGTGAAATGCCAACTGGCTACATACCATTCTGTAACTCGCTTGTCAGTCGTAACAATATCATAAACTTTATTGACCTTTTTTGGGGTTGCATCAATGACAGACCCTCTAGAACAATGGCCTTTCTGTTGCGTTTAAATCCCACAACCCACATTTTTACTTTTAAATTTGAAGGTCATATTTTCCTAGTGTGGATACCATATTAGTTCGGATATCCTTAAGTGTTAAACATTTTTATGAAACTATTGAATCACTTTATGTCTCTTAATATTGGCAATCTACCTAATTCAATTTTGAAATCAAGGTAAGAGCCTTTTCTATGAACACCTAATATTAACTTGCACGTGAAACTTATTTATTATTGTATGCATTATGCATACAAACTGTATCATACATTCGCAATCCCCGATTTCTTTAAAAATTGAGACTTGAAAATAATGTTATACACGATTCCCGGTAACCGTAATTTTGCAATTCCCAGTACACTAAAACAATGATGAGAATCAATTCCCAGTACACCACGTCGATCTTTCAACGTCTCCTGCTCCTTTATTTCGCAATACATTGAGCTAAAATTTGGTCGACATGTAGTTCTTAACATCCAAGAGGAATTGTACGCTTCAGAATTTTTAATTAAGAAGTGAAAATTGAAATATTGAACAGAAACTCCCGGCGACGGCAAAATCATAGGTGAGCACTTGCGCTTTATCAATTTGTTTTAAAGTTTAAACAGTGTATCAGATGCAGTTAACTATTTTAATAGAATCGTTTATGTGTCCGATTGATGCCCCAATACACCATTACATGTTAAAATGAACAGATAAGTCAAAAATCGGCTTTCGACTCACGCTGGTGTTGTTTACACTGGCTGTTTTGCTCACTTTATGCTTTAATATCCCGTGTACGCTGTACCACAGTGGTGCTGGATAGTGTAGAAATTCTGGATAGTATAGTTTAAACATTAATTACAAGTTCCTGTGGACGAAGTGTTTATAAGAACAGGCGAAAACTGTGTTACTTTCACGCCATCCTTCACTTTATTTGATACAACTGCAGCATAACATATACATTGTCATAAGATTGCGAAAGACCTACCGTAGCTAACTTTTATTCTGCAAGTAGTTGAGCCGCAATGGCTGAGGCGTGTCACCGATGTAGGTTCGAACCCGGCGACCGTAAGTTAAAAATAGGTTTCCATTCACGTACGTAGGTCCTTACTGGCTGACTAGGTACCAGTATAATTGACTGGGTTGTCTGTCATGCTTGTCTGTGACTTTGCGGGCGATTGTACTTACCATTATTGCACAATACTATAAAGTAGATCAAAATACTTGCACAAACTCACGCAAAACATGAACTTGTGTTTAGATTACCCTTACACTAACTAGTTCATGGTTAATTGTTCGACGGATAACCTATTGTGTGGGTGTTGTCTTTGTTTGTGAGATAACTTATTTTATGAGTCATGATACATTGGTTAATCCATTTGGGTTAACAAATCTTGAGATAATCTAGTTAATTGGTTTATTATTCATGGTTAATTGGTTACCCCATAATGGTTAACCTATTTTATGGATTCATGGGTGAACCCACCTTGAGTTAATCTAGTTTAAGGAATAATGGGTTCACGGTTCATGTATTATTAACCTTGGTTAACCAATCTTTGGTAAGCATATATCATGGGTTCATGGGTTAACCCATCTGTGTTAACAAATCTAGGTTAACCGAGCTCAGGAATTCATGATTCACGAGTTAATCCATCGTAAGTTAATCCAGTTTAAGGGTTTATCGTTCATGGTTTATGAGTAAGTCCATTTTGGTTACTCAATCTTGGGTAAACTTGTTCGTTGGTTCAAGGTTTATGGTACCACCGTAGGTTAACCTTGTTCAGTCATCCATGGGTTTACCTAATTGTGTAGTTCATGGTTCACAGTTCATGGTAACCTTACTAAGTTCAGCAGTTCATGGTTCAGGGTAACACGTTATGTTTACCTAGTTCAATGTTTAACGAGTTAAGCCAATTCCGTTTTCCATGGTCATCCATGAGTTAACTTTGTTCAGTTGTTTATTGGTTCATTGTTACATTTTAGGCAAACTTAGTTAAGTGGTTCACGGTGCATTGGTTACACCGTTAATTTAGGTTAATTTAGTTCAGTAGTTACGCTTTGTTTTATCTATTTCAATGGTTCATGGTTCCTTGTTTACACCTTAGGTTATCCTAGTTCAGTGGTTCACAGTTCCTTGTTTACACCTTAGGTTAATCTAGTTCAGTGGTTCACAGTTCCTTGTTTACACCTTAGGTTAATCTAGTTCAGTGGTTCACAGTTCCTTGTTTACACCTTAGGTTAACCTAGTTCAGTGGTTCACAGTTCCTTGTTTACACCTTAGGTTAATCTAGTTCAGTGGTTCACAGTTCCTTGTTTACACCTTAGGTTAATCTAGTTCAGTGGTTCACAGTTCCTTGGTTACACCTTAGGTTAATCTAGTTCAGTGGTTCACAGTTCCTTGTTTACACCTTAGGTTAACCTAGTTCAGTGGTTCACAGTTCCTTGTTTACACCTTAGGTTAACCTAGTTCAGTGGTTCACAGTTCCTTGGTTACACCTTAGGTTAATCTAGTTCAGTGGTTCACAGTTCCTTGGTTACACCTTAGGTTAATCTAGTTCAGTGGTTCACAGTTCCTTGTTTACACCTTAGGTTAACCTAGTTTAGTGGTTCACAGTTCCTTGTTTACACCTTAGGTTAATCTAGTTCAGTGGTTCACAGTTCCTTGTTTACACCTTAGGTTAACCTAGTTTAGTGGTTCACAGTTCCTTGTTTACACCTTAGGTTAACCTAGTTTAGTGGTTCACAGTTCCTTGTTTACACCTTAGGTTAATCTAGTTCAGTGGTTCACAGTTCCTTGTTTACACCTTAGGTTAATCTAGTTTAGTGGTTCACAGTTCCTTGTTTACACTTAGGTTAACCTAGTTTAGTGGTTCACAGTTCCTTGTTTACACCTTAGGTTAATCTAGTTCAGTGGTTCACAGTTCCTTGTTTACACCTTAGGTTAATCTAGTTTAGTGGTTCACAGTTCCTTGTTTACACCTTAGGTTAACCTAGTTTAGTGGTTCACAGTTCCTTGTTTACACCTTAGGTTAACCTAGTTTAGTGGTTCACAGTTCCTTGTTTACACCTCAGTTTAACCTAGTTCAGTGGTTCACAGTTCCTTGTTTACACCTTAGGTTAACACAGTTCCTTGGTTACACGTTTGTTCAACACAGGTTAGTGATTTATGTTTTATTGGTGGACTTTGATTTGCCCAATTCAGTGGTTCATGTCTTATTGGTTGCACCGTGGGTTTACCTAGTTCGGTGAATAATGGCACACGGTCATCCATAGTTCAGACATTCATGGTTCACTGTTGCAACTTATGTTTACCTAGTTCATGGGTTAACATTGTTCATGGCTCATGGGTTAACATTGTCATGGCTCATGGGTTAACATTGTTCATGGCTCATTGGTTAACTTAGTCCAGTGGTTCATGGTGTATGGGTTAACCTAGTTCAGTGGTTCATGGGGTAACGTAGGGTTCAATGTCCATTGGTAAATCTTGTTTAGCAGTTGATCGATCTTGGGTTAACTTAGTTCAGTGCGTATGGTACATGGGTTAACCTAGATCATTGTGCATAGCTCCTCTTTTCGTTAACCTAGTTCAGTGATCCATGGGTCATCATAATTAAGTGCACGGTTAATGTTCACCATGACCTTATTATGTTAAGTGGTTCATGGTTCATATTAACGCCTTAGGTTAACCTAATTCATTGTTAAACTAGTGCAAAACTTCATATATATCACATAACCTTCATGTTTATTGATAGAATTAAACGGTGTAATATTTTTCGTATTACACAGGTACCCATGTAATATCACTTGATTGTGACGTAATCAGTTATCACGCTTCTGATTTACGTAGTAGTCGTGCCTAATGACGTCATATAAAAATTATGTCAGTCTGTTGTTTATTTTTAGACTTTTGAAGACTTTCCGATTCTTTGAAAAATAATTTTGATGCATTCGGAAAAATATTATGATTTCAACTTACATAATGATTATGTCTTTTTTTCAGGTGATTAATTTACTATTACTATAACTAAATAGAACTATATTCTTACTTGCGCAGTTAATTTGGAGGTGATTTGTCTGACCTAGATAGAAATCGTCTGTTTTTATATGGCATCAAATAATATGTACATGTCATTATGCCTCGGTATTTTGAGTTATGTGATATATAGAATCTTATCCTCAATATCACAATAATATTCCTGCCATTAAAACATGATTAATGTACATTCAGCACGTTGACGTTATGTTTATATAACGCACCTAAACAATACATTCAATGTTAATAATTGAATTATAAAATTAAGATCACGCATTTTATCATTTTCAGAACTATAATGAATTTCAAAGTTTACACATTTTAAATGTTTTGAAGTATTCCAGATTTTCTTGAATGAGAATGCCAGTCATAAACAAAGCTTTCCTAATGCTTAGTTGTTTTCTTCTTTTGGGCACAATGGATCGACAAATTGAGGGTGATTGTGATTTTACCATAGAAAAATTCGTGGCTGATTCAATTGCAAATTTGGAACAGAAACAATCGACTATTAATAAAAATTTGCAAAGTAATCTCAAAAGATTAGAGGAAAACACAGTCAATATTAAAACAACACAGGACAGAATTTGTAGAGAACTTATAGAAGTTAAGAATAATCAAGATCAAATAAACACCAAATTGGAGTGCATTAGAAATGAATTGCAGAATCTGAGAACTAACATGGAACAAAACGACCCCAAATCCTGCAATGAAAAAGTTCTCAATGCAGGATAAGTACTTTTTCTTAATGACAGCAGTGAAATGGAACGGTCGTATTCGACAGTAACCACACCAATACCTGGACAAAGTAAAAAGAAAGGGTTCTACAGGTAACAATATTAGAATTCCTGTCAAAATGTACATAAATGAAATAAGCATTCTTCAAGTTTGTCACACATACATACATACATATATTCATCTATCTATAAAAACAAGAGACAAGTATCATTGTGACCTTGACCATGAACCTGAATTTTCTAAGCGAAACATTGTTTCGTGTAGATTTACATTTGTTTAAGTTTGATAAAAATCCATACATAGACTTGGCCGTAAGTGGGAGCTTGTGGGTTCGAACCCCAACCGGGTCTGTCCCAAGACTTGAAAGTGGGTAGTGACTGTTCTTTCGCCAAGCACTCGGCATTACAAAATGAAATAATTCAGATTCTTTCAGATGGAAACTAAAAATAAGCAAGGACTGGGACGTTAAAAGCCATTACTCAATTAAAATCATTATTTTATAGGCATTGAAGATATGGTGCGGACACGTCATAGGTTTCTTGATTTAATGTTGCTTAACGTGGGATAAGCAATTTTTCAGCTATTCGAGACAAGAACTATTTTATTAATCTCTGATCAAGTTCGTGTATGCATGTGAAGTGAGAGTGTGTTTTACCTATGCGTTGTACTCAAGTAGCGCGCACTAGCACTCAAGATGACTTTAACGTGCTAGCTCACAGAGTCAGTACGCCACATACAAGCGCGCCACTTGTCTAGTCACAATATACTGATACCAGGTGAAACAGTAAAATTTAAAGGCCAACAGCAAGGTAAATTCACTTTCTCACATGTTGTCTGAGCGGGGGTCGAACTCGCAACGATTTTGTAGAGTGACGCCTTATCCATTAGGCCACCGCCGCCTCGGGTCCACACGACATGTACGAGATCCTCGGAAACAGTTTGTTTTTTGAAAGAGTTTGAAGTTGGGAAATACAATGAGTAGCTCTGTTGGTAGAATGCACGCTTGGTAAGTGGGAGGTCAGGTGTTCTAACCCCGAACTGACCCAAGACTTGAAAGTGGGTAGTGACTGTTCTTCCGCCAAGCACTTGACAAATACGAAATGAAAGTCACTGTTATTTTGGATGGTACTTAAACTTAAGCCTCATTTATACGGCCTGCATATACTACAATTTATACGAAAGTTGAAAGTTGCCTCCCCTTAATATGTGATTTACTCATATCCAAAGATTTTACACCTATAATCCTTTCAAGAATTTTCAATATTTTAAATTTATTAACACGCAGATGTACATAATGATTTATTTATGACATATAATCAGTTAAATTTTAATTATTTGTTTATATTTGTTAACAAGATAAATAAATTGGTGAATCACTGTTTTTCATGTTAAAAATTTTTGTTTACTTTTCATTTTACAAATGATAACGTTAGACAGACACAGACATGGTGATTTAGAATAACTGTCTTTAGAGAGGCAAATACTCTAAATCCAATCTTTGCAGTCGTATTTAATACGACAACTATAAATCATCAAAATGTTGATATAAGTGAAATAGTGA
The DNA here is from genome assembly GCA_021292105.1 of Anadara kagoshimensis. Classification (NCBI taxonomy): domain Eukaryota; kingdom Metazoa; phylum Mollusca; class Bivalvia; order Arcoida; family Arcidae; genus Anadara; species Anadara kagoshimensis. The sequence continues at coordinate 31,620,392 of CM037868.1, forward strand.
TTGTACGTTAAACACCGTTACTAAATTCAAATCATCCATAGGCATTGAAGATATGGTGCGGACACGGCATCGGTTGGCTGGTTGTTGTTGCTGTTGAATGTTGCTTAAGGGTAATATAAGTAGGAAAATTCAAGCAAAAAGCATGAAAGAGGGGTATATTTATGAAATTACCTACACAAGTGTGGTACACGCATTTTTAAAAGGAAAACAAATCATAGAAAACCTCCACCGTAAATTGTCTAATTTTAAAAACCTCGTATTTCTTTAACTCTTTGTCGACCAACTTATTTTTCAGAATATAATTGAATGAATTCAAATTGTTTTCACTTGCAGATTAAGAGGTTTTAAACATATATTACAATACATAAAGTATATATTTTCGGAATCCTTGTCACCTGAACTTTCTAACCAGATTATTTTTTTTTAAACAAGTTTACAAGTAAATAACCGTTACTATAGCAACCATTCGACTGCAAAAAATATGGTGATTTTTTTTAAAAGTTAGGACAAAAACTTTATTTATGGCGGTTTTTGGAAGGTATTTGTGTTTTATTACTGATAATTTCAGAACAACCTTAGAATTCTGATGATGGAAACATTCATAGATAGGTTAGGATATAATTAATAAACGTTTTCGATGAACTTGAAACAGGTGCCAATTATCCCATTTATTGACGTTTTTGCATAAAATATGACGTTATTTGACGTAAAACTGACGTCATTTAGAATATATTGTGCATAAAACACCCAAATGTTATCACATTTTTCTATATATGCAAAATGCAGATAGCATAAAAAAAATCCACCACTCAATTATCATGTATAATGGCTTTGAATACGGACAGTATTTCATTTATAAAACATAATACTTGAGAATAAATTTATTCATAGCTAGATTGTAAAGTTGTAAATCAATATCGTAAATTGTTATGATTGTCATACCGTAATTCCAAGGAAAACTGGAATAAAGTATACACAGAATCTAAATAAATGTACATATTATTATTATTATTATTATTATTATTATTATTATAGTCAGTAGTAGTGGCAGTAATCATTGATGCTGTAACACTCTAGATATTTATTCTTATCAGAAGTCTTGTGTAATCATCGTCAAATAATAATACTCCGTTTTCTGTAAATTATTGTTTGTGAAAAACTGCAAAGTATGGCTTTGGAGGTCGACACAAATGTACGTTACCACACAAATGACACCCATAGAAAGTCTCATGTCTTCGATGATCGACTAGGCATACTCGACACCTAGCCGAAACATGTCCATAATCCCGAAGATCTTCAATAACATGGTGTGGGTTGTTATTTGGTCTAGTTGGTGGACCCTATCCGCTTTCTTGTAGTAAACCCGGCAACCAGTCCATCCTCTACCAGTGCTGTGCGGAAATCAAGCTGATTCATTATAGTTGCGTGTTGATCATGTATTAACCTGGTTTTCTTGTAGAGAAAGTGGGCATTTACAATGCTGGAATCAACAAGATGCCAAAAAATTCTCAACGGCCATCTCTTTGATTTCCTATCAACACCATAATAGGAACGATGCTGGTCGAAAACATCAATTCCGTTCATATAAGCATTGTACATTTTTACTGCCGGTGGACACTTGACGTTTTCTATTGTTCCATCTTTCTTGCAGCGTTTTACTATATCACTGTCATGATGGTAGGCTGTATTTATGAAGAAAACCATTCTATTATCTCTCCAAGCTAATGCCTGTGTCCCATCTTCTCTACATGTGTAAACATGTGAGCCCCTTTGCTGTAAAACGGCAGTATGTTGCAGTACCCTTGGGCATCTGTTGGAATGTATTGTTCCACAAGCATATATACTGGCTTCTAGTAGCTTCTGAAATAAGGGAACACTAGTAAAATAGCGGTCTACGTGGACGATATTTGACTTGTTACTCAAGGATGGTATACACAGCCCTGTAACGGCTTTCAATGCTAAATTTCTTTCTGGAATTCCTGGAGTTGTTCTACCTGTATATATATTAAAATCCCAAAGATATCCTTTGTCCTCAGCAGGCGAAAGGCTCCAAACCTGTAAAACATGAAAATAAACATCTTGTCAAAATTCAGGATTTTATCATAAGGTTCGATTACAACTCGTGTGATAAAACTGTTCTGTTCAACATGGATCGAATTCCACTCCGGCAGATCCTATCATCCAAATGAGAAACGTTTGTCAGTTTATTTACCTCAGGTTGGGGATTTATTTATTTTCTTCTTTTTTTTTTTTTTTTTTGTTATTCTGGTGTTCTCCGCCATTCCAAAAACTGACCGTAGAGGAATATCTCTCTCCCTCTCTCTTTCTGGCAGGGTCTGACCAAAACTTGAATTAGGTAGTTACTGTTTTTTCACCAAGCACTCAGCATTTAGAAATGAAAGCCATGGTGTCCTTCGGAAGAGACCTTTGAAAACAAATGTCCCGTGTCGGAGCAGTGTAACAACTCCTAATGAAGTCCGACGCCTAATGAAGTCCGGACTTCATTAGGCGTTGACAATTTCGACGCCTAATGAAGTCCACAGATTGGGGCTCAAGACGAGGAGACTTTTTGATATTACCAAAAAAAAGTCTCAAAATTTTACGACTTCGATTTAGACCAACTAGCAATAGCAACGTACATTCAGGCACATGCATCGTGTGCTTTGTCCAACCGTACCATACCCCGAAAAATTGTTTAGGGGGTATTTATACGAATCACCCTGTCCGTCCGTCCGTCCGTCCGTCCGCCCGTTTGTCAAAATATTGTGTCAGCTTTACATGTGTAGCTTCCATGTCTATGAATGGATTTTAATCAAACATGGAACCAAAGTTATTGTCCGTCTGTCCGTCCGTTCGTCCGTCTGGACGTTAAGAAAGGGATATATTTGTCTCTCCAAAGACCGTTATAGTTTTAGCTCTTTTTAGGGAGGCATAAAAGGTACCAATCGAGAACTATTGTTTAAATAATTGTAAACTAAGAATTTTACGGATGCAACTTGATTGCCTGATTGATTGATTGATTGATTGATTGATTGATTGATTGATTAATCAATCGATTGGTTTGTTAAATGGTTTTTTTAGATCTAGACAAGAATATTTACCTATATCGAGACGTCACCACCTATATATGAAATATTTGAAGTTTTTGCCTTTGAGGTGCGTACAGTGTACAGGGAGGGTCTCCAACGAGCCATACTTTCTGTGATGCATTGTTATCATGTGATGCATTGGTTCATCAGGTCTTTTCCGAAGAACCCCGTGACTTTCATTGCTACATGTAAATGACATTAGCAACACTCTGCTATTGTTTTGCATTTTACAATATTTTAATCTTGCGTGCATTACCTTACCATGCATGTATTAAGGTGCCCAAAAATAAAAATATTTATTTATTTATTTATTCTTATTTTTATCTATCTTCTCCGCTAAATTTCTCAACAAGGTTTCTTAGAATCCATCATACGTACATGTATATGAAATCAAATATGATTTTTTCCTCAAACTTTCGTGCTTACTTTATCATCTGATGGATTTCATTAAGCTTCGAGGCAACAACACGGCTAACGATGTCCCATACTATTTCATCTTATTAAAAGTCTCCGTTTTAATCATAGTTTTTGTGCAACAGATATATGTTTATTTTTATCACGATAAAAAAGTTTTGCAGTGGTCTTTACATCAACTGTTTTAATAAGTTTAACGGGGAGGATCGTTGATATAGACAATATCTTGTTGGCAGTATTAGATTAAGTAGTAGTATACCTTTCTGAAGCTGAACTTCATTAGGCGTCAAAGTAACATAACGCCTATTGAAGTCCCTTACTATATTTTATTACAAAATAAATGTTATAAGGTGTGGAGGTACCTTAACGCCTAATGAAGTCCCTTACTATATCTTTGTACATAGTAGATTTCATTAGGCGTCGAGGTAATGTAACGCCTAATGAAGTCCATTACTATATCTTTGTACATAGTGGATTTCATTAGGCGTCGAGGTAATGTAACGCCTAATGAAGTCCATTACTATATCTTTGTGCATAGTGGACTTCATTAGGCGTCGAGGTAACTTAACGCCTAATGAAGTCCCTTACTATATCTTTGTACATAGTGGATTTCATTAGGCGTCGAGGTAACTTAACGCCTAATGAAGTCCCTTACTATATCTTTGTACATAGTGAATTTCATTAGGCGTCGAGGTAACTTAACGCCTAATGAAATCCCTTACTATATCTTTGTACATAGTGGATTTCATTAGGCGTCGAGGTAATGTAACGCCTAATGAAGTCCACTATGTACAAAGATATAATAATGGACTTCATTAGGCGTTAAGTTACTTCGTCGCCTAATGAAGTCCACTATGTACAAAGATATAGTAATGGACTTCATTAGGCGTTAAGTATCTTCGACGCCTAATGAAGTCCACTATGTACAAAGATATAGTAATGGACTTCATTAGGCGTTAAGTTACTTCGACGCCTAATGAAATCCACTGTGTACAAAGGTATAGTAATGGACTTCATTAGGCGTTAAGTTACATCGACGTCTAATGAAGTCCACTATGTACAAAGATAAAGTAAGGGACTTCATTAGGCGTTAAGTTACCTCGACGCCTAATGAAATCCACTTTGTACAAAGATATAGTAATGGACTTCATTAGGCGTTAAGTTACCTCGACGTCTAATGAAGTCCATTATGTGATAAGATAAAGTAAGGGACTTCATTAGGCGTTATGTTACCCCGACGCCTAATGAAGTCCACTATGTACATGTAACGTGATATAATAAGGGAATTCATTAGGCGTTATGTTACCTCGACGCCTAATGAAGTTCAGCTTTAGAAAGGTATACTACTACTTTATCTAATACTGCTAACAAGATATTGTCTATATCAACGATCCTCCGCGTTTTAACTCATTAAAACACTTGATATAAATACACTGCAAAACTTTTTTTTTCATGGTAAAAATAAATATATATCTGTTGCACATAAACTATGATTAAAACGGATGAATACTATGGGACATCGTTAGCCATGTTGTTGCCCCGAAGCTTAATGAAACCCATCACATGATAAAGTAAGCACGGGAGTTTGGGGGAAAAATGACATTTGATTTCATATACATGTACGTATGATGGATTCTAAGAAACCTTGTTGAGAAATTTAGCGGAGAAGATAGATAAAAATAAGAATAAATGAATAAATAAATAAATAAATAAATAAATAATAAATAAATAAATAAATAAATATTATTATATTTTGGGCACCTTATTACATGCATGGTAATGCACGCAAGATTAAAATTGTAAAATGCAAAACAATAGCAGGGTGTTGCTAATGTCATTTACATGTATCAATTAAAGTCACGGGGTCCTTCGGAAAAGACCTGATGAACCAAAGCATCACATGATAACAATGTATCACAGAAAGTATGGCTCGTTGGAGACCCTCCCTGTACACTGTACGCACCTCAAAGGTAAAAACTTCAAATATTCCATCTATAGCTGGTGACATCTCGATATAAGTAAATATTCTTGACTAGATTTAAAAAAACCCATTCAACAAACCAATCAATCAATCAATCAGTCAGTCTTTCAGTCAGTCAGTCAGTCAGTCAATCAATCAATCAATCAATCAATCAATCAATCAATCAATCAATCAATCAATCAATCAATCGATAATTCTCGATTGGTACCTTTTATGCCTCCCTAAAAAGAGCTAAAACTATAACGGTCTTTGGAGAGACAAATATATCCCTTTCCCAACGTCCAGACGGACGAACGGACGGACAGACGGACAATAACTTTGGTTCCAAGTTTGATCAAAATCCATTCATAGACATGGAAGCTACATATTTAAGCTTACACGATATTTTGACGAACGGGCGGACGGACGGACGGACGGACCGACGGACGGACAGGATGATTCGTATAAATACCCCCTAAACATTTTGCGGGGGTATGGTACGGTTGGACAAAGCACACGATGTATGTGCCTGAATGTACGTTGCCATTGCTAGTTGGTCTCAATCGAAGTTGTAAAATTTTGAGACTTTTTTTTGGTAATATCAAAAAGTCTCCTCGTCTTGAGCCCCAATCTGTGGACTTCATTAGGCGTCGAATTTGTCAACGCCTAATGAAGTCCGGACTTCATTAGGCGTTGCAATTTCGACGCCTAATGAAGTCCGGACTTCATTAGGCGTCGGACTTCATTAGGAGTTGTTACAGAGCAGGCATGGTACGTAAAAAACCACTCTACACATTGTTCTGCGTGCATTGCAAAAGTCAAATTTTCTGCCACTTTACTGGTGACGTCTCGATATAAGTGAAATAAATTCAATAAATCACTCATCTCTCTCTCTCCCTCCCTCTCTCTCTCTTTTACATAGTACATTGACTGTTTTGGGAAATAAAACTCAAATGCAGATTATTGATAAACCTGTATGGTATATGGTTACATGTTGTTATGTGTAAAATTTGAGCATAAACAAAAATATTAATTTCATACCTTGAATCCACGCTTTATTGGTTTTGAAGGGTCATATTGTTTTATAGATGATCTGCCTTTGAACTTTATAATCAATTCGTCAACTGTTACTTTTTGTGGTAAATTGTAACTTGTCTTGAAACAGTGTTTGCAGCTTTCAATAATCGGTCGGATCTGAAATACAACAGTTAAATTAATTATTAGTTCTGTTTCTGTTGATAAGTTTGCTGTATTATCCAATATTGCATTTTTTACAGTCAGTGATATTTGTAAGCGGGATAAAAGTATGTGTTCTCTCCTTTACCATGCAGCTAAAAACTGACAAAATGTCAATACACTCAATCGCCATATATACATTCTGTTATCAGATGGTCAAAGTATAAAAGGTGGAATGTGATATCATAAACATGTTTGACTCTATATATGAAAAGATAGATTGTTGGTTTATATACGATCTCATTTTTTGTGGAAAGTCTAAAATAAGCCGTTGCTGCAAATCAAAGCAGTAACTCCAGTAAGCATACAGAGACGTCTGCAACCAGGTGTGCATAATAAAGTTCAATTGTATCTTGTAAAGTCTGTCATGATCAGGAGAGCCGCGTTCAGGCGCAAACTCGTTATCATTGAAGTGTATGCACGCCCATAACTGCTTGAAACTATTTTAGCCATGATAGACGCATACATGTTTAAGCCCCTGGACCATTTCTGGCTCCATATATCTTCAAGTCTAAAGTAGAGATATAAATAGCTATACTAACAATATTATGAATCAATATAAACAATTATGCATACTTATGCATATAAATAAATAAATAAATAAATAAATGTAAAAGGGTAAAATGAAAAATATTTCGCACTATAAATGTGTGTGTGTGTGTGTGTGTGTGTGTGTGTGTGTGTGAGAGAGAGAGAGAGAGAGAGAGAGAGAGAGAGAAAGATTAATTATTTGAAGTTTGGTAATATGTCATCATACTGGTCAAAGTATTGAGTTTTTGAATTTTATTTTTGCACATATTCCTGTTTACGAATATCAGTGTACTTCTTTTGCCATCTATATTATCAATAGTCATCGTGTAAGTGTTTCTGGTAAAATATAAAAATACTGTACCGTGATATCCGGGTATAAGATGTGCCTATCACCATGCCAAGAAAAGCCTTCATTTCATCAATGTCTGTGTCTTCCCAAGGTATAACATTCTTTTGTCTAGCATACCGGTTCGTTTCCTCTACCACTCTGTCTATCAGTGCCTCAGGAAATTGCTGGTAAAAATAATCTATTGGTGCAGCACCACGGTCAAGAATATTTGTTGTCCCTTCTTGAAGCCTGTATCGACCTACTGTTTGAAGAAAAATATAATATAATGTGTGTGTGTGTGTGTGTGTGTGTTGTGTGTGCAGAGACGGATCCAGAATTTTAGAAAGGGGGGGTGGCGTAAATTGTGAGAGCGGAAGGCTCTACCTAAGGGGGTCCGAAAAATTTTGAAAAAATGGCGCAAAAATCCTGCATTCTGGCGCAATCTGAGCTGCATCAAAGAGGAAATCGAAAAATACATAAGTTCATCGAAAAATCAAAATGAACAATATGTATTATTAGCGACATAAAGGGGGCCTACGCCCCCGCTGAATCCGCCACTGGTGTGTGTGTGTGTGCTAGTATATATATATATACATGTATATAGATTCATTTTTATATAATGTATATCTTTGTGTATAATATAGTTGTTTGAGTTTCAGATAATCAGAGTAATAGTGGCACAATTGAAAAATGATACGAAAGTATCCGAATAAAAATTTGAAAGCGCACCTGTTAGCCATCATAGTTTATCCATTCAAAAGTAGCACATGGCAATTGATACAATCGAAGTACAATTTTATACGAAATTCATTTTCATAACGATGTATCTATATAGGTCGAACAGGGTTTTGTGTTTAGACCAATGTAAAAGAAACGCACACAACGTTGAACGTTCACAGTTCACATGTATATTACATTTTACATTGTATCAGGTCAGTCTAATAGTAAAAGGGGAATAACTCGTATAATGGTAACGTGGATGTTGTTGTTTATAATGGAGTTTATTTTGAAGTAATATATGGTTTTATATTGATAATACTCTATGAATGTTATTATATTACCTGGGCAAGGGTGTCCATGAGAAACATTCAATCGACCCCAACCTTGGTTATCAATGAATTCAGCGTCACTTTCTGTGCTGTATTCAGTGTAATGAGAAGAATTTTGACTCTGACGCAATTCCGATTCCGTTTCAGTTTCTGTCTCAGATTCACTTGACACTTCTCTGTCCGAGCCGTTAGGTCTTTCTTGACTTCACTCCAAATCAATATCACCATCACTGTCTTTATACCCTGACAAATCGGATTCATCATCAGGCAATTCAACATTGGATGCCATTCTGACATTCTCTGGTTGCCATAAAAAACGGAAACGGAATCATCAAATGCGCATCATTCAGGAGGACGAGACGGAGAGGACTGTTTGAAGAACCGAAATTGCGGCATAATTTACTTGTATATCTAGGCGTATATTTATTTATTTATTTATTTATTTATTTATTTATTTATTTATTTATTTATTTATTTATTTATTTTCTGTCATTGTTTTTTCTTGCATTACAGTCACGGCCCGTGTTATCTCAGCGTCGAATCAATATTCGTACCGGTTGATCTAAATGTTTAGAAAAAGATCATTTCAATTTTTCATTTGAATTCGAATTTAAGTTTAGATAATAAAATGGAAGACGCGAATGTCAACTTGATGATTAGTTTGCGATTTCTAATCTGATATTATTGATATGAGTATTCAATAAGTTGTTTTAGTATAAATTACATCAATGAATGTTATTTTACTTTTTTGTTGGCAATGAGCATATAATATTGTATACAACAGCATGACGGATCGCAAGATGTACATTTACGCGTTAAATTATTTAAATTATTTCATTCAAATTAACAATTTTATTACAAAAAGCCGACTTCACAGAAAATAATCATATATTTTGCATAACCTGGCCAAAAATTGGAGTGTTTTGATGACAAGCCTGCAAGTACCGCGGGTGTAAAACTATGGGTAATTTGGAGCGGATATATCCGCTTAAGGACGTCAAAGGGTTAACAAACTCTGCCCTCTTTTCACTGCTCTATGATGTTGATTATCTTAATATCTTTTCATTTTTTTTAAATGAATTCGTTATAAAAGGTGTAAGCTTTTTCCCCAACACGTGTATTTTTGCACAATTTTCTTTAAAAAATGCAACAAATATTTTATAAGCTCTTAAATTATCAATTCCTACTTTATTTTTATTTATAAACCTTCACCCTTGTGAAGGTTATTTCTTAAATATATCCCGGGCTCTTGCACGCATTTTAACCAAACGGTTTTCACTTGAACTTTCCTACTTACATTAACCTTAAGGTCGCATCAGCATTTTTTCAGCTATTCGCTACGGGAACTATTTTATTAATCTCTATGGATTAATCCATGAACAACCAAGTTCGTGTATGCATGTGATGTGCAAGTGTATTTATGGTCTGCCTAGCTTGTACTAGCATGCACACACTCAAGGCGATTTGAACGTTGTAGCTCACAGAGTCAGTACGCCACAGACAAGCGTACACCACTCCCCCAGTCACATTATACTGATGCCGTTGAACCAGTAAAGGCCAACGGCAAAGATAATTTACTTTCCCACGTGTGGTCTGAATGGGGGTCGAACTCACAGCGATGAGAGATTCTGGATTTGTAGAGTGACGCCTTATCCATTAGGCCATCGCCGCCTCGGGTCCACACGACATACATGTACGAGATACAAAATAAAAACCTCGGCAACAGTTTGTTTTTGAAATAGTTTGAAATTTGTGAAATATGTAATGATATTTAATTTAGAATCAAGTAGTAAGCGACACACTTCGATAGCTCCGTTGGTAGAATGCACGCTTGAAAAGTGGGAGGTTAGGTGTTCTAACCCCAAACTGACCCAAGACTTGAAAGTGGGTAGTGACTGTTCTTTCGCCAAGCACTTGGCACATACGAAATGAAAGCCACTGTTATTTCGAATGGGAACTTAAACTTACTACCCAAGTAAGTTTACTAAAAGTTGCCTCCCCTTAACATGTGATTTATTCATGTCCAAAGTATTTTACACCTATAATCCTTTGAAGAATTTTCAATAGTTTAAATTTATTAACACGCAGATGTACACATTAATTTATTTATGATAGATACTTAGTTCAATTTTAATTATTTGTTTTATATTTTTAAACAAAATAAATAAATTGGTCAATCACTGTTTTTCATTTAAAAATATGTGTTTTAATTTTATTTTACTGGAATTATCGGCAGACAGACACGGACAAGGTGATTTAGAATAACTGTCCTTAGAGAGGCTAATACTCTAAATCCAATATTTGTAGTCGTATCTTATACGACAACTACAAATCATCATAATGGGAGTTGATATATTTCACTTATTTCGAGACGTCGCCAGCTATAGACGAAGATGCAGAAATTTTGCTTGTGCGTTGCGCTGATAGCGTTGTACAGCAGGGTTCTTTATCGTGCCAAACCTACCATGACATGGGACCTCGTTCATTTTAAATTCCCATTTGAAAGAACTGTAACTTTCATTTCGTAATGCCGAGTACATGGCTAAAAACATTCACTACCCACTTTTAAGTCTTGAGATCGAACCCACGACCTCCAACTTACGGAGCGAGCACTCTACAAACTGAGCTACCGCAGTTTACTTTATACATGTACAACATTATGTAACATTGCAACCCACGGCTTACCGGTATCAAGGCCCTCAAAAATTAAAGTTTTATGGCCGTCATCACAATATCGATGATAATAGACTAGAAACAAATTCAGAAAATGTGACTTGAAGCGGCATTTTTTAGTAAAAGTTGGTAACATACTGTTCTAACATAATTCGAGGGTGCTGAATTCAAAAATGGCGGATACCAAGCTCAATTTTGAGTTTTTGAACCCATAATTCTAAAAAACAAAATGGCGGCTAAAATTAATGGTGTACCAATGCAGAAAATGTCACTTGGGTTGACAAAGTTTGGTAAAAGTTGGTAACATGGTTTATTTAACATAATTCGAGGATGCCGAATTCAAACATGGCGGATACCAAGCTTAATTTTGAGTTTTTGAACCCATCATTCCAAAAACAAAATGGCGGCTAAAATTAATGGTGTACCAATGCAGAAAATGTTACTTGGGTTGACAAAGTTTGGTAAAAGTTGGTAACATGGTTTATTTAACACAATTCGAGGATGCCGAATTTAAAAATGGCGGATACCAAGCTTAATTTTGAGTTTTTGAACCCATCATTCCAAAAACAAAATGGCGGCTAAAATTAATGGTGTACCAATGCAGAAAATGTTACTTGGGTTGACAAAGTTTGGTAAAAGTTGGTAACATGGTTTATTTAACACAATTCGAGGATGCCGAATTTAAAAATGGCGGATACCAAGCTTAATTTTGAGTTTTTGAACCCATAATTCCAAAACAAAATGGCGATTTTAATTTATAGTGTACCAATGCAAAAATGTTACTTGGAGTGGCAAATGTTAGTAAAAATTGATAACATGTTTTATAATTATAATTTTAGGGTGCTAAATTCAAAACTTGCAGAGGTCATTTAGAATTTAAAGTTTTATCCATAATGCCAAAAACAAAATGGCGACTGTTTCAATTTATTGGCATATAATATTTCAGTGTTATTGAAGTTGCACGTTTTAACAAAAGCTGGAAATTTGATCTTTTTAACATTTCAGCATAACTTGAGGTTGCCAAATTAAAATTGAAAAGGCTAAACTGAAGTTTAAATGTTTAAACCCAATTCATAACAAATTCTGAAAATAAAGTGGCGTCTATAATTAAGTGTTTGTTCATTAATTGTGCCTTTTGCATAGTACACTGATAAAATCTATATGATTAAATTAAGTTCACAACCATAACCAAAACCATACTGAAATACTGCTTTATTCAGATCATGGTTTGGAATTGATAGTCATACTTGAAACTTGTGTTTGAAATGCAGAAAAGAGATTATTCCAGAACAGTCTTTTATACAGAGTTTGCCACATGCTCTTGGAAAATAGAAAGCCGTGGCTGTAAATGTCAAAATACAAAATTACTATGCATGTCGCCATGCATCAAACTTTTAAGAAGGATATTGTTTTAATAGACACAATCATTACTTAAAACATATATTTTGATATGTTGTGAACCTCATATGTAATTGTTTGAATTTTGGTGGTAATATTGCATTATTTTTAACAAAGTATTGTCTCTATACAGTTTTTTCAGCGATGTTTAAGGAACACAATGCAACTTTTAAAGAATTCATTTTCTTGAAAATTCAGAAAGTCCTCCAATGAATATATGATATCGTCTGACTATAAAACTGGGTAATGTAAATGGCACATTTCAGTGTTGGAGATAGACAAAATACTGATATGCAAGCTTAAGTCATAAGTTGGCCACTCAATCATTTTAAATTAAAAGCTGACATTGTTAATTGCAGACAAGGCAATGGTAGAATTTTCCTAGTTGAACAAGACACTCTTACTGAGTTTTTCACAGCACTTGAGATGAATATTTTCCCGTAACACTCTCATAAGTAATGCAAATTATGTGACATTTTTTGAAATTAATAAACGACGATTACCATCTGAATACCATCAGTATCTAAGTTAACCATGGTCATAACCTTTCCAGATGATGGAACAGTTTTTCTCTGCCTTCTTTGGTGGAGGTGAACCAGGGTGGTTCCATTGATTCGTTTTGGGTCTCGGATAAAATAATGGACCCATTTTGCCTCCATAGTAACAAAGCTCTCATGGGAGCTAGCATGATCTACCACTAAAGGTTCAGATTAACATGCGACAAAGTGCTTTTGAGTGTTTCTGATTAATTGCCAGAAGCCAAATAGGCTCAACGCTTTATCATTGCAGAATGTCAGAATGGAGTATGTTCTTCTCTGTGAAATACTCATTGTCCTTATATTTTCTTAACTCATCTGTCAGTCATAACAATACCATGATTTTATCTACGTTTCCAAAATTTTAAAATGATAAGTGGTCAAACTTCCAAAATTTGTTAAAATGTTTACCTTTTTAAAGTAATTTTAACAGATTTGCAAAAATCAATCTTTTTTTCCAGATTGCTCAGAAATGAGCAGCCAATGGTGAATTCAACTACAGTGAATGAAAACAAAGCTTTATTGGCCATTTCTGGGGTTGCAACAGTGGCATGCCTTCCATGACTTGGGTCATTATCAATGTTATGTCTGTCTCGTTTATAATCCGCCACCCACCTTTTTACTCTTGCTTATCAAGAGACATCTTTCCCTATTGTTGCTATCAAATATGTATGGATAACCTTATGTGCTTACCGTTCTTGTGCAAATATTGGACCCTGCTCTTTCACTACCGTATTTTTTTACATTTGCCAAGTCACTAGCCTTTGGAGTAATACCTTACAAAATGACTCTAGGTTCCGATACATGGATTTAAATAATCAGGGAATAGAGGTGTTGAAAAGGGACGTCGGGGCTAATCTCCTTTAACAGAAGGTTCACGGCATATCATTCAGCTCTCGTAGTTCTTACTAGTTTTATTAAAACCAAATGTAGTGTTGCTTTTGCTATCAAACTTTACATCAACATTTGTGAGCAAGTTCACTTGTTTACCAAATAGTCAGCTTAAGAGTTGCTTGGTGATGACTTAGCACCTCTAAATATGGTTTGAAGGCTAGTGTACTTACATTTACTTCTCTTCCATTGTATAAAGAAAAATTCTTAAGCATTTCATGCAAATACAAGTTTTGATTTTGTAAGCTATTTCATTCACACTCTGACCTACATAAATCAGTGTTTCAGCATGTTATGTGTCATACTTAATCCAATTCATTTAATTTAACAGAAACATACAGTCCCATGTTCAAATTACAATAAAAACAACAAACACGAAAACTTTTAACACTGGTTTCAGTTAAACATGTGAACTTCTTCCAGGAGTCAAATTATACATTTTTCATAATGACCTTTGTTGCTAGGCCACCTGACACAAAGGCTGACCAGCATGCCAGATCTTTTGATTTTCTAAATATCAAACCACCTATTTCAGAGTTATTGCCTCTGAAAAATAATACTTTTTTGCAAATTTTGCTGGTTTTGGGGCTATTTACTTAAAAACTATTAGTGTCATATAAAAGCAATACATTGAAAAATAATGAACATAACAAGCTAAGTTGCAATGTTTGTAACAATATGATGTGCCATAGAGGAGTTGTTACCCCTGGAGTATAGTTTTTTGCGAATTTGTGGTTTTGACCATATTTTTAAAAAGTATTATAAATAGATAAAAACACCAAGTTGCAAAAATTATCAAAATGCCAAGATCTAACTCCGTAGCAAATTTTGTATTTGATAATTAACGAAGGTGTTGTTGCCCTTAAAATTTCAGTATCTTCTAAATGTTTTCAGGTGAGCAATAAGGCCCATAGGCCTTTTGTTTAAATTTTCTGCTCATTAACACCAAAATAATCCTTGAAATATTACAATCTTTGATTAATAGCTGTTTCTTGCTACTAAAACAATTTTTATAACAACTTTCATTCAAAAAAGCATTTTGGTTTTGGCGGCCATTTTGTATTTAAATTTTGACCTATTTAGAGCAATTTTTCAGCTTGGTATCCGTTATTTTCGAACTCAGCACACCTAAATTAGGTAAGAAGGATATACGGTTTGCTTTTACTAAAAAATGCCTCTTCCTCTTTAAAACGACGTCTTTTCTGAAAATGTGTCTAGTCTATAAGTTTGATGTCTATTTGTCCAGGATTGACGTTCCATAATTTTATATATGTTCCTATCACTCAATTTTGATCACACATGTGGCGGTTATATCTAGCTAAACGGGTGGTGCTTACCCTTCCGGAGAACCCGGTCTCACTTTTCAGTTCCAAACTTTTACTTTGCTTCTGGATTGCGATACGGACATGGATTGGTATTTTTGCTATTGATGACATATTTCAGGATGTGTACTACTTAGGAACAAAAAAATTCTGCATTAAGCTTTTTCTTTGCCCAATTTTTGTGAAGAAAAAACTACATGATAGGGCACTACATTTTTTCGCTAGGGACATGTAAATATATCCCTATTTTCCCAATGTTGGTGGTACACTTGTCTGCGTCATACTGAATCGGCTAACTAACGCCCGAGAGTCACCCTGAGTGTGCCCTGATTTAAAGTTGAGTTGAATAATAGTGTATAATGTTCCAATCAAGAATATTTCACTTACCTGTATCACTTATATGGAGACGTCGCCAGCTATATTCTAATGTGCAGAAATTCTGGTTGCGCTGATGGCATTATACATCAGGGTTCTTTATCGTGCAACGCCTTTTGTAACACGGAACCTTATTTATTTTAAGTTCCCATAAAAAAGAACCGTGACTTTCGTGTCGTAATGCCTTGTGTTTGGCGAAAGAAGTCACTACCCACTTTCAAGTCTTGGGTTAGACCCGGTCGGAGTTCGAACGCTCGACCTCCCACTGACGGAGCGGTAACTCTACCAACTGACCTACCGCAAAGGTGTGCACTGATTACAAGGCAGACCATAAAACAGCTGACACTTGCACACCTCATTCTTCTAAGTGTGATATCAATGCTTTGATTACAATAAACTTGACCTTGTCTAGTTTCTGATGTCAGATGGGTAGTACACCAACATTACTCCTAACCAATCAAACGGGTTGAGATACGCCAGTCAAGATTCAAGGTTGTTTAATTGATTGTGAAAGGACCTGGAGAAAACCACCGAAATTCCTCAACCGAACTGATAACTTTTCTCAAATAGGGACCTGTCCGAATTCTGAAGTACTTACATAAAATAATTTTTACGCCTACATGTATTTTTTAAACTTGTACCGAGCTGGAAAGTTCAAGCATTTGGGAAACCGGAGTACCAGGAATAAACCCACCCACCTTTGGCTTGCGAAGTGACAAACTCGCACCAACTAAGATTTTCTTCGAGTGGAATTTGAATCTTGTGGTGAGAGGCACTTTGTGGCTTTGTTGGCCACTGTGTTCATCCAGGTTTTGTCACATTAGTATTTGTGACCACAGAATAAAATGCATATTAGTCATAAATTGAGTTAAGTTGAGTAATGGGGTCAAGATTATTTCACTTTTATCGAGACGTCTCCAGCTATAGGCGAATGTGCAAAAATTTTGCCTGTGTGTTGCACTGCACTGAGAATTATATAGCAGGGAAATAGTCTCAATTATTCGTTGCCTTTGCGGATAAAATAAAGTGACAACTGGGCTATTGCAGTGGTTTCACCCGATGATTTGATCAGTTGATACAACTAAAATAGATAGAAATCTAAGGGAGTGACTTTTCAAAATGTATAAAATACGTTGGAAGTCGGGATGGTGATGGGTGGTAATTCAAGTTTTAATTAAAACACTACATTTAAACTACTTTAGTAGAATATCAAAAGATAAGATAAAAACAAAATTACTGTAATTTCTTATCATTGTCTTTTCAATATAACACTTTTACCATAAATATGAATATAAAACACGACTCAATATAGGAGGTGTTAATAAATTGTAAAAATAAACCGCTGTGCATGCCATACAAAGGCAGGTTCCACCATCGCTATCTCCGTCAAATTGGTTCAATACAATCACAAATGCCGATCTATTGAAAATGACAAATTTAAAAATTAATATATCATCAGTAAAATAAAACAGCGAAGATTCAGATGGTTAGGACATGTCTTTAGAATGGAAGGAAGCAACAACACCAAACCTGCTCTTAGATGGACTCCACCTGGCCTCTACAGGGGAGGCCAAAACAACTTTGAAACAGAACTAAAAAATCTGAACCTGGCATGGGGAGAGACAGGCCAAAGCCAAGACTAGAGCTGAGTGGCGAAGTCTTTTCTTGAGCTTATGCTCCATCGTGAGCGGAGAGGATATGTAGGTAGGTACGCGTCATACAAGTGTGGCTGACCAGACTTGATTGGTGGCCGGGTAACTAAGTGGGTAGAGCGTCCCGCTAGTATTATTGTTTTCCCCTTCCTGTTACATTTAGGGGCTTGTTCGACCCCGGGAAGTTGCCGATCAACAGGTTGGTCCCAGAGTGAAAACCACAATCCAAAACAAAGTAAAAACAAACATACGAACCCATGTCCAAACCACGATCAAAAAGCAAAACTAAAAAGTAAACATTTTGAAAACTTTTAAATTAAAAACAAACATACTAACCCATTCCAAATCACAACTCAAAAAAAAAGTAAAAACAAACATACTAACACATGTCCAAATCACAACTCAAAAACAAAGTAAAAACAAACATACTAACCCATGTCCAAATCACAATCCAGAAAATTTGAAAACGGGGAAATCAATTTAAACACTTGAACTTCCACCAGAAAGTGAGGCCGGGTGCTCGGTAAAGTTAAGCACATATAGCCAAAATGACTTTGACTATTGTGTTTTCATCCAAAACGTCCATAAAAATTAAAATCTATTAAAAATTAAAAAAAATTCGCCTTGAGAAGTTATGACCCTTTACATAACAAGTGAAACATTATTCTTTAAATCAATATTATTGCCTTTTTGCCGCTTTGTCCAAAATTAAATAAAACTAGAACTGTTTCCTGACCTGTTCCGAACCTTTATTTCCCGCGACCTTGACCTTTCCTATATAACCTTTGTTTAAGGTCATGACACGCCTGTGGACCATGAAGCTTATTCATGTAAAGTTTTATTACAGTCGCCCAAAGCAATTATGAGATATGACCCGGACACGATTTTACAGGGACAGACAGACATGGGGATTCCTATATACCCCTCCTCCATAACAAGATAGCGAAAAGTAAAACGCGTAATAAAATCAGGGATTCCGTATGATAGACAATTGGAACAATTGACTACTAGTAACTAAAACAATCGATGCAGACAGTGTCTATGCCTTCAAAAGTGGTTAAATACTGTGAAGTATTCATTTCCATTGTATACCAATTTTTGCTGGTTTCGTGGATACCATGATCAGCGAATTCACATGTCAGTGAAATCGTTTATATTACAACCGAACCGTTAAAGGTAACTGCAAACCGCGAATATAAATACATGTATACCGCCCAACAGAGTTGTATATTTCCTGCTATCACGAAATTTGGACCCCGCGAAAATAAATGATTTCACAGTGTTGTGCAGAAACAATATTCACCTACATTCGGTCTCGATAGGTGTGAAGATCAAGGTCACAAACTCATACATTAGTTTTAGCGTGGGATTTGGCCGTCAACAGACAGATCTGGGCTGGGATGTCATCTTCCCATGTTTATTGGAGACATCACTCCTTCCAATTGTGTCAAGCCAAAGGTACTGATCTTGGGACCAATTATGGTTTCGACTGTGACATATTAAATGGTTAGAACCAACTATGGCAGATATACCTTGTCTTGGATTGGTTGATAGACTGCAGTCAACAGGTGCACATTCAGTGTTTATTTTTTTTCATTTATTTATTTATTTATTTATTTATTTTTAGATTTTTTATTATTTTTTTATGTACGGCGGCGTAGAAGGGCCAAATGAAAAATAAAATTATTTTTTCGAACTATCTAATTAATTCGTCCAAACGATTTACCTAAAATTTGATGTTTTTCGGTTTTAATTATGTGGACTCTCTCTCTCTTTCTATGTGTGTATGCTCTCTCTCTCTCTCTCTCTCTCTATCTCTCTCTCTCTTCGATTTTTTTCTCAGGCTAAAAAGTTTCATCTCCTGTCTGGAATTCCACACTTTAAATTTTGGAGTTAATACCGACATAATCATTTTTTAATTTTTAAAATAATGTTTATTTATTTATTATCAATTAATATCATATTATTTGGGGGGCGCGGTTAACCGTATTTAAACCTTCTATAATTTTGTCATTTTATCCAAAATTGGTGAAATTTTAGTGTTTCCCCTAAAATATAGCATTGAGTTATCCTCGAATTCAGCAATTTACTCAGATGTCGTTCTGACAGAATGCACAAACCTTTCAATGCTCAGTAATTATTGCTTTATTAAATATAAAATTTTCTGAAATCCTGGCGTCGTCTATATCAAATATGCCCAAAATATTCAGGAATCCCAGACATATTCGCGCTTTTTCCCCTGCAATTCTGTTGCCGTCCATAATATCGAAAACAGATCAATCACGCACCTGCTAATGAAATCCGAACAAATGTAGGTCCGTTTCCAGTTTGTGTAGTAGATGATTGAATCAACTTCCGTTAAATTTTTTTGTGACGTATTTGGCGTCAACAATAATTAAGAGCAATTTAAAATGCTTTGAATAGTGGATATAAAATCATTTTAATTCTTCGATGGAATCAGAAATGATAAATTACACCTCTAACTCTGCAAAACGGGTAAGAATTGCTACCGATCTGCTAGAATAATGCAAAAAACTTGTTATCCAAATCGATAATTTATGACAATAAAAAAATTATGCATATTTAATGAGATGGGAAATTTACTACAATTTATAGGATTTTTAACATTTTTATCATATTTTCTATTGCATTTTTGTGAAAATTGAATAATAGAAGTTGTACACGGATTCATCAACAAGGAATCCATCTTTGAATCGATTTTTGTTTCATTTCTTTCTGTGTAAGGTCAAACGAAACTGAGAAATACCGAAATCGGGTCACAAACAATATGGTTGATTTTAAAAAAATAACAAATTAATATTTAATTGATATGATGTACATATTTTATATTTTAAAATGGAGGAGACGCCACTGTATACAGAGTAACAATCACGGCATCTCATCATGAGAAATGTAAGAACGGGTGTAATGTAAACAAAGTAATAATTTTCAAATTATAATTTGGATGTTAAGTGTTATAGTGATCATCAAATCTGAAAACTTGGCATTTTGCCAATTTTATTTTTTCATTTGGCATTTTCCTTCATTTTAAAATATTGATCATAAGAATCTGTTGCCCCTTCCATTTTAATAGAATATATGTATGTTTACCTTTGTTTGAATTTAACTGTTATAAAGTGATGAATATGTCATTTAACATGTAAATACAAAAGAAAGAGTGTACCGGTTGTGGTTTTGAGCATTCAATGTTTATCTCAGAAAAAATGTTTTGAAAATGCACGAAAACATTTTACATCAATATAACTCACGATGTTGCATATTTTCAGAATTTGCAACCCCCCAACCCCCCCCCCCCCCATCTGCATCTCCATCAACAATAATTCAGTACCTATGCTTTTATTCCAAATAGTAACCTATTTTAGCAAGCCTGAAGGGTTTGGAAAAATATTCCAAACATTTTGGAGTTGTGGCTACTAATAATTTTTAATTTGTGTAAAACCTAGAAACATTGATGATGATAATGTGTTGCACTAAATATGGACCTGTATACCTTTGTTTGAAAATAACTGTTATAAAGTGGTGAACATGTCATTTTGCATGTATGTTATTGTCTAGGTTTCCATAAATTTAAAATAATTTGTAGCCAAATTTCCAAAATTTGTGAAAATATAGTCCTTTTTAAAGTATTTTTCCACAAATAGGTTACTTTTTGAAAGAATTCCTCAGAAAGTAGTAGCCAATGGCGATTTTGGCTACCAGGAATGGAAACATAGACAGTAATTAAATATTGCACCAATTGTGGTTTTCGTAATTTAAGGTTTATCTCAGAAATAAAATCTTTCAAAAAAGCATAATAACATTTATATATAACTTGCATATTTTCAAAAAAATTCAAATACCCTCTCCCATCTTCATCACCACTAACAACAATACATTACCTATGCTTCCATGCCAAATATACACCTATATTAGCAAGTTTATGAAAAAATACTGTACAAATTTTGGAAATTTAGCTAGTACTAATAATTTAAATTTGTTTCTAAACTAGAAACATTGATCATGATAATGTGCTATCTTCTTTCTATTTTGACCTTTGTTTGAAATTAACTGTGTCTTTTTACATTTAACTGCAATTGGCGATTGTACCTATTACAGTTTTGGGTGTTGAATGTGAACCAATGCTAATATCTGAAAATTCTCTCAGAAATGCATATATCTAATATTTAAATATTTAAGTTGTATATTTAGGTATAAATTTACCCCCCCCCCCCACACACACACACACATCCACATGTTTATGATTAGGTTTCCACAAATTTAAAATTATATATAAGTGGTTAGAATTCCATACATTGAGAGAAAAATTGTCTTTTTAAAGTGTTTTTTATTCATACATTTGCTAAAATGCGTTACTTTTTACAGGAATTTCCGAGACATTTAGCCATTGGCGATTTTTGCTACTGGAAATGCAAACAAAGCTTTAATCAACAACATTTCAGTACTGATCTCACTAAATAAGAAATCTAGTATTATAAATTCTTTTTTTTTCATTTATGCTACTTTCTGCTAAATTTAAACACAAAATTCTACAATAATTGAATTTGTGATATAGTTATTAGTTACATAATTTCACACAAAATTCCAAAATTTATGAAAATAAAATCTATTTTAAAGTGTTTTTTTTTTAAATTGCTAAAATAGGTTACTTTTTATAAGAATTTCTGAGAAATTTTAGCCATTTATGATTTTGGCAACCAAGAATGGAAATATAGACAAAGACATTTCATACACAGTTAAGAAGTAGGGATCAATGTGTCATTGTTCTAGTGACACACTGGCATATGGGTTGTACATAACTTAAAAGTAGGTCAGTGGGTCATTGTGACAGTGATAGACTGTCCTACTTATATGAATATCTCTAGATATATTTCATACAAGTTTTTCTTGAATATCAGAAATTTTGCCTCAAACGATTCACACCATATACAGATTAAAATTCAACCCATTTCCAAAAGTTATTAAAACTTTAAATAAAATAGAATACAAAATAAATTTCTTTTGTGGGGCAAAATAATTGTTATGGGACAATTGTTGCCAGGACCCCTTCTCGGTTGAACACTAAAACATGT
Organism: Anadara kagoshimensis; assembly: GCA_021292105.1. NCBI lineage: Eukaryota > Metazoa > Mollusca > Bivalvia > Arcoida > Arcidae > Anadara > Anadara kagoshimensis. Next base: position 31,642,936 of record CM037868.1, read on the forward strand.
ATCAAAATTTAAATATATAAAACTGAAATAGAAAACAAACTAAACTTTTTTTACAATTTAAAAATAATAAGTAGTAATATTTCAGAAATTTGTGAAAAATAATCCTGTTTGAAGTATTTTTTTCTATAAATTTGATAAACTATGTTACTTTTTGAAAGAATATTTAAGTAATAATGAATGGAAACCACCAAAATGTAACTCTGACTAATTCTTGTAGTATCACTAAGCATTCATTTGGAATTTTAAGGTAAAAGGTAAGATTTTTATGTACCGGTATGCACTTAATAGTGAGACTGGAGCACGGTTGTGGACCATGGAGATAACAATAGAAAATACGTGCAAAATAAAATGTGTGTGAAAATAAAATGAAATGAGTGCAAATGATACAAACACAAAACCTTTTTAACAAGAATTAAATGCATTCAATGGTACTATTGTTGCCTACATATTTGTAGCTCTTACCATGTGGATGCTTCCTCAGTAAAAAGAAGGTTGCAGTGGCCTAATGGATAAGACATCAGTCTTCAAATCCAGGGTCTCTCACCGCTGTGAGTTTGAGTCTCGCTCTGGCCACATGTGGGAAAGTAAATTTTTCTTGCCGTTGGCCTTTACTGATTCACCTGGTATTAGTATAATGGACTTGAGGAGTGGTATGCTTGTCTGCAGCGTACTGACTCAGTGAGCTAGCACGTTAAAGTCTCCCTGAGTGCACACTAGTATAAGGCAGACCATACAACACACTGGCACTTTACATGCATACACAAAATTGTTCAAAGATTATTCCATAGAGATTAATAAAACAGATCTCGTCGTGAATAGCTGAAAAATTGCTGATGCGACGTTAAGCAACATTCAACCAACCAACAAACCTCCTTAGTATAGAGTAGTGATGGGAATCGGTTGGATTTTCATAATCTGTGATCAGAACCATTCAAGTAACTTATTATCAGAAATAATCCATTATGTAACTAATACACAATATATGAAAATTCCTTGGTTATTAAGTACAAAAAATGGAATAATTTAGCATACATAAAAATCTTACCTTTTTACCGTAAAATTTCAAATGCATGCTAAGTGAGACGACAGGACATATTCTCACCTGAGTTTCGAATTAAAAGGTTTAGATATATGAAAAAATGGTTTACTTGTATTGTTGTTTTATATTTCAGAAATCGTCAACAATTATGTATTAACCAAGATGACCAGCACACCGACCACACCCAATCAGGAAGAAGAAAGTGTGGAAGTTATGGAAGATGTGTCGACAATACTCAAAAATGAAATACAATCAATTGTAGGTTATAATTTATATCCCAGTGATAATTTTTTGTATGCTTCAAATTATGACCATATCAACGTAGTTTCCCCTTGGGGAAAAATTACTTAAATTTCCCAATATGACCCCTAAAAATTCCCAACAGTAAAGACATATTTTTCTCCCAAGACAGGTCATGTAATATAGAAATATTCCATGAGATACTCTGGTGATATTTATATTCTCTATGGGTCGTACATGCAAATTAGCGCAGGTGGCGTCATAATCAAAAGACAGTTGCATGACGTCATCATATGGGGAACATGACGTTATTTTGTGGGAAAAGGACACACAAGTCTTCAAAATTTAGAAATTTTGAGTGCATTTTAAATGTTTACTCTGAGAATTTAGAATAATTAATTTTGTTTTGTACCAAAAATCAGGTACATTCTTTCCAATAGTGATATTTATTTTAAAGTAGAATGTTGAATAACAAAGTTAATTTTTTCCATCATAGCATCTATGTAAATCGAATTTGAAGCCAAATATTGGCATTAAAATGGGAGAAAAACAATTCATTATGAGTTTATTCATGTAGGATAGGGAAATCTCACCCTCGAGGTTGAACATTTCTGGTCAGAGACTCTGCAAGCCTCGTCTCTGACTGAAATGTTCGACCCCTCGGGTTAGATTTTCCTATCCTACATGGATACTCATAATGGATTCTTGTAATATCCCATTGATGATTTTGTATTCTTCAAATTACTATCATATACTGTATAAGAAAAAATATTTGCAAGGAATAAACATTGGCTATTTTCAGGAAAGCACCTTGTACCGCAAAATATTTCTTCTTAGCGAAAATTTCATATTTCCCAAGGTACACTTTCTATAGTCAGAACCGTGAAAATTTCTTACCTCGAAATGTTATACTTAACAACAATATTGTCATGACGTCCATAAAACCTTTTGAGGGCCTTCTTTATAGACCTAGACTTATCTCTGAGCCACCAGCAATTCAGTTGTAAGCTATGGCTTTTCTATATAAGGGGTTGTAGAAGAATCATCATGTCTGTCTGTTCGTCTGGTTGTCCGTCCTAATATCGTTTCCACTCCATAACTTCGATGTCTATGGGTGGATTTTGATCAAACTTGGCACAATTGTAAATCGACATTAGACGATAGGTTGCATACTAAATTTATGTGCTATGTTTTCATTCCTCGTTGCCATTGGCTACTAATATTTGAAAAATTCTGTCAAAAAGTAACCTATTTTAGCAAATTTGAAAAAAAAATTTAAAAAGGACTATATTTTCACAAATTTTGAAAATTTGGCTACTAATAATTTTAAATGTTTGGAAACCTAGTATGTGCATAAGTCAAATGTCAAGGTAAGGAGGTCAAGTTGGCTCTCAAGAGACAGTTGTAGTTTTATCGGAAAATACAGTAAATATCTTTACTTTAAGCACTAAAATTATTAAAGCTACAAACTATATCTCACATTATTCAACTTAGTAAAATGCCTTTGATATACATTTGAGGGAAAAAATGAATGTAGGTTTTAAAGTTGCTCAGATATTTGGGGTAAAATGTAGGTTTTAGACTTTTGAGAGTGGGACCCATTTTCAGCCCCAAATTATTACCCTATTTCAAACTGTTTGATAAAGAATACAGGTTTTGGACTTTTGAGAGGGGGGCCCATTTTCAGCCCCAAATTAATATTTCAAACTGTTGATAAAAAATACACGAGTTTTTGGACTTTTGAAAGTGGGGCCCATTTTCAGCCCAAAATTAATATTTCAAACTATTTTATATAGAATGTACCTGTAGGTTTTGAACTTTTGGGAGTGGGGCCCATTTTCAGCCCCAAATTATTATTTCAAACTGTTTGATAAAGAATACAGGAATATTTGGACTTTTGAGAGTGGAGCCCATTTTCAGCCCCAAATTAATATTTCAAACTGTTGATAAAAAATACACGAGTTTTTGGACTTTTGAGAGTGGGGTCCATTTCAGCCCCAAATTAATACCCTATTTCAAACTGTTTGATATAGGATATAGGTTACCGTTTTGGACTTTTGAGAGTGAGACCCATTTTCAGCCCCAAATTAATACCCTATTTCAAACTGTTTGATAAAGAATACAGGTTTTTGACTTTTGGAAATTGGACCCATTTTCATCCCCAAATAATTTTTTTTTTTTAATACAAACGGAAAAATTCATTTTTCAGCAATTGCTGTGTTTAAATATGTTATGCTATTTCTGATGAAAGTTGTTATTTTTCTTTCAGTGTACCAGGCTGGCTAATTTGGGTGAAGAATCGCTATTTCTCTCCGCAAAAGTTGCTGAAAAGGAAACTACAAAATTAGGATCCGACACTGGATTTCTGTTCATGTCCAAATTTAACATTGTACAACAGTTCTACCATTTTGTTGAAGGTATGTTTACACAGTTACTCAGCCCTTAATTTTGTCTACAGAAATGGTGACCAAATCGACATGGAATTGTGTCTGGTGACCTAAACTTTGTAAATGGTGGCCAGCTTGTCCACTTTAAATTTGAACTTTAGTGACCAGAGAAAAGATACATGTATCATTTTTGCGTTACAGAGTTGTCATTTCAGGGAGTATAATGGACACTTTACATCATCATTATTGTTATTAATAATACTGATGTACATGTATGTAAGTGATTGTAAGTCAGTTTTAAAAATGTGCATTTTTGTTCTCCATACCTATATACCTAAAAGATGCCTTTAGAAGAAAAGGTTGCCTGGCCACTTGGAATTTCCACTGGCCACCTGAAAATTTTAACTGGTGGCCAGCTGGTCACTGAGCTTTGAAACCCACTTTGAGGGCTGTTACTTAGGATTAAAATAATCAAGATTTTGCAAGATCTTGGCACAGTTAGGGTTGGGACAATACTCTATGGTGGCGATACACATTGAAGTTCTCTTCATGTCTATATTTAACATTGTACAACAAATCTACCGCTTTGTTGAAGTCATGATTACACAGTTACTGGTACTTAGGATTAAAATCATTAAGATTTTAGCAAGCTCTGGGCACAGTTAGGGGTGGGACAATACTCTATGGTGGCGATACACATCACAATAATTATCTCACGGTATGCTACGTGTCACAATACTGCTGCAGCAGATTTTTGCTGTAAAAATTGCTAATAACACCAATATAAAAATAACTGGCTATATGAACATTTTTCGTGTACATAATGCATGTATTAAAATGGCTTAAGTCTTGAAAACAAATTGCAGATTTTCAGAATACGTATGGTGGTGAAAAATATCACGGCTCCCTATGCGTCAGTGGCCTTGATTGCTAGCAATTGGACCACAGTGTCTTTCTACATGCCTAGGTTTAAATCCTGCTCCGGCAGACTAAAGTGCTCAAACGTTTCAATTAGCTTGCTGAAGTCAGCTGTTATCTCTGGACACTCCAGTTTCCTCCACCATCCTAGAACTGAGCACCTAGATATAAGTATAAGAATCTTGACTGGGTGTAAAAGTCTTTTTCTTTACTCTGCGCTTGTACTCTGCAGAGCTTGGTTAGTTTCAGATATATACCGTATGATGAAAATAATGAATACCGTATATTGCCACAGATAGTCACAACTTCTATTCTAAATTTGAAATATTTGAAAATATTTACAATAGCACCCATTTCCCGTCTATGAAAACTATTTCTCAAAACGTATATTTGCTTCATAGTAGGTGGTGTCACCTGTCATCCCACTCATCGATGCCTTCATCCTTCATTGAGATACGGTAGACGGGTTCCTTGATCCACTAAAACCAATGAAGTAAATTAACAAAAATTAATGCAGTAATAGCATTAAGTCCATATAGCAGATGGGATATAAAAATGAATTGTAAATACATGTATAAGAAATGACTTGAGTTTGTTTTGGGGTCACTTTATGCTAGTATGATACCGGGTGTTCCAGGTACAAATTGCATGAAGAGAGCTTTCCCTCTTCATGCAATTTGTACCCAGAACATTTTCCTCTTCATGCAATTTGTACCCGGTATCATACTAGCATGAAGTGACCCGAAAACAATGTCATTTTGTAAATGTAATGTGACTTATATATTTTTTATTTTTTCAATTTCAGATGTTTACACCACAAAACCAAAGACTAGTGACTCCAATCATCCCGGTGATTCAGATCAGAACCAGAAACCAATGGATGTCACCATGGAAACAAGTAAACAAATTGTTGAAAATAAACTTGAAGGTAATCCTGGGGTACAGCAAAGTGAAAATGCATCCAGTTGTCATGGCAACCCAACTAATGAAAAAGTGTCTCAAATGAGATCACCAGAAAATTTATCGAATTCATTAACAAATTCACATTTTAATGACGTTAATTTAAAAACTGCTGGATATACACAACAGCTACCTGCTGGGCAGACATCACAGTTATCTGATATTCAATTAAGCCAACAAATGAATGCCGCACAACAGCCACCAGGGGCCCATGGACAGGTGGCACAGATTCAGTTAAATCAACCACAACAACAACAACAAACCTCTGTTGGCATGACAACATCACAACATATGTCTAATATTCATTTTACTCAAGCATCGTCATCACAACAAATACCACCAGCACCAGGGACAATATTACATGGTAACGACCAGCCTTCAAATGATCAAATGTTGCATGTTACATCTGGAAGTCGTGCTGTTGTCCCCGATTCAAATGGCAACCCAACCAGACAAATTCAGACATTTCATGAAAATATAAATAGCGAAGCTCAAATTCCGATACAGTATGTTTCAAATGTCCCATCGTACTTGCCTATCGGCATTGGCAATGCCGCATTACCGGGCGTATTTGTGGATCAGGGAAACATTTTACCCGGTCAGGGATTTATTCCCCAGTATGGGATTACCAGTAATATTCCCTCATCAAGTGTCAATACTCATGTTGTTTCACATGCAGAAATGGAAAAAATTGACCCAACAGGAATAGTAAATCAGGCCCTTGTCCAGAGTGGAATTCATGAGAATCTTGCTCAAACTCAGATTGAACCTGGCAATCATGGAAACTGGAACATGCAGCTGGAAACCAGGTGAGCATTGATGGAACGGCAGCAAAACTGGCTATTCCTGAAGGTTTAGATATTTTACAATCAGACGATACAAGTAAATATCACTTCTTTTTGGAAGCGTTGCGATACCTGAATCCAGAATTGTATCCAAGAACTGAATTTACTGAACTTAATCAGCCCAGGCATGAAGGCGGTGCCATGCCATACGTCGAAGGCGAAGTGCTACAATACACCGATGCTCACCATTTAACTTTGCCAAATCCAAATCTTCCACATAATTTCAGTGAACTTCCACCCCAGAACAACCAACATATGCTCAACTCGATTGGACAGCCAGTTCTTGTGGAAAATTCCCAGGGACAAGCTACCCCTGGTGGAACGAAATCTGCTGAGGGAGACGCTGAAAGGGAGAAGAAAAAAACATTAAAGAAGAAAAAGAAAAAGAAAAAAGATCCTAATCTTGTGCAGAAAAGTTCAAGTGATTTAAAACCAGCAGGCATAAAGTCGCCTGAAATTTCATCACCACCGTCCAAAAAACCGAGTAAAGGAAAGTCTTATAAATGTGACATTTGTAACCAGTTTGTAGAAAGCTTTCGCGACATTGCTTTGCATAAAGTCATGCATGGGGGTAGAGTACCACCAAAATGTTCTATATGTAACAGCCGGTTTACTACAAAGCGGGGACTAAAACATCACATGCAGAAACATCAAAAAGAGCATTCAGCACCGTATACTTGTGAAGTTTGTGAAAAAGTTTTCACGGAAAAGGATGAGCTTATGTTACACCAACAAGAACATGGCCATATTGACTCGCAAAATAATGCTCAATTTGTTAGATCTGAAGTGTCGAATATGATGCTGCGAGTTATGATGGACAGATTTATAATCAGGCCAAGTTGGGGCAGCCTGTTTCTCATTTTTCGCAATCCGAGCAGGCAGTCAGCTCTGCGGTCAATGTTCCTGTGGGAAATGTCATGATCAGTTCAAATGATAATGTGGATAATTTGGCACTACAAACATTGGTGAACCAACGCCTACAGCAAGATCATCAACATGGTAGTAATTTCATGTCAGCGAACTCGGAAATGGTGTGTCATGATGTTGATCCAAGTCATCAAAATGCTTACAGTAAATCGGGTCAAGGTGTCGAACATACTCAACAACTTCTGTATGGTAGTAATGAACAGAACGATGAACAACATGCCATTTATAGTGCCATCAATCAAAATCTTGTAAATGTTTCACAAAGTGGAAATGTTAATTCACTGCCCACCAAGGTCACATCCACTGAGGATGAAATCTCCACTGGAACAGAAGACAATTTGGAAACTAATTCCGCTGTAGGAATATTGACAAAAACTGGTGAAACTCTAGACCTGTCTAAGATGGATAATGCATCCGATATTGTAGTGACGGACGAAGATGGGACAAGGGGGATGTGCAAGATTTGTGGTGAGGAAATTACGAGTTTTGAACAGACGATTGTGCATTTTACCATTCATAAAGAACAACAATCAATAAACGAATCTAAGAAAAAACGTGAAAAAGTGAAAGAAAAGAGTAAAAAACAACAAACAAGGCATAAAAAGGGGCGAAAATACCCATGTGAGACCTGTGGACAACAGTTTCTACATTTTAATGATCTCTGTCTACATAGAATAAGCCATAAGGGAAAGTCTCCGGAAAAATGTCTAGTTTGCGAAAAAGGATTTACGAGTAAGCGTGGTGTCAGGCTTCATATGGAGTTACACAAGAAAGATTCAAAACCATATCTATGTACTATTTGTAAAATTGAAATCTCTGATGTACAGGAATTTATCGACCATAAAAAAGTCATGGAGGACACCAGGAAGACGATACCAGCTCGATGGTTGAGAGCGTCGGTTACTCGGAAAGCGGCAGGAGTAGTTCAAATAGTGTGCTCATGGGGCAGCATTGTCCAGACAAGGTCAATAATAATCAAATACATCAAAATATCAGCATGTCACAAACAACCAATGAAAAGGGAGAATTGTTGCAAACCACCAATCAAATGCACCAGAATTTAAACAATTTGTCCCAACCCACCAATGAAAAATCTGAAATTCACAATACACTAAATGATATTCAGACCATCATCCATCATACCATTTCCAATAATGCACAAGCAGGAAGTTATCAATCGGGTTATGAAACAGCTCTCGGAAGTAATTCACAGGTTCTCCAACAGGCGGCACTTCAGGTATAACAATCCAAACTTGCCATTAAACATGGATCCACTTCAAATTGCTCAAATGAACTTGTTTTTCCAGCAGTTGAATGAGCAAGTTGCGTCTAACGTGCCATTGAATCTTCAGCAAGACTCTTTAACAATGGATTCTCAACAGCACACTAATAAAACCATTCAGAATGAACATCAAATCACATCCCAAATTAACAATCCTCAGGTGCAAAACTCAAACCCACCCTCTGGTGAGAAAAAAGAAAAAATTTCTAAAATCCCGAAAAAGAAAAATGGAAAATATCACTGCGATGAATGCGAAAAAGCGTTTCTTCTGTTTCATGATTTGCGATTACACAAAGTTACTCATCGAGGAAAAACACCACAGTTGTGTACGGTATGTAATAAGTTGTTTGTGTCCAAGAAAGGACTGCGTGATCACATGACCCTGCATAAAAAGCAGCTTCAGAAAAGTGCCTGCGATATTTGTGAAAAAGAGTTTACAGATTTGAATCAATTACTTTCCCACAAACTAGAACATGTGCAGGAGGCACGCTCAAAAATGTCGGACAACCAAGAAGAGGATGAACTAGTGACAAAACAAATGCTGGAGAATTACGACAATCAGATTGTAGGCGAACCCAAAGTTGCAAATTATGATAGTAGGTTAGGCGTTGCTATGACTACAGCAGAGGTTAAAGGTCATACTAATGTTAATATGAGTTCTTTGCAACAAGAAGCTGTTTTCACAGGACAAATACAAAATGATGGTAAAATGGGGATTGATGGAAATACAGGACGTCAAAATATTCTTGCTGGGGGTCAGCATGGTGCTGTAGAAAATCAGGCAGTTCTGACAGGAAGTCATCAGTTTCAAACAGGAAGTCAGGTCCTTAAGGTCGAAGGTCAGCAGAATCCTACTGGAAGTCAGACTGATGAGGCAACAAGAGGGAATTTACCACCATTCAGTTAAATGAACGACCAATGCATGAATCAAATTTTGAAAATGTGTCAGTAGGTGAATTGAATCATGGAGATAAAAGACTAGAAGAACATCAAGCAGAGACACAGCATGTCTTTAAAGAAAAGAACCAATTAACAAATGAATGTTTAATGAAGTGTAATATCAAAATGGAGATGTGCTCAAATGCCAAAAAAGGCGGAGAAACAGGGTTGGTGCCAACTAGTCAAATTACATCTACAAATGCTACCGAAGCACAGGTTCCATATATAAAACATAACGATTTGAGCGAAGAGGTTATAGGTAAAAATGATTTTAGGCAAGGTGAAGGTCAAGGTTCTAAAGGTCAAGGTGACCTTAACAAGAGTAAAGAAACAAAATTAGCGACGGAATTGACATGCTTGATTGATCACGTGAGTAATGATTCTACGAATGACGAGCACGAGTGTCCATTTTGTCGGGAGCGGTTTTCAGGACCGGAAAGTCTGAAACAACATTTATATATTCATATAGAAGATAGTGATACTGCCGGGGATGAACAGAGTGACGAAAGCATGGTAAAAATGGATGACACCCAGGAAACCTTCAATCATAAAGACGAAAAATCACACATGTGCGATGTTTGTGGCGAAACATTTTCAGAAATGGATGCTTTTGATTGTCATTGTAAGACACATAAACCAATCAGAGAATACAAATGTAGTGTTTGTTGTGAAATTTTTCAAGATGTGGTCCTTTTCAAAAATCATAAGAAGGTCGAAGGTCATGAAAATCGACGATACAGATGTGAAATCTGCTTCAAGTCATTTAGTAAAGAAGAAAATTTGAAAAGGCATAATGTTAAAATGCATAAAAAAGTGCCATGTGACGGAAATTTATGTGACAGTGTAAACTCTGCTGATTCTAATTCGAAAAGTGTTTTTACATGTGCAATATGCGGGAAAGAGTTCGGAAACCAGTATAAGTTCAGCGAACATTTAAACTTTCACGAAGGTACAACATCTCATAAATGTCAGGTGTGTAACAAAGTTTTCACAAGAGGGAGCGGACTGAAAGACCACATGAATCTCCACGCAGGACGTAAGCCATATCGGTGTGACATTTGCGGCAAGAGGTATGCCGATATTAGCAATTGGCGTAAACATAAAACTTCCCACTCAAATTCGACAAAACCGACTCCGTTCAAGTGCAGTGTCTGTAGGGAAAGGTTCTCATCATGGAAACAGATGAAAAGTCATACTGAACTTTTACACCCAGATAACTTAACATTTCTGAGAATCTCAAACAAACCTAAATTAAAAAACACAAAAAAGTTAAACAAATTAAGAAGTAGATAGAGCTAGAATTTAAAAAATTGTTTAGTCAACCCCGTAAATTTACAACTGTGTGTGTAAAATTTGATTTTAAACCAAATCATGGTTTTTTTTTTATCTCGCAGAAATTAATTTTTCTGCGGACAATTGATTTTAAGTTTAAAGTTTTAAGGATTTTTTTTATAAAATTGGTTTTTATTTAAAAATTAATATCTCTCATTTTGTTTTAAGAATATTTTTAAAAAAATTGGTTTTTTATTTAAAAAAGAATATCTCATTTTGTTTTAAGAATTTTTTTAAGATTGGTTTTTATTTTAAAAAATAGGTTTCATTTTGTTTCAAGAATTATTATTTTTTTTATAAAACTGGTTTTAATTTTTAAAAAAGGACATCCCATTTTTTAAAGAAAAGAATTTTTTTATGAAACTGATTTTTATTTTTAAAAAAGTTATCTCATTATAAGGAGACTGGTCATGTGATAATAATGGATCTTCTTTTTTTCAAGTTCTTTTTGTTATTTTTCATTTTTTAAAATGATTTGGTTTAAAATCTCTTGTTAAGGTTAGATATTTGTGCTAGTAGATGTTGGTTTTTTTGATATTGATGATATATTTTATAATGACATAAGGTGCTAGAAAAGGCAAAACAGCGATATCTTAATGTTCATCCATGTGTGTATATTTTAGTCCTCGAAACCCTGTCCCACCTTGACGATTTTATCTTGCATATATACCGACAAAGGAAGCGCGTGGCCTAGTGGTTAAGGCGTTAGACTCATGATTCGAAGGTTGTGTGTTCGATCCCTGGACCGAGCGATGTGTTGTGTCCTTGAGCAAGACACTTAATTTCACGTTGTTCCAGTTCACTCAGCTGAAAAATAAATGAGTACCAGCAAAATGCTGGGGTTAACCCTGCGATGGACCGGCATCCCATTCAGGGGAGAGTCTTGTACTCTCAGTCGCTTAACGTCACCGAAACCGGGATAAGCTCCGGCCTGATGGCCTAATGGCTCGGGACAGACTTTAACTTTAATATACTGACAAAAAAGTTGTGTGCTTGCAAATTCTGGCATGTACCCGGTATGTAGCTTATTTCTAAAGACTTAGACAAAAACCAGTTGTAATGATATTAAGGAATAAGGGTTAAGATTCCTTTTGTAATGCCTCCCCCCACCCCCTCACCTATTCAAACATTCAATTTTAGAAAAGTATTTTTAAATAGTTGATATTTTTAAAAAGAAGGTTTTGAATTGGCTCAATCTGTCATTTTATTTGCTTTTAAGTTAAAATTAAAATTTTAGTGCATCATTTTACAAATGGCATGTTTTATGATTTTTACATTTGCCAAAATATGGTCCACATTATTTTAGCATATGCCGTATTGCAGCAGTTCACGATACTCTTGGCGATCTAGTACCAATGTTTTACACTTGTCATAACTGAACATTAGAAACTTATCAGGCCCCATTTTTACAATCATTCCTTAGCTAAGATTCTCATTAACTTAAATTTAGCAAATTTTTTTAATCTATTTTTGGAACTACTTATGAATATTTTTGTCAAAACCAAACGCAAATATTTTAATCTAGAAGTGATCTTAAAAATGACACCTTAAATTCCTCAATATCTTGAAAATTAAAAAAATTATAAAGATTTGAAATTTTGCAAGATTTAAGTTTAGAAAAATCTTAGCTAAAGAATGATTGTGAAACCCGGGGCCAGTACCTTTAACTTATTCCTTATTTGTCAGCCTATTTTGTATGCCAGGAATGCGCTGGTGAAATCGTCAAGGTGTGACAGGGCCTTTTTCGCCGACCTGAGATGTTCTGATTTACATGTGTATAAAGCGTGTCTCCTTTCTTCTTCATCGTTAAAATGTTTTATAATTGTAAATACAAACATATATATATGACCGTGTAAGTAATATCATGTAACATTTTACCATTTTAAACTGTTGAATTTCATGTTTTTATGGATACAACTTGAAATATATCATTATGCTTGTTTTACCCCATTCTTACCACCAACCCCCCCCCCCCCCCAATTAAAAAGTTAAATGCTTCCACATCTGTCCCCTGTGTATAGTAGGGACTTCAGAGATCTCGATGGCCAAGTGGTCTAATTAACCGATTGCCGGCCACACCCACAATGTTCCGACAAAGGACTGGCATGCTTGAATTACATACAAGAAGAACGCAAATTTGGGCCTGAATTGTGTCATTTAATGACGTCACTGATACTAGTACGTCACTAGTTGTTGTGACGCTCCTTTGGTACTGTGATGGCGGCCTTTGTCGGAACATTGTGGGCGTGGACGGCGATACGACAATTACATGTTATACCAGTGTTAATTTTACAGCACTATACTGTTATTTGGGAATACAATTCCTCGTCATTAGTGCTTGGACATGTGGGTATTAAGATCATTACCAATCACTGTGCCTCATTTTCTGTTTACTGGTAAATTTCTGGGGATTTTTTTCTTTCTGATAAATGATCTGTAACATGGAATTAAGAAAACAGATTTTTATTTATTTCTTATAATGAAATTGATAAAGATTTTGGTGGCAAAAGCAATAATTCGGATCAGGAAATTATAAAAATTACCAGTTCACTCAACTGGCTTTCTATCTGCTTGGGCCAAAAAATGGGGCGCAATTCCTAATGTTCAAAACCTTTAATTTTTTCAAAATAATTTGATCATTATTTTCTGATTTTGAATCTGAAATTCAATACAATATTATAACATTTACATTTCTACTATATATTATACCCATTTGATTTTCCCCTAAGTTTTCCGAACCACTGCTGTAGCTCAGTTGGTAGAGTGCTTGCTCCGTAAGTGGGAGGTCATGGGTTCGAACCCTGACCGGGTCTGACCCAAGACTTGAAAGTGGGTAGTGACTGTTCTTTCGCCAAGTACTGGGCAATACGAAATGAAAGTCATGGTTCTTTCGGATGGGAACTTAAAATAAACAAAGTCCATGCTAAAGAACCCTGCTGTATAATGCCATCAGCGCAAGGCACAGGCAAAATTTCTGCACCTTATCCTATAGCTGGCAATGTCTCGATATAAGTGAAATATTCTTGACTGGGACGTTAAACACCATTACTCAACTTTACTCAACTCCCTAAGTTTTCCGGATTTCAACGGCCCTTTCTACACTACCAAAAAAGTGTTTAAGGGTCATGATAACATAACCCCTTCTGTAGGTCATGGTAAGACAAGATATTATGATATATTTTAATGTTGTATCTTTGTACAGAGGATTGTTGCTGTCTCAGAGTAGCTCACCTGGTCAAAGGTGATCAAATAATTTTTGGTTATTTTTGAAGAATATTGTCCATCCTGGAGAAAGTTTCACTTTCTTTTTTTTTTGTTTCGATTTTTAATATGCTTACTAACTTTTTATTTTTTATTTATTTTTTTTTATTTTATTTTTCTATTAAATAAAATTAAGATTTTTTTTAGGAAATAACTATTTTTTAATCTATGACCATACAGTTTTGCAACTCCCAGAAATAAAAAGAACTCTCAGAGTGGACAATATTTTCAAAAAGGCTGAATGAAATATGTATTTATTGTAAATATTATTCAAAATATCATTTAATTTTGCATAAATATACCTTAAGGGCAGTGCCAATTTTTTCTTTGTTATCAAATGATGACTATGGGCAGCAAACCAAAATCAAATTTAACCAAAATAATCTGCAGGATGGGTTCATGCTTATTATTATTATTTTTTTTTTTTTTTTTTTTTTTTTTTTTTTTAATTTTTTTTGGCCATTTTTATGCAAATTAACATCTATATATTTTAAGATGCCATTTCCTCACCATCAAAACCAACTTTGCATATTTTTTGTACACATCGTACAGGTCGTTCCAATATGAATGCTATGGTAAATTGTTTATTTGAATTCAAATAGGAACATACTTCAAACTTGTTTAAATGTATAGTATGGAAAATATAGTATTTGAACATTTCATTGAAATTCATTTTAAGCATTGTTTTCCTTAAGAGGTGGCAAAGGCAGATTTGACCATGTACAAGTCCAAAATGGCCAGTTAGAATTCATTAAATTGCCTACAGAAGACCTAAAAATCATTTTTGGCCTATGCTGCCCCCTTGACCAACTGGCCTGTTGGATTAGTCAATCTACCTCCTGCTACAAAGTTTAGGGAAAACACTGAGACATCAAACGTTATGGATGTATTCTTTTGGAACACTCTGTATCATGATCCAGTTCAGTGCATTTAATCTCGCATGACCTCTGCCAGAGCATGTTATAACAAAGAAGAACATTGGTATACATTATGCTGATAATATTTTTATAAATGTTTCACCCCTATGAAGCATAATGGGAATGCTCCAATTGGGTCTTTTAGGCCAGTCCATTTGAATTTATGGGGGAGAGAAGGTTAGAACTGTTGATATATGAATGATTGATATTGTTTTGTTTCTTCGTTCTTTTTTATACATATATATATATATATTTAAAAATATATTGTCATTTTCACCACTTGTAAAATGTGCAGCTGTTTTTTAAAATGTTAAAATCTGCTTGAAGTATGTAGTTGTTGGTGTTTTTACCTGTGTGCTGAACCGTAACGTGTGAAAAAAAATCATTTTATTCATGCTTAATCATTTTATACTGTTCTAACATTGACATACATAACTGCATTTATGAAAAAAAAAACATTTCAAGCAGGGGTTCAAAATTATGTTTTGTAATGGAAGGTCCAGGACCTTTTGCCTTTATTTTTGGCAGGTCCCACACAAAGTCATGAAAGTCCAATATTAACACTGGAAGACCTATGTGCAATTATGGTATTGAAAAGTAGATTATTCTGGTAAAAATGGCAGGTCCATTACTTTTACAATTTAAATATCAATGGTCCCAAGATAAAATCAATAGTCCCAGACCTCGACCCAGGGAATTTTGAACCCCTGATTTCAAGATTCATCACTGCAAGATTTTTAAAATCATTATCATACATTTTCAGAATTCTAATTAACAAACTTTTCCCCACCCCACTGCCAGCCATAATATTTATTGTTAATAATTTTCTCTTTGGAATGAGGTTTTATTTCCAGTAAGAGTTATCTTTCTTTTTACAAGACTGTAAACAACAAAGATCAATATTTGTAGATCAAATTTGGGAAAAAAAGTTTATAATGGATAAGAAATATTTTCTACTAGTGTCGTATATTTTTGTTAAGAGATAATGTAACTTTGTTATAATTGTGAAAGTTTTGTAAATGGAATTTTGTAAATTGTTAAGATATATTTAAGTGTGTGAAAATTTTTTTTTCTATGGAACATGAAGTAACAGGTGAGCTTAAAAGGCCTTCAAATAAGGATGAACAGAGGCTTGCAAAAAGTATTCAGACTTTTTGTAAAAGGAACATATTGGTTTTAAATTAAATGTAGTGTTAAAAGTTTAGCTTAAATGAGGCCCATTTCCATTACCCTTGGACCAGGTGACCATTTTAAGGCCCTCTTTTTAGAATTTGTTTCATTTTACAGAAAGTAAACATGTTGTTTTATGTTAATGATTTTTTGTTTTATGACAAACTATTGCAATATTATTTATTCATCCTTTCATTCATTTTGTAGCTCACCTGGCCAGAAGCAATTCTGATTTATGTTTTATGTGAAAATTGTGGTTTTGACAAATCTTTCATTGTTTAAAACTGGGATTCTTTTGCTTCAAAGAAACATTAATGTAACACTTTACAAAACAATCCTGATAATATCTCAGGTTCCAGTTTCACCATCATTTCTTAATTTAGATTTTCTTGAATTGAACTTAAATTTTAAATTTCAACCATTTTGTAAAATTTTAAGATATACTTATGTGTTCATGCGGATATTAACCTCAAGTTTGATAAAAGATTGCACATAATTTTCTAAATTTAACATGTTTAAGTGAAAGAAAATTTTAAGTTTGATGTCTCTGTGTCCAGGATTGCCCTAGATATATTTGACGTCCTATAGTTTCATGTTCACACAAATTTGATTACACACATGGCGGGTGTTGCTAGCTAAACAGGAGGTGTTTATACTTCAGGAGCACCCGGCCTCACTTCCCTAGTGGAAGTTCATGTGTCTAACGTGACTTGTCGGTTCAAAAGTTTTTACTTTGCTTCTGGATTGTGATTCGGACATGGATTAGTATGTTTGTTTTTCATTAGTTAAGAAATGATTGTGAATCTTGGGCCAAATCTAGACTTGTTCTAAATAAGATTGAAGAACATTTTCTGTTTTGATATTTTCCCCCTGTTGCACATTATATCCCCCCCCCCCCCCCCGTCATAAAGAATCTCATCCATTTTTACCTGACATATAGGCCATTTTACAGCCTCATAATAGATTAGCATATTGTAGTCCATTTAGAGGAGTTTAAATCTAAGGCCAGTTTAAATGTTAAACCCGGTTTGCCCTAAGAAATGCCACCATATGGACTTCCATATTGTTTTGGAATTTTTGAGGTGCGTGATAAAAAGCTTTTGATTGTATGATGTCAATAATGTCTCATTAGAATATTAAAGCCTTATTTTAGAATTTTGGAGGTATATTTAAAGAGTTTTTGATGATATGATATCAGTCACATCTCATTAAAAAAATTTGAGCATGATCACTGCATACAGCCTCTCAAACAGGATAATACTCATTAGCAGGTACTGAGGTTTTCGGATTCCAAGGGTACTAGATGTGTTCAAGATTCGTTAAAGAAACTGTTTCTAATTAATAACTGTAGAAAAGATTGGTTAAAACTAATCTTGAACATGTCTCATACCTTTCGAAAAATGAACCTTTTTTTACTTGTACATGAGCAACCCCGCTTGTGAGGCTATGATTTTAATTAGGATGTAACTGTTTAGAGTTTACTGTCTGCTAGATACAAAGTTTTTCTCTACCAGGCACCCTCCAAGTTTGACCTGAAAAGATCTATCCCAGGCTTGGGAGTTTTCCACACATTTCTGTTTGACCCAATAGAAGTTTATTAATATTGTGATCATATTTTCGCATCTGGTATTTTTAGAACCACGAAAATTGGTCAACACGAAAATCCATAAAAATTAATGTTTTCACAGTGATAAAATTGGAATTTAAGATCTGTTTTTAGTATGAATTTTAATTTCAAGTTTTTCTAGTCATATTATTTATTTTAATACTAATTTTAATTGTTAACATTGAATTTAAAAAAATCAAATATTAAATTAATTTGACCTAATTAAAATTTTTTATTCAAGATATTAACCTAATTATTGCAACAACAATTATACACCAAACACGCTTGACATTATAAGTATTATGATAATTTGTGTTATTTATTGAACATGTTTCATGGCTTTATTAATTTATTTATTTATTCATTTATTGGTCAGTATATTCTAGTTTGAATTTCACATTGGAGTTACCTACCTTTATATACAGGAAGTACAGCTACAGAAAAAATTATTTAAAACCTTTTGAATTTGCAATGAACATTATTTGTGAAAATTAATGTTCATTGCAATATTAAAAATGTTTGAAATAATTTTTCCTCAAAAAGACTTGCTTGAAATGAAATTGCAAAATTAAATGGATTTAACCTGTTTTTTCCCCAAATCAACTTACTTGAATCTAAGTGCTGAACAGATTTGGTTATGAAGTGGTTGGGTAAAATTGACATACATGTTATTCTTTTTGTGAAGACAAAATGCTGTTATTTTTTGTTGTTATGTTCTAAGGGGATATCACATCAGTACCTTCAGTACTTTGATTTGTTGTTATGTTCTTTATTGTTGCTTTATTGTCTCTTTTGAATGTTATGGTTTGTTAGGAAATTAACTGTGTGGTGAAACACTTAAATCTCTTTATTCATTTAATTTTCAATTCAACATCTTTTTTAAGAGGTACAAATTCTTCTAAAGGAGGGTTCTTCAGTGATTGAGTTGTCAAAAGTGAGAACTTACTCTTGTGGCTCCGGGTTGGAATCCCATTCTAAGAATATCCAAAGTTTGTCCTGAGCAAGAGTTAAACCTAGGCTGTCAGAGGTGCTGTGACCTGTAGGCCTATGCTTAAGACCACTAAGCAACCAAGTCACCGAGCCCCCCTACCCCACCCCTTCCTTACATGTAACAATTTTAGAAAATTGAAAGTTTTTACTGGTATTTTACCTATTATGTCATTAAGATCATGGCTTCATGTGCAGGCATTGTTAATCAACAGCATCCTTAGTTATTAATGTCAGTAATTTTGACATTTTTCTGAAAAAGAAAAAAAACAAAACAAAACAAAAAACTTGCCATTATCAAAATGAAATCTCTGTGAAAATGAAAATCTCTAATGAAATCCTGTATTTTAGATTATTGACACTTTAGCTAAATTGGTGTTTAAAAAAGGCAGACAACATTGACCTGTCAGCTTGAGCTTTTAATTTAAATAGTTATTATGAACTAGTGCATTTACGTATAGGGAATGCAGGTGTTTATTTTGTCAACATCATGGAAAATGTGCATTCATATGTATTAACTGTTAATCCTAACACTACCCATGTATTGGCAGCATCATCATTATGAATTTTTCCTTATGAAAGGTCAAGCAGACAGGTCAATCTTGTTTGCCTATAAAATGAATTTTCACTTATTTATGTGCTGATAAAATGTTGTTTTTGTTTTGTATGGAGGAATGAATTCAGAATCAATGTTAATGTGTGAGGCAATATTTATTCGAGAACAATCTGATTTTTTTCAGAGCTTTTCATGACGAATTGCCAGCCATGCCCACAATGTTCCGTAAAAGGCCCGACATGCTTGAATTACACACAAAAAGAATGAAAACTGGGCCTGAATTGTGCTATTTAATGACATGTCGGAACATCGTGGGCGTTGCCGGCGATACGTCAATTGTTAAGTTAAAGAGACAATTGAAATTGTATGCTTACATACTTATTTATTGTTTGTAATATTGTTTGAGAAAGATTGTTTTTCTGAGTTATTTTGTTTAACATATACATAATAATATAATGTAATATTATTTGAGAACAATTCACCATTTTTGCTATGGCGTAAAAGAGTCAAATGAAATTCTAGGTTTACATATATGATGTAATATCAATTTGAGAATGATTTGATTTTTTAAGTCGTTAATTTAAATTTACGAGGTCTATTTAAGAGTGAATAGAACATCAAAAATATTAATTGTAATTATAAAATATTTTCAAATTTGATTTTTTTTCTGTGCTCTTTATGTTTATGTTTTTTAGACTTAATGTTTTCTACAATCCCTAAATTTAAAAAACAAGTTCAGTGAATAAGGATCCAATACCTTGACTATAGTGATTTGAATGCATTTCAAGTTCAAAGGGCCATAACTCCCAGGAAAATGAGCATACCAACTTGGATTGATATGCACATCTCCTATCAATATTGATGCTTTGAACCAAGTTTGGTAAAATTGTGATCCATAGTTTTGGAGAAGCGTGTTGATAAGTATGATGTCTTTTAAAGTTTGCTGCAGACAAGAAGTTTCTGGATGGAAGGCCAGAAAGTTGGAATTTAATTCCCCCCTCTTAAAAACTAGTTTCTACCCTGTTAAATATGAACCCAAATTTTGTATCTTTAACATTGCTCATAATTTTTCATTTAAAAAGGCTATAAATTTTAAATGTTTTCTATAATAATTTGTATAAATGCAGATCAAATGATTTGTTAAACCCGACTTGAAATGTTTCACCCTGATGCCATGTAATTTTTGCAAGCTCATTGTAGCATAGAGTTCCATGTTAATAACTGCCATCTGTATACTTTCATATCATTATTTATTGCATCCTGTCACCCCCCATTTTTCCCAGATGGTATAGTCCATATGTATAAAATGACATTATTTCATGATGAAAAAAAGTTTTTATCATTGATTGCCATTTCATTTTTTCTCTGATTTTGTCCATGGCAGAATTTTTTTCTTCAAGTTGCATTTCTTTGTTTTTGCCTTGAATGTTTAAGGCATCAATTGTTTCAGTCAATATTGCTGCCTCAATTTGAGTGAAAAGATCTGTATTTTAGATTTACCTAAAAAAATTCTCGCATGAATGCATTTACTTATTTGCTGTATTGAGTATTTCAAATCAAATGGTTATATAGATGAACATTTCCAATCAATCTAGAGATGGTAAATTTTGGAGGTATTTTTCCATGAATCGGTTAATAATTGTTTTCACCATAGATTATAAATATTATGCTTATATTATGTTTTAAATAATTTTTTAATAATAATTCTTTGGTTAATATTTCACTATATTGACAAAGAAGGCCACAGGAAATAATTTTGTGTTTCTCCAGTTTTATTGGAGTTGGTAATGATGGAAATGTGAGTAACTAGACCCTCCCTAGATTTTTGAATTAGAAAACTTAGTTATTTCTTTTCACTCAATCATTGTGTATTAGGTACCTGGGTGGCAGAGCGTTTCTTAAACATGCACACTTAGGATGACAGTGCCTCTCACTTTCTGGGCTTGAATTTCACTTCTGCTTGACAAGGTTTGTTGTTTTCTCCAGGTGCTCCAGTTTCCCCCACCATCCTCAAATTATCAGCTGAATAAAGGCAGTTAAAATTCTTTGACCATTTATCCACTCCACCATCCCAGAAATGACCACCCCCAATATAAGGGTAAGAATCTTAAATGGGGTATAAAACACATTACTCCACTCCACCATCCCAGACCTGACTGTCTCGATAAAGGTGAAGGCATTGTCACTGGGGAGTTAAACACCATTACTCCACCCCACAGTACGCGTGTAAGAGAGGGGGTAACTAGCTAAGGGATAGGGTGGAAAATGAGTGAAATCTTGACTGGAGTATCCAGCATCATTTCTCGACTCCATATACATATTAAACTGTCTCATTTTCAATTAAACATTATCATTAGACCATTTTGACTTGTTTTGATGGCAAATGAAATGAGCAGAATCCTGACAGGGCTGGTTAATCTGATGCAGAACCCTGATGACAAATGTCATGAGGATGTAACAGACAGGATGCCAACAATAGGATGGAAAATAAGTGGAATCTTTATGGGGTGGTTACTGTGATGTATCTAGATGGAAATAGCCACAGGTCTGTGGGAGACGTGGCTGGGTTGAAAGTGATTGTATCTTGACTTGCACATACAGTACTGTTACCCCACTATACTTACAACTAATTTTTTTTTTTAATTTGGATTTGCACTATAGCATTGTTTGTTGCTCTCTACTGTGAGGGATTAGTTTAAAATGTTCAAAATTCTTTAATGGGACATATATAAACTTACACACTTATAAAACTAACATTTCAGCCCCTTTAGCAGTTAGCAATTCATTGTACTTTGAGGGATAGGTTTAAACATGCTCAGAATTTTCAATAAGGTCTACACATTAACATTGGAATGCAATCTACTATGAGGATTGAGGGAAAGGTTTAAAATGTATTTTTCTTAATCTTAATACTTTGAGGGATAGGTTTAAACATGTTCAAAATTTTGGATTAGGTCTGCACATAGGCATTGTAATGCATTTTACTGTAAGGATTGAGGTATAGGTTTAGAATGTATTTTTTCTGAATTTCCTGACTGTAACTTGTACTACCATATATTATGGCATGTATCTCTGACTTATGAAACTAAAACATTAGTCTTTTTTCCATTTAGATTTGCAGTTTAGCCTTGTGAGGATTGAGGAATAGGTTTAAAATGTGTCCTTTCTTAATCTTAATACTTTGAAGGATAGATTTAAACATGTTCAGAATTTCCAATTAGGTCTGCACATAGCATTGTAATGCATTCTACTGTGAGGATTGAGGAATAGGTTTAAATAGCCTTGTAACGCATTCTACTGTGAGGAATAGGTTTAGAATGTTTTCTTTGTGAATCTCCTGACTATATGATCTAATACCATTATTACTCTCTACTGCAAGAGCCATTTTTCAAATAAATATTTATTTGGGGCATGTACTACCATAACTACTTCTCTTCACTCATATATACTCTGTCAGAACAATGTAAGTATCATGTTGAATGTAATTGTGATCATGTTTTTACCATTTTAGAAGTAAGTACTAATTAGGTTGTTTTTTACATAGTATTGTAATGTATGTATCAATTTTTGGCTTTTTTGTTTTATAAACATTATATTTATTATCGTTTATAATAGATAATTAAAGTGCAATCATGTGAACAAAAATCAAGATATCTTAGCTTTCATTTATTTATTATATCTCACGGGGACTTTACCACCACGGTAGCCAGGCGTACATTTGTACGCAAAAACGTCCACATCGTTTTCGCAAAAAAAAAAAAAAAAAAAAAAAACGAGAGAGAGAGAATATAATATATTTCTTATACCAAACTGTTGGTCTTCACCGGAAATGTTATATACGAATTCGGTTTATACCTGACTTCGATAGCCTCTGAGGTGCGGTTCCGGTGTTGTCTTGACTTTGCCCGCATGGCAAAAAATTGAAACTATCTGATTTGATTACATTAAAGAACTTCTACTAGCCATTCGTCACGTTTCACGGGGACTTTACCACCACGGTAGCTTATTGGTAGAGTGATGGATTCGTATATGGAAGGTTATGGGTTTGAACTTTGGCCGGGTCAGACTAAGACTTGAAAAAGGTAGTGTTGTTCTTTCGTCAAACACTTCATACTAGTATTTAGAAATAAGTCATGGGGTCCTTCGGGAGAGTCCCTAAAACAGATGGCCTGTGTCACGTCAGGCGTGGCACATTATGAACCCTCCATGCATATTGACTATAGCTGTTGACATCTCGATATAAGTGAAAAATTCTCGACTTTGGCATTAACATCCATTCATTCAATCAAGGGACCTTTATACAATGAGGCAAGTTGTATACAAATAATTTCTGGGATATTGCAAGCCTAGGCTAGGCTTATCAAGGCTGGAAATGTTTTACGGATGACATAACAGTATTGTTGATATGTATGATGTCTATATTGTATATACAGGTTCGTTCAGAAAGTTTTGCACCCCCACCCCCTTAAATGGCCGTAAAATATGTGTTTAAAAACAAAAATACTAACAAGGAAAAAAAAAAAACTGAAAAATTGAAATCATTACATTAATTTCTGTATATAGAGAAAAAAAATCAACAAATATTTTAAAAATTGATAAATTATCAATTCCTGCTTTATTTTATTTATAAATCTTCACACTTGTGTAGGTAATTTCATAATTATACCCCTCTTTCACGCTTTTCAACCAAATGGTTTTCACTTGAATTTTCCTACTTAAATGACCCTTAATCAGCTTGTGCATTTTCAAATTATGTGACCCTATTGCTTTTTTCCAAATCAAAATACATGTACTTCAAAACTTTCAAAACGACACACTTAACCTTCACGTCATCTGGAATGGACATTTCTTCTCCATTATTATACCCCCGCTTAAAAAGTGGGGGTATATAGTGATAGACGTGTCCGTCCGTTACACCTGAGGGTACCTATCTCTTATCCGCAACTCCTCCTAAACCCTTCAATGGATTTTCATGAAACTTTCACACAATCTTTGTGATATAATCTAGATGTGCACCTCCTATTTAAAAATTTGATCCGATGGATTTTTAGCTCACCTGACCATAGGTCATGTGAGCTTATGGCATAGCGCAGCGTGTGTATGTGCGTGCGTGTGTGCGTCGTTAACACATATTTTCGACTTCTCCTCTGAAACTACTGGACAGATTTCAATGAAACTTGGTAAGAAGTATATATGAGCCGGTGCAATTCAGATTTGTTCGTGGCGTTGCCATGGCTACCATATCTAGGTCAAGGTGACCTAGGGTTGCAAAAATCTTAAAAAATCTTCTTCTCCAAAACCAATGATTGGAGAAAAAATCTGATGTGATATTTGGCTTCTCTAGGGTCTTAAGCCTATAATTTGTTCATTTTTTGAAATTCGGACTAAAAATAGGTTACGCGATTTTGCGTTTAATTTTGAAAAAATCGTAAAATAGCTTCAAATTGTTAAAACTTGACTATTTGACCAGATAATGACATGGGGTTTTCAGTTTTGACATATTCTTGTAATTACCTTCAAAATGGTGTCAAGGTCAATTATGAAGGTCATGACCTAATTTTTTACCTTTCTAATATTATTTATTACCTGAAAAACTATAAACTTTTTGTAAAGGCATGTAAATTAAAATATTGTTGGTATTGAGGTAACGATCATTTTGATATATAGATAAAGGTCATTGGTTCAATTGACAAAGGTCAAGGTCACAGTAGCAAAACAATACCAAAATGTTTCTTTATCTTGAAAACTATAAACTTTTTATATAGGCATGTATATTAGAATGTTGTAGGTATTGGTACAACGATCATTTTGATGTATAGAAAAAGGTCATGGGTCCAAAGGTCAAGGTCACAGATGCAAAAGAATACGGAAATGGTTAATTATCTCGAAAACTGTAAACTTTTTGTATAGGCATGTATATTGGAATGTTGTTGGTTTTGATGTAACGATCATTTTGATATATAGATTAAGGTCATTGGTTCAAAGGTCAAGGTCACAGATGCAAAAGAATACGGAAATGGTTCATTATCTTGAAAACAATGAACTTTTTGTATAAGCATGTATATTAGAATGTTGTAGGTATTGATACCACGATCATTTTGATGTATAGAAAAAGGTCATGGGTCCAAAGGTCAAGCTCACAGTAGCAAAACAATACCAAAATGGTTAATTATCTCAAAAACTATAAACTTTTTGTATAGGCATGTATATTAGAATATTGTTGGTATTGATGCAATGATCATTTTAATATATAGATTAAGGTCATTGGTTTGAAGGTCAAGGTCACAGATTAGCGAGTAGCAAATTTCATTAATATCTAAATATCCATATCAGAGTTATTGCTCCTTAAATGTAGTATTTATTGTGTTTTTGTGCTGTTAACGGCCCAGGTGAGCGGTACAGGCCCTATTGGGCCTCTTGTTTTATGTGGGGGGAGCGGGGGGTATTTCTTGTGAGCTTGTGGCTCACAGTTTTTCTAGTTTTATCTAAACTGATGTCAATAACAAGATTTGCATTTCAATTGTTGACCTCAGTTGAACCTTTTAATGTATGCAGGGAATATACTACAGATGATGTTTACTAAAAAATGTAAAATTTTCTCTATGTAGGGGAATAACGGGAAAAGTAAAAAAAACAAAAAATATTTTTTGATGCGCTTTTTATTTCCAGAACAAAATATGAATATTAAGTTTCAAAAATTTAAAAAGTATAAAAGTTACATATGAAAACGACTGTCTCTAAACATTAAGGGTAATGTAAGTAGGAAAATTTTCCAAAAACCTCGTATTTCTTTAACAAACTATGGCCCCTTTGCACTGCTCTATGACGTTGACTATCTTAATATCTTTTAATTTTTTTAAATTAAATCGTTATACAAGGTGTAAGCTTTTTTCCCTAACATGTGTATTTTTGCACAATTTCCTTTAAAAAATGGAACAAATATTTTATAAACTCTTAAATTATCAATTCTTACTTTATTTTTATTTATAAATCTTCACACTTTTTTAGGTAATTTCATAATTATGCCCCTCTTTTTTGCTTTTCAACCAAATGGTTTTCACTTGAATTTTCCTACTTATATTACCCTTAAAGATGAACAATAGTAGTCAGTTGGGAGAGAAAAGTAAGCTACTAGTAGCTAAAGTTACCTATCTCATTGACTGGTAATGTTCGACTTTGATTATCTACAGAACAGACCTGTTGAAAGTTTAACACTGAGATTACGAGATGGAGTAGAAGTTTGACTGCCGAGCGGGCGAAATATATAGCTACCCGAAAAGTTGTCGAGAAATACATGTTGTTGTAGTTAGCTCCTGTCGAAAAAATGTCGAGATACAGTTGACGAGGGACTGAGTTGAGCTGTTGATTTTATTAGTTACAATACAGACCTGACGAAAATTTAACACTGAGCTAACGAATTATCTAGAGCAGTTCATCTCGGTCCCTATTTAACGACCATTGCGAAAGGTCAGTTGGTAGAGTTGCTCGATCAGTAAGGGGGAGGTCTTGGGTTCGAACCCCGACCGGGTCTGAACAAGACTTGAAATTAGGTAGTGACTATTCTTTCGCCAAACACTCGGCATTACAAAATGAAAGTCACGGTTCTTTCGGATGGGAACCTAAAATAAACGAGGTCCTGTGTCACTGTAGGCTTGGCACGATAAAGAACCCTGCCATAATTATAAGCGCAACGCACAGGCAAAACTTATGCACCTTTGCACGTCTCGATATTAGTAAAATATTCTTGACTGGGACGTAAACACTATTATTACTCAACTCAACTCGGGTTCTAGTTAATTATATTGCAACAGCGTGCTATTTTTCCCTTCGACATCAATTTAATCACTGGATATCCATATTTCGGACACTAGACAATCTTGTTTCGACTCCGTTTCGTCAGCTTAGTGTTAAACTTTCGATTGGTCTGTACCGTACATTCATTTTGGTACTAATAACATAAACATACATACGCGGTGGCCTAATGGATAAGACGTCAGTCTTCAAATCCAGGGTCTCTCACCGCTGTGAGTTCGAGTCCCGCTCGGGCCACATGTGGGAAAGTGAATTTTCCTTGCCATTGACCTTTACTGATTCACCTGGTATCAGTATAATGGACTGGGGAGTGGTGCACTTGTCTGCGGTGTACTGACTCTGTGAGCTAGCACGGTAAAGTCGCCCTGAGTGCGCGCTAGTACAAGGCAGACCATACAACACACTCGCACTTCACATACATCCACAAAAAAATTGTTCATAGATTAATCCATAGAGATTAATTAAATAGTTCTCGTCGCGAATAGCTGATAAATTGCTGATGCGACGTTAAGCAACATTCAACCAACTAACCAAACATAAACATACAATATAATTAGTAAATACATATATTTGTGGGTTGTTGGATTCGTCTATAATTAAGTTTATATAATTAAGAACATGTTAAGTATACCGACCGTCACTAAATAAAGATTATCCAAATCACGCTGCAGTGGCGGATTTAAGGGGGGGGGTTGCGGGGGTTGCAACCCCCTTTGAAAAATTAAAAGACAGAGAGAGAGAAAGAGAGAGCGAGAGAGAGAGAGAGAGAGCTATTGACTGATTAAAAATTATTTTCTTGGCCCCAATCAGGACTCTGCCCTAGACCCCTCGTTTCTGGAAGCTCGCACCCAGCATTGATATAATTCTCAACCCCCCCCCTTCCCCCCCCCCCCCCCCCCCCCCCCCCCCCCCCCCCCCCCCCCCCCCCCCCCCCCCCCCATTTCAAATAATCATTGATCCGCCCTGCGCTGTAAATAGGTTACTATAATACAGACAAACAGCGTTGACCTGTATTGGAAATATTCATATAGGAGGATCCACCCAATATTTTGGCAGTGTTGGGATTTACCTTAAATACCTATCTAACACAGGTGCTTACTCCAAAAATAGTAATAGCGTTTCCCATTATGTACTTGTCACCCCTATACTTATCCATAGAAAGTTCACTCCGTAAGTGGAAGGTCGTGGGTTCGAACCCCGGCCGGGTCTGACCCAAGACTTGAAAGTGGGAAGTGACTGTTCTTTCGCCAAGCACTCGGCATTACGAAATGAAAGTCACGGTTCTTTCGGATGGGAACTGAAAAGAAACGAGGTCCCGTGTCACGGTGGGCTTGGCACGCTAAAGAACCCTGATGTATAATGCCATAAGCGCAACGCACAGGCAAAATTTCTGCAACTTCGCCTATAGCTGGCGACGTCTCGATACAAGTGAAATATTCTTGACTGAGACGTTAAACACCATTACTCACTCACTCACTCATAGAAAGTTCAAGCGAACATCACTTGCAGTTGTCGCATGCATATAAAGTGAAAAAAAAAGAAACAGCAGCATCACGACATGTAACAATTATTGTTTTTAAATTAGTTTGTTGAATGCCACATTATTTTAAGTTTAAAACAGAAGTTTTTAAACGTCTTGAATTGGTGCTATTTCACACTTATTGTTGTAGCTTCCACATTGGTATGCATTCCCGACAGCAAGTCTTAAACAAATGAAGCAGAATTTGGCTTGGCACATCTTGCACTCCATCTGCTTACACGCCTCCGTGTGCTCGATCAGGACCTGGCATTTAGGGCAGGCCCTTACGGATGGGCATCCGTCGAGGCCAATGATCTCCTTTCTTTTACATGATTTCAACAACATCCGGGCGGCGTCTTTACTGCAGCTATGGTTACCGTTCCATGGCAACAAGCAAAACCAACAAAACTCGAACTGTTCTTTTCCAGCATTTTTACAATACAAGCACCTCACACCAGGATTACGTGGATCTTGTCTCTCACAGACGTTCTGACAAAATGGACATTCTCGGACTCCCAGTGACTTGTTGTTCCAGTTGGAATTTATCCTTGTCTCAAACAAAATTTGTTCGTCATCTGATAGACGGGCTTTGGTCACAACTTCGATAAATTCCCATTCAAAATCACATTGCTGGGTTTCGTCCATTCCTGGGCATCTAAAAGTTTGCGCCATAGATGTAAGCTGACTCCAGCAACATGAATACAAGGTATCGGGATCTGAAATCAACAAGAGAAATTAATATTTACATTAAACAGAAAATAGAAATACATCGATAAAACTATGTTACATATGCCATTAATATAAAATAGAACTGTTTCTCGACAAATACCCCCGTCCCCAACATTTAATGTTTTCCCGCGACCTTGACCTTTCCTATATGACCTTGGTTCAAGGTCATGACACACTTTTGGTCAATGAAGATTATTCATGTAAAGTTTTATGGCAGCCGTCCAATGCAGCTATGAGATATGGCCCGTACACGATTTTACACGGACAGACAGACATGGTGATTCCTGTATACCCCCCCCCCCCCCCCCCCCTAAACTAGTTTGCGAGGTATAATAATAGAGACCACTAAGCAAAACCTTATATTATCTATAGAGCTCTGAATCCTAGTTTGGATGATTGTTGAATGTGGTTTTAAGTCTCAGCATTTTTCATTTATATCTAGATATCACCAGCTATTGTTGAAGTTGCAGACTGGTATGTTTGTGTTTGATTTTTTGATAATGAATTGGACATGAAACGGTATTTTTGTATTTGACTTATTGTGAATTGAACATGAAATGATATGTTTGTGTTTGCCTTTTTTGCTATGAATAGCTATTGGGGTTGTAATATGAATATGGACTGGTATGTTTGTGTTTGGCTTTTGGGACTATAATGGTATGTTTGTGTTTTGCCTTTTGGTTGCGATTTTGACATGGACCTAAATGTTTGTGTTTAGCCTTTTTTAATTTTGAGTTGCACATAGACCGGTATGTTTGATTTTGGGATCATAGTTATAAAAACCAAATATTGTTCTCGATTCAGTAGAATATGAAACATACTTATGGCGTGTCCACAGGACATCAATACACGGTCATCGTCGTCCCAATCATTTATCATGTCTGGTTTATTTGTTTTGCACCAATCTAATGCTGGACGTGTCCTAGGATGAACAACAACCGACAACGTGTTATCCAGTTCAGCCAATGAACGTTCAGGCTCAACTACAGTACCGTTAGAAATTATATCCACATTTGCTTTGTCTTCACCAAGCATTTCAGCTATTAACGGGAGTGCATCTTGTACTGTTGAGGCCTGCTGTATATAAAAAATTATATATAATATCATTATTTTTTGTTATTGTTTAAAATAAACGAGAGATTGTTTAATCTATTTTATTTATGGGATGCTTGAAAAAAATTCGAATGCATGTTGAAAACCGTCGGGAATTAAAAAATGAAATATCTTGCATTACGATCTGACAGTTTGGGGTTCGTGTCTATGTGAATTGTGAAGATAGGCTATAAGGTCCAAAAGTCAATGATCAGCCGCCACCGAGGAGGCCCCGCTATATACATAGATTATATCCAATCAAATCTAATTCGGTTTTTTCTGCGGGCACTCTGGTTTTCGCTTTCCCCCATACCTTCAATTCACTGGTCTCGGTATAATTGAAAAATTCTCTCTACTCAATTGTCACAGACACTTTTTTCTATCAGTATTGGGGGGGGGGGGTTTCAGTCGGACTATATATATATATATTCAAACTGTATTCAATTTCAATTTTTTTCAAACTTTATTGTCATATAATCAGATGACAGATTGTGACAAACAAATACAATACAAACAAGCAAGGAATATAATAGCAATATGGTCCGATCGACGTTCCCCACATACTGATTGAAACGAGTACCTGTGTCATAAACATATACGTAATTTTAAGTCGAACAGGAAGAAGTTAACAAGCAGAACCTTGTTATTTATTTTTTGATTTGAAAATCAGGTCAACCAGGGTTAACATAAATGCATGCATGTAGATCATTAACCCAAAGGTGCATATATACTTTATGATAAATTTAAATTTTACCCGTGATTTGAATAAATTGTAGGTCCTGGTACTCGACAATCTCTGGAATTGGATCATTTTCAAGTTCTGTGTGGGTTATATCGATGTTCTACTTTCACTTTCCTTTTAAGGGAATTCCAGACGCAGCTAAAAATAGAATCATGCCATCATTTTCTGAAAATGTAATCGTGGTATATTATCGCGAAATGTTGATTGTATAACATGTACAGTTGGTAAAATACACGTAATATACAAATAGCTTTGTTGATTTTTTTTAAAGTTTTATACAACTTTCTCTAATTAAAATAAAATAAGTTTTTAAAATCTTATCCATCAATACGGAATAAGATGAACGGATTAACTACCATTGCGAAATACCTTATATGTCACATTCCCCTCTCTCTCTCTCTCTCTTAAACATTACCCAATACTTTGTTTCTTATGGATTTTAAACAGAAAATCTTAAAATGGGTTACCTTTAAAAGATCACCTCTCAAAATCCCCAATCAGTTTAAAAATAAACTTTTAAATCATTTCAAAAAGTTTGGCACATGTCCAAACTCATTTACCTGATCGATACAAATTATTGATCTTCTACAGAACTGATCAGACTGGATTTCTGAAAAATCAAGACAAGAATACTTCATCAAACGAGTCAATGTTTTGTAGATGGATCTGCGCGGGTTCGGTCCTGCCCGTGTACCAATTTAACAGATTAAGCAAGGATAAATTGATAACAGTGTCTCTACCTAAGGTAGGAATATAATCCCATTACAGGCCTGTCGAAAGTTTTATACTAAGCTCACGAATAAGTACCGAAACGGTAGTTCATCTCGGTATCTTCGTAAGTTATCTATCTATCTATCTATCTATCTATCTATCTATCTATCTATCTATCTATCTATCTATCTATCTATCTATCTATCTATCTATCTATCTATCTATCTATCTATCTATCTATCTATCTATCTGTCTGTCTGTCTGTCTGTCTGTCTGTCTGTCTGATCTATCTATCTATCTATCTATCTATCTATCTATCTATCTATCTATCTATCTATCTATCGATCTATCTATTTGTCCGTTTATCTATCTATCTATCTATCTATCTATCTATCTATCTATCTATCTATCTATCTATCTTCCTATATTTCTATCTATCTATCTATCTTTCTGTCTATCTATCTATCTATCTATCTATCTATCTATCTATCTATCTATCTATCTATCTATCTATCTATCGACAGATTTTTGACAGATATCGATCCGTATCACGATCACTCGGCAGCCGAGTATCGATTACTTTTCGTTAGCTCAGATTAAACTTTTGACAGGTCTGTACTGTATGTGTTCAACTTCATTCATTCGTTCATTCATTCATTCATTTATTTATTTATCTAATTATTTATTTCATTTATATTTTTCGACTTGTATGTAAGTTGATAGTTCTATCCGTTGCACACCCGATTTTGAAAAAAATGGAGGAGGAGTGAAAATTTAATTTAATGTACTCCTCACAGAAATGCTGTATGTCAAATATACCCATTGAAATATAATGAGAGAGAGGGTGAGAGAGAGAGGAAGAGTGGGGGTGGGGGTGTGGGGTGTTATTCAAACCTTTAATGAAATATAACGAGAGAGAGAGAGAGAGATTTACCACGATTTATATTTATTCGTTTTTAGTGTTTGATAAACCATTTTTTTAGAATTAGTAATCTTATCGCTAAAAATCAAATACAATTTCTACTTTCGATTACATGTGAAGTTTCAACTTTCACTTTCGATTTAATAATTAATTTTTACATCAGCTTTAATAATACGTTTTTGATAACATGTACTAAATGCATCTAAATTTTGAACCTTCTAAATGAAGATAACCGCTAATATTACCAAACTTGAAATATATTTGATCAAAATTATTATATTTTCGATTTGGTTTTTAAATCCACAATGTTCTTTTAGTGTCAAATTTTATTTTAGGTTCGCTCTCTTGATAAAATCAAAATTTAATTTAATTTTATCATGTTAAATTTTGTGTTTACCTGATATTGGTTAGCCTAATGGATAAGACGTCAGTCTACAAATCCATGGTGTCTCACCGCTGTGAGTTCGAGACCCGCTCAGACCACATGTAGGAAAGTGACTTTGCCTTGTCGTTGGCCTTTACTGGTTCACCTGGTATCAGTTTAATGGACTGGGGGAGTGGTACACTTGTCTGTGGCGTACTGACTCTGTGAGCTAGCACCTTAAAGTCGCCCCGAGTGCGCGCTAGTACAAGGTAGACCGTGCAACACACTCGCACTTCACATGAATACACGAAATTATTCATAGATTAATCCATAGAGATTAATAAAATAGTTCTCGTCGCGAATAGCTGAAAAATTGCTGATGCTACGTTAAGCAACATAAAACCAACCAACAACCAATCTTCCTAAGGACGCGTAACTTTCATATTTCCTACTGCTAAGTGTTTGGCCTACCCAATAGTTGATAGCTCCTTTAGCTTAGATAACCGATTGGTTTGTCATTTGTAATTTATACAATACTCTTTAAAAGTAAAACTGTATTTTATACCACTACAGTAGCTCAGTTGGTAGAATGCTCGCTCTGTAAGTTAGAGGTCATGGGGTAGGTTCGAACCCCGACCGGGTTTGACCAAAGACTATAAAATGGGTTGTGACTGTTCTTTCGCCAAGCACTTTCATTACGACATGAAACTTACGGTTTCTTAAAATAAACGAGGTTCCCGTGTCACGATGAGCTTGGCGCGATAAAGAACCCTGCTGTATAATGCCATCAGTGCAACGCACAGACAACTAGAAATTTCGCCTATAG
Organism: Anadara kagoshimensis; assembly: GCA_021292105.1. NCBI lineage: Eukaryota > Metazoa > Mollusca > Bivalvia > Arcoida > Arcidae > Anadara > Anadara kagoshimensis. The sequence goes on from CM037868.1 coordinate 31,677,019, forward strand.
CTGGCGACGTCTCGATATAAGTGAAATATTCTTGACTGGGATGTTAAACACCATTACTCAACTCAACCAAAACTCAACTCAAACTGTATTTATATCAAATACTTTTAGTTCTATCAACATTTCAATTTTTCAATCACACAAACTTTTGTTTATGAAAACGGACCTTTGGACAACCAAGGCCTGAGGGAAAAAATCTTGACTTGGTCTTAAAACTGTTTCATCAACAATTTTAAATAACAACTTCGATTCATTTAACATATAAAAAACTGTATTAACAAATGATTGTCCACATATATGATAACAAAATCATGTCAAACATTCCATGAACTCGCCCATAATTTTATTTCACCGCAAAATTTCGTCGGGTTATTGTCATTGTCATATTCACGAAATCATCTGTCAAACATTCCATGAACACGCCCATAATTTTATTTCACCGCAAAATTTCGTTGGGTTATTGTCATTGTCATATTCACAAAATCATCTGTCGGTAGCACCCTTGTATTTGAGATTATTCAAAGAAATTCGAATAGAAATTCAAAATTTGTGCTTTCTCACAACTAATATTAACTTATTATGAAACAGTCACCATTGCACATATAAAAAGTCGATTTCTGCTAAATATGAAGACTTAGTATTTTTCAAGCTGATAAATATAAGTTAGTCCACACTCTGAATTGGTGCTATTTCACATTTGTTGTTATAACTTCCACATCGATACCCAGTACCATCGGCCATTTTCAGACAAATAAAGCAGAACTTAGTATGACACGACATGCAATCCATCTGTTTGCAGGCTTGAGTGTGCTCGATCAGGGCTTTACAGTTGGGACAGGCCCTGACTGATGGACATCCGGAAAGACCGATTATCTCCTTTCTAGGACAGTCTCTCAAGAGTTTCCGGACATATTCTCTATTGGCCTCTTGTTCCTGGAGAATATGCGCCATTTTGGAATTTGACAGTCTGTTTTGTTGTAACCTAAAATATTACAAGATTATATAAATAGCAGTATTAATGTCTTTTTTTCTGGACAACTTCATATAAAACAAATGGATTAGCGATTTCAAATCGAGCACTTGATTAAACACCCATAGAGTTTCAAATCCAGACCACCTGTCAGTAAATTATCTTTAAATTTTGTAAGTATACGTAGTTACATTGCCATTTGAGAAAAATAAAACTCCCAGTGGACGACTTTAAATAGTGTACATTTGAGGGTCTGCTTTTTAAATAGTGCCCATACTCTGCGAAAGACATATTTGAGTGACAGTTAAATCTATTCACCCGTTTCTATAATATACATTTGCAGTGGCGGATTTAGGGGAGGGGTTGCGGGGGTTGCAACCCCCCCTTTGAAAACTTTAAAGAGAGAGAGAGAGAGAGTGAGATATTGACTGATTAAAATTATTTTTTTGGCCCCCATCGGGGCTCTGCCCTAGACCCATCGTCTCTGGAAGCTCGCGCCTTCGGCGCTCGCATCTAGCGTTGATATAATTTTCGCCCCTCCCTTTAAAAAATCCTGTATAGATCTCAACCCCCCCCCCCTTTCACAAAATCTGGGATAGTTCTCAACCCCCCCCCCTTTCAAAAAATCCTGTATCCGCCCCTGATTTGTATTATTATATTATATTATATTATATTATATTATATTATATTATATTATATTATATTATATTATATTATATTATATTACAAAGAGACTTACCTATTCACCAGATCATACGGTAATTTTCTGTATATATATTCAAGCAGACGAGGATGGATTTTATTTCAGAAAAACATCTAACTTATAGAGCTACTTTCACTTCAGAGGTTCTGAAATTTTGGAATTCCCAAGTCCAGGCAGATAAATATCCCGTAGATGTTAATGTGATGTCTAGATATTTGATAAATGAAGTCAACTTAAATGTTTGTACGTGTTATATACACGCGTTATCGTCTACTTTCACTTTGACAACATTTTTCAGAATTTCCAAATTCCCACACAACCAGAATAGATTTTCCGTAAATGTCCAATGGTGAGTCACAATGACCCTGATAGAACACGTGTAGATCATGTGACAGCGACCTTTTCAACGAATTTTAAATATTCATTCATTCGCTTTTTATTTATTTATTTATTTACTTATTTTATTTTATATTTCATTGTTTATTATCAAAATTTTATAATTGAACAACTGATATCGAAAAAACTGAAAATTGAGTAAATATAGTCCAAACTACCTTAAAAGGCCACCTCTATATTAGGAGCACCTGCTTATAAAGACCAGTTTCAAAATCATTCCTTAGCAAAGATTTTCCTTAACTTGTATGTGGCAAAAATTAAAATCTTTAAAATTTTGTTGATTTTTAAGATATTCGAGAATTAAAGGTGTCATTTTTAAGATCACTTCTAGATTAAAACATCTGCATTTAGTTTTCACAAAATATCCCTCAGTAGTGCTAGTTCCAAAAATAGATAACAAAATTTTGCTAAATTTTAGGAAAATCTTAGCTAAGGAATGATTGTGAAACCGGGGTCAGTAGAATTGTTTCCCAATTGTTCTTTATTCATATTATTTGAACTGTACATGTATATAAAGGCCACCTGTCCATAAAGGCCACTTTTACCGGCTACCTTGGATGTCCTTTACAGACAGGTTTGACTGTACTTCAAATTCTGCTGTCATTCAAGGTTAGTGGTGTCCTTTTAGTTACTCTGTGCATGTGGGTGTAATGGAGACAATTACGTTTTTACGCCCAAGTTAAGATTATTTCCCTTTCATCGATTTGCACCTGGATGGTAATGGACAAACGAAACGAGAAACTTTCTAACACTAGGATGTACAGATTGGGATTTATATCTAGACGTCTTTGAATACCGAGGGACGTCTCGATATAAGTGAAACAATCTTGACTAGAACGTAAAACCACATTCATCAATCAATTTAAATTACGGAGACCACCTGAAAATATACTCACGCACGTTAAATAGAAAATTAATATATGGATAAACCAAGTAGAATTTACATGTTCATGATTTCATCACTTAAAATAATAATGAACCTGATCTAAAATAGATAAAACACAGAGAGAGAGAGAGAGAGAGAGAGAGAGAGAGAGAGAGAGAGAGAGAGAGAGAGGAGAGAGCGTTCCAGTCAAGAATATTTCACTTATATCGAGACGTCGCCAGCTATAGGCGAAGGTGCAGAAATTTTGCCTGTGCGTTGCGCTGATGGCATTATACAACAGGGTTCTTTATCGTGCCAAGCCCACCGTAACACGGGACCTCGTTTATTTTAAGTTCCCTTCCGAAAGAACCGTGGCTTTCATTTCGTAATGCCGAGTGCTTGGCGAAAGAACAGTCACTACCCACTTTCAAGCCTTGGGTCAGACCCGGCCGGGGATCAAACCCACGACCTCCCACTTACGGAGCGAGCACTCTACCATTTGAGGATGGTAGAAGAAACCGAAATATCATAAGGAACTACATATTCGACATTCGGCAAGGGAGATGGCAAACTTTCGAACACTAGTGTGTGAATCCGAGTAGGGTTCGAACCTAGATCCACAAGCGCACATTTCAAGTATACCACTCCATCGATTGCATGGATATTAAAGTGATTTCTTTAAAATCCCACTATTAGATGTCTGAATTTTTGTGCGGAGCGTTCAGCTGCATATTTCTCAATTTCAATGATACTGCAGCCATTCACTTTTTTTCTCAGTTTCTATTTCATACAATGTTTTAAAGAATATTATTATGTACATACTGTAGGAGGCATCATGCTTAGAAGCAATTCAGATTTTATCAAAATCTACCGGAAACCAGAAAATTTGATCGATATCATCGAAAATGGAAAACCAGTGGACAAAGACATACAGATGCATGAACTTTCCAGGGTCAAGGCCATTCTGTTTGTTGTTCACCCGGATGTTCGACCTGCCCATCCAAATTACGTCACCAATAAACCGGATATCATAAATGATTGGGACGATGACGCTCGTGTAGAAATGACCTGTGGTCATGCCATAAGTAAGTTCATCATAATTAATAATACAGTCCAACCTGCCTTAAGGGCCACCTCCATACATGGACAAGTTGCTTATAAAGGCTATTATAATTGTTTACGAATTGTTCTTCATTCATATTATTTGAATCTGTATATAAAGCCACCTGCCCAAAAAGGCCACTTTTCCTGGTTCCCTTTGGTGGCCTTTATAGACAGGTTTGATTGTATTATCTATTTTGAGCCATAAAGCTGTTTTTTAATAATTTCTTTGCAATTTAACACAACGGTTAGTCATAAACGCGTTAAATTATCAACACAAAATGCCTCACGGCTGAGGTCTTTTTTGGTAGTGCCGAGTTTTTACGTTCAAGATAAAATGCTTCAAATGATAACGAGACAGTCAGTTCTGGGACGGCCTGCAAGTATATGTAGATATGAATTCTTTATCGATACGGTCAGTTATAAAATGGCCGGGACTTTATTGACAGAACTGGGTTCTTTAACACTAATGCCAATATTCATTCACTTATATCGAGACAGTCAGCCGGGACTATATCGGTAGACTTGAACTCGTTTACGGTAATGTAAATATCCATTCACTTATATCAGACGATCAGATCTGGAACGGTCTGGACAATATACGTAGGCATGAACTCTTACACCCATGTCAATATTAATTCACTTATGTAGAAGCGTAAAATTACGTCATAGCCAGGGCAAAATAGATAGAGCTGATTTGTTTTACGCTAAAGTCAGTATTCATTAACTTATATCCAGACGGCCGGTTTTCTGATTGTCTGGACGGTATCGTTAAACTTGAGCTTTTTATGGCAATATCAAGAAGGTCAGTTCTTGACCAGACAAGGATCAAATCAATAGAGTTAAGTTCTTTAACGTTGAAGTAAATATCCGTTCAATTAAATTAAACCATAAGTTCCTGGATAATGAAGGGATTTTTAACGTGAATGCAAAGAGAAAACCACCGTCATTTTGTCACAATAAGACCTGTGACCGTTTTATTTTTAGGGCTGTGCGGTTAAATGCATTAATTAATGCATTATTTGATACGAGAATCAGTTAGATTATAGTGACATACGAGTGTAAAGATGCCAAAGGAAAAGATGGTAGAGTACTGTGATTGTATGTAATTTCGCGTGTATTTATTTTCGCGGAATGAAATATTGAGACATATCCGCGTAGTTGAATTTTCGCGTTTTTGAAACATGCACAATAACACAATAAGCATAATATAATTTTCGCTTGGTATAAATTTAGGCACCGTGTTTTGCTTCAGCTGCTAACTGGCTGTTGACCAAGTTCGAGGATATTTTCGCCCGAAATTCAAAATTTCCTTTTTTTGGTATGGTCATCTGTTGTAAATTCAAAGACAGTGTGATGCTGGCATTACTGGATTTGTTTAACTTTTGCCAGGTTACATTATGTGTATACCAACATATTTTTTTTAAATTGCAGATCCTGACACGCTTTATGATTATTGTTGGAATCAAATATTGTCAAATAAGATTACCTTTGATTGTCCGGCGATTGAAAATGGACATTCATGTGGCGCTGAATGGGAATTCCCGGAAGTCAGTTTAAAAGCATGTCTGTCCGATGACGAAAGAATATTGTTTGAAACGAGGCTAAATTTTAATTGGATTAACAAAAATTCAGAAACTGGTCGATGTCCCACCTGTATGGAATTATGCGAGAGACAAGATTCAGAGAAATTAAGTGTGCAGTGTTTTTATTGTAAGAAGGCGGGACGAAAGGATTACATATTCTGTTGGTACTGCTTGATGCCATGGGAAGACAATCATTTATGCAGTATTGAAGGGGCGGAGTCAGTGCTTCAGACATGCGCATTAAAGGCAATAGGAGAAACGGAAGGATGTCCATCCCTCCGCGCATGCCCAAACTGCAAGTCATTTATAGAACACAGCGAAAAGTGTAAGAAGATGAATTGTCAGTATTGCGGCTATTCGTTCTGTTTCATTTGTCTTACGCCAGTTATAAATGGAAACGCTCAATGCGGTGATGAAAATAATCCGTGCACCATCGCTTCTATCCAGTCTTTTAATGAACCCTAGCTATAATACTGTGAATTAATTCTGCTCATGATTTCAAGGACAAGGGTGATTTTCAAGACTAAATTGCAACGGATATTGCGTTTAAGGATAGAGGTACCAAAAGGGGATTATAGAAGGAATACTAAATTTTAAAAGAATAGACAATTTTTGTGAGCTTTAAAAGGTTCCATAAAATATTTCATTTTAGAGTTTGTTTTACGATTTAAAACAATATTTCATAATAGCAGACGCAATATGAATCCATGCTAATTGATTGCATTACTTTAAAGTAAATAATACCAAAATACCAAATGCTATCAATTAAAGCTAGTTTTCAGGGTTCACACAGGAATTATATGTCTTTTGTAAATATTGTGTGATAATTTCCAAGTCATTAAATTTGAAAACTTTCTTCTTTCGTCATTTTTTGCGTAATCACAGTGTACAAAATGGCGTAACCGATAGAACCTTGGACTTCAGATCCATGGGGTCGGGGTTCAAATCCCGTCCGAGACAGATGTCAACTTCATTTCACGCCGCTTTAGACTCCCTTGTAAACCGTTGTTGGGGCAGTCACCTTTGTCTCTGTGAATTAATTGTTTTGAGTGAGTACTAGAACAGACGCGCGTGATAAAATGTATATTCCGTTTAGGATGCAGATGCTGTCAAGGAGTTGAGGAATGGGGTTTAACGTCCCAGTCACGAATATTTCACTTATATCGAGACGTCGCCAGCTATAGGCGAAGGTGCAGAAATTCTGCATTTGTGTCGCGCTGATGACATTATACAGTAGGGTTCTTTAACGTGCTGCGCATATCATGCCACGAACCTCGTTTTTATTTTTTAAGTTCCCGTTCGGAAGAACCGTGACTATCAATTCGTAATGACGAATGCATCGTGAAGGAACAGTAACTCATGGGTAAAACTAGGTCAGGGTTCGAACCCACGACCTCTCATACAAGGAGCGAGCATTCTACCAACTTAGCTACCGCGGTGAAATCTGGCAAGGAGATTTAACAAAAAGGTCAGAGCAACATCTTTGTCTTAAAATGGTGTAATATTGTTTTAACACCAATTCAAGAGACAAAATACCTACATACACGGTGAAAACTATCGGGACTTTAGCACTTCTCATATTGGCCAGTTAGGGGTTGCTCACCCGTCTGTAACACTAGGTCCTACTTTCTTTGTGTGGAAGTTGAAGTATCAATACATTTGCCAGATTTTTAAGGTTTTTCTTTGTCATTTAGATTGTGAATTCAACACACACCGGTCTGTTTGATTACGATTGGTACAAACTCATAATTGGTTGAATGTTTTCTGTTGAAAATTTTCTATAATAGTAGATGTTATTACCTACGACAGTGCTTGTCGAACAAACAGTATAAGCTTATGTTAACTTACTATTAGGTATTTTGGTTGGTTGGTTGAATGTTGCTTAACGTCGCATCAGCAATTTTTCAGCTATTCGCGACGAGAACTATTTAATTAATCTCTATGGATTAATCTATGAACAATTTTTGTGTATGCATGTGAAGTGCGAGTGTGTCGTATGGTCTGCCTTGTACTAGCGCGCACTCAGGGCGACTTTACCGTGCTAGCTCAGTACGCCGCAGACAAGCGTACCACTCCCCCAGTCCATTATACTGATACCAGGTGAATCAGTAAAGGCCAACGGCAAGGAAAATTCACTTTCCCACATGTGGTCTGAGCGGGACTCTATTAGGTATTTTGATTTCCAGCTGACGTCGATTGGATTGAAAAACAAAAATACTAATTAATCCATGTCAAGAAGCATAACTAAAAAATCGATACTGACAAGTATGGTTAAACACGAACTTCCACGAAGAAAACGAGGCCGCGTGCTATGGAAGGGTAAGCACATCTTGTTTAGCTACATGTAGCTACACCCGCCATGTGTATCATTTGAGTGAAAGGAACATAAAACTATGAGACGTCAAAATATTTCCATGGCAATCTTGAACACAGAGACATCAAACTTATCAACAATACTGTGATGGCAAACGTTTCCAAAAACACGACAAAAGATTTTAAGAATACTTAAAGCAGTTTTTCAGTAAACTGCATATTGGCGTTCAGTTTCTAAAGCAGCGATTGTCCATCAATCAAATGTAGTTGACATCCGTCATGCGATTAATTCTCTGTTCTTTAAGTTTCCAGCTGATTTTGATTGGAACTAACGTTTTCAAAATACGACTGAAGCATTTCGGTAATAATACAAATAGTATTTTAGTCAAAATGACTATGTTTTGTCTATTGAAAAACACAAATTAAGTTGACACTAGTTCCCTGTCTTTTGGTTACAAGCTTTTGTTAATTGGAACGATATACAAACTACTGTAGGAACCACTGTGACTGTGACAGTGAAATTCTCAGTGCTAAGTTTAAACGCCGAGAATGTCAAAATGTCAAGTATACAATGCCATTTCCAGGGGTCACACCTAACTTTTTTGGAGTGGTTGCTAAAAACTATACAGGCATATAAATCTTAGGTGCTAAATCACCTGGGACCTATGAAATGAAATATTTTGTATTTGTTGCAGGTAATTATGTAAAAATGAATAAACAAAGTACATGATACATTTCATTTTTGCTATTTAAATTCCTGTTTCGAATGATTCTGTTACTCAGAATATGTGGCGAATACATTGACCAATACCAATGACTCGAATGTAAAATTGAAGTTTTTATTTTCATTCTTGAAAAGTGACTTATCGCTAAATGTATCACCTAGTGGAAATGTCCAGGTAGCAATTTTCAAATTTATGTCGAATTTAACGCAAATGCCCGCTTAATTTTGAACCCTGACAGTGTTCAGTATCTACAGTAGTAAATGACTGTCAAACAGATCAATTAAGGCGACGTTTAATCAGATCATTGATTCCCGGTTTTTTTTCGTGTCCATCTTCTTTTGATTTGAACAAATGTCAAAACTTGTTTTTTAGTATAATGCCGAGAGTTCTCAGTCTAAGAGCGGTGAATGTCAAACGCAGTAAATAATGAAGGTGTTCATTTCCAACAATCATGTTAATGGGCCTCGATTCTCTGATCTTTGGGTTTTCCAGCTGATATTGTTTCGAAAATACGACCAAAATCTTTGTGTTATAATTCAACTAGTTTTTAGAAAAATAAAAAAAACGATGCTCAGGTAGCGTATATCTAACAATCAGATTAACTTGACGTTTAATCAGGGCATTGATTCTCTGGTCTTCTGGTTTCCTGCTGATATAGATTGGAATAGACGTTTCCAGAAGTACGGTCTTTCTTTATAACATGTCCAGTCTAAAAAGGTTTTCCCCATTAGCCTCCTAGGAACTTTACATTTGCCGTATTTTATTAAAATTAGCGTATCTTTTCTCTGAAACAACAGAATATAAAACTGATAAAAAGGCCTTGACAACAACCGATGCAGCCAAGAACATGCATATAAAACAATGAAACGGTCAAACAAGGGAACCAAAATGGTTGAGTAATGGTGGTTTATGTGCCAGTCAAGAATATGTCACTTATAAGGTGTAGAAGTTTACCCTGCGCGGTATGTTGATGACATTATTCAGCAGGGTTCTTTATATCTTGCCAAGCCTACCTTGACCTCATTTATTTTTTGTTCCTATTCGAAAGAACCTTGACTTTCATTTCGTATTGCAGAGTGTTTGGCGAAATAACAGTCACTGCCCATTTTTCTAGTCTTGGATCAAACCCAGTCGGGATTCAAACCCACGACCCCCACTTACGGAGCTAGCACTCTACAAATTGCAAATGAGCTACCGCAGTGGTAGAAGAACAAGAAACAAGATAAACAGACATTATGGTCACTGGTCTAAAATATTTCTGAAATTGTACTGAAAAGCTAATGGATTGTCCCTAACCATATCATCTACTCAAAGAATGAGGGATTCATTCACGCGCTCCGGTGCAACATATTAACTTTACATACGTAGATTAATCACAAAAGAAGGTCAAACGCTATCAAACTGCAATAAAACGCCCGACTTTAAGTATCAAGGGCCGGTAGAACAGACAAAAGCCAAATGTAAATGTCAGAAGCGGCTACAAAGTTTTATATCATTGTGGAAAAGAATTCAATTTTTCACATATTGCAATTGCAGTTAGCTGGACAGAAGATGCTAACCCATCAGAACTACCTGACCTCACTTGCCTGGTGGAAGTTCACATAATTTGCTAATGGGGGTTGCCACTGCACAACGCACAACGCTATGCCCCCGAATATTTGTGCGGAACATTTATTTCCAATGGATATGGAATTGATTAAAACGCCGTTATTTCAGAAATTTGCGACGTCCTAAACGTTTTTAAACACGTTTCACACTAACGTTAAGAGGTATTGATCATGATGTACAGCGACAAGGAAACCCTATTTTCAAAGTTTTTACTATACTTGTATGACTGTGATAATTGAACAGGCCTGATTTTCTCCGTCATTTTAGAAATTAGAGCCTCAGTACAAGTGATTTTGATATTGGTTTCAGACAACAAAGCTCCTTCAATTCTGTATTATTGTTACATACATGTATATACTATTGTCTAAATTTGCGGATAGTTAAATCTCGTATTTCTCAAACAATAGGGTATACTCCCTCATGCAAAGTATTTCCTTAGCGAAATTTGGTAAAATATATTTTGGTCCTTGAGGTATCTTTTCAACAGATTGAAAAATAGTTTCACAACTTTAATCCAAACACTTCTGATGATAAATTGTATTCTGAAACGACCGTCTAGTACTGTAAATTAAAACTGGTATAATATGAAATTTAAACCACTAAGTCGGTATCTCTGCTGGGGGATGTTTCCCCGAGGATATCATAAACTCGGAAGGAAATAATTGTGTATTATTATCGGAAATATACCAATGCCTAAATATTAGCTAAAATTTTAAATTCCCTCAAAAACTAAGGTATACTACCTCATACAAAGCATTTCCATAGCTAAATTTGGTAAAATATTTTGGTCCTTTGGGTATCTTTTCAACATTAAAAAATAGATTTTGGTCCAAGCACTACTGATGAAGAATTGTGTTTCGAAACGACCGTTTATTGCTGTAAAATTGAAACTGGTATAATATGCATGTAAAACAAATTTACCTTAATTATAGCTTTATAGTGCGCATGGTGTAGTTCGAATTGTCCCCAAACTGATCTCAGGAAGTTTTCCGACATTATCACTATAGTTTTCCTACTGGCATAAATACCCGTTAGAATGTTTTCTGATACATCCATACCTTTATACAATTAAATTAAACAAATTAAAAATTATATTACCTGGCCCCAGTTTCACAATTATTTCTTAGTTAAAAATGTTCTTAACTTCAATATATAGCTGATTTTTGCAATTTTTTTTATAGAATTGTCATATACCATTTTTGAGTGTATTTCATTATTAAATTACATGTAACAAACGATATATGACAAAATTCAAAATGCAAGTTTTGATGAAATTAGAATAAAGATTTTATAGGTTTAAAATAATCTTCAAAATGACCGAATGAATTTAAATACCGAATATCTCCAAAAAGTAACGAAATTATTAAGATTTCGATTTTGCCAGATTCCAGTAAAGGAAAATCTTAGTTAAGGAATGATTGCGAAACAAGGCACCCGTTTCTCTGTTTATAGTAAATTTGTTTCATAATTAACACGCTATAGAAGAGCTTGTTTCAACTATGGGAACTTTATCCTTCGAAACAAGCTGTTTAAAATAAATTGTTGACCCAGGAATATTACATGCTATGTTTCCATTCCTGGTAGCCAAAATCGCCATTGGCTACTACTTTCTGTGAAATTCTTTCAAAAAGTAACCTATTTTAGCAAATTTGTGGAAAATACTTTAAAAGGGACTATAATTTCTCAAATTTTGGAAATTTTGCTACTAATTATTTTAAATTTGTGGAAACCTAGACATGCTTTAGTTGGATTTAGTAAACGGATTTTGATCATTGGTTTTTCTCATTTCAACATAATTTAGGTCCTATCACTACTGAATAGGAATTTTATTCGGTCGGAAACGGTTATATAGTGTTACAAAATTATAACTGGTTCAATAAAAATATTATTTGTACTCTTTACCAGGTATAAAGTCTTTAAAATCTATGCATACGTTAAATCCCTCATCACGAAGTCTTGTAAATAATTCTTTCTGGACCCAGTCTAAATCATCTCTGCTATACGAGATAAATACATCATACTCCGTTCGACTTGTCTTACCTAAAACAAGATGATAAATTTTTGCTTTACAGAAAAGAATCAAGATATTTATGATTATTTGATCAGGTTCTTATCCTTTCGGAGCACCCGGCCTCATTCACTCGGTGTGATATTTTAAACGTAATTTGTCAGTTTTTGGAGCTTTAAATTTTCTTTTGGATTGTGATTTTGACATGGATTGGTATGTTTGTTTTTGATTTTGATTTTTGTATTCGGATTGTAATCAAAATTAAACATACTAATTCATGTCCGAATCACAATTCAGAAGCAAAGTAAAAACTTTGGAACTGACAAGCTAGGTTAGACACGTGAACTTCCACCAGGATAGTGAGGCCGGGTGCTCCGGAAGGGTAAACACCTCCTGTTTAGCTAGCTACACCCGCCACGTGTGTAATCAAAGTTGTGTGAAAGGAACATGGAACTATGAGACGTCAAATATATCCGGGGCATTTTGATATGAATTGGTATGTTTGTGTTTTATTTTTAATTTTGCTTTGGGATTGCGATTTTGACTGTTTGGATTGATATGTTTGTTTTTTATCTTTACTTCGTATTAAGATTGAGATTTGAATATGGATTGATATTTTTGTTTTTTATTTTTACTTTGCTTTAGGATTGAGATTTGGCTTTGATTTGTATGTTTGTTTTTATGATTACGATACAATTGCCTTCTTCTGTTCTCCACAATTATGTATTTATTCATACATGTAAATATCAAATCACGTATTAAAACATGAAACCCTGTATGTAATGAATTTATATCAGTATCTCAAAATCATTATCTCATTAGATCTAATGTTCAAAACAAATATTAAGATAGAACTTAAAATAATCCTGTTCACTGAGACTATAGCACAAGTTTAGAGAAAAACGTAGGCATACTACTGACCTATTTATTAAAAGTACATTTATTATATAACTTTATACCATGCGGACTCCGGTGACAGCACATTATAACCGACGGTGCTAACTAATCGGGATCCTATCACGATAATAACCCGGACATCCTAGTTTTTGTTTATTAATACTATTATTATTATTATTATTGTTATTAACATGCATGAGATTGGATTAAATGAGGTCTCATTATAAAAAATCTCCTTAAAATCGTGTTTATAAGTTCCCATTAAACTTAGAATAACCTACGTACTTTTACAATAAAAATTGTTACACACAGAGCCGATTTATCTCTAATCAAAATTTTCACATTGCTTTGGGACTTTGGTATGTGTGTGCATGATTTATTACAGTATTACTATTTAACGTTGTCAAAATCAAACTCCGTAAAAGGAGACATTTTTGAGAAATTAAATACACATTACATTTACAACCTACTTATACTTAAATAAACCTATGAAATAATTAATAACAAACATACGTATCCATGTCTTAATCACAATCTAGAAGCAAAGTAAACACTTTAGACACGTTAGACACGTGAACTTCCACCAGGGAAGTGAGGCCGGTTGCTCCGAAAGGGTAAGCACCTCCTGTTAAGCTTGCTAAAATGTGTTCACATGAATCATTTATAAATGTATTATCTTTGCATTTGTTATGTTTTATTATATGAAACTCATGTTTGAGACCTTATTTAGTTATAGAATTGTATTTACATTTGTTAAAATGACGCCATATCTTGCTTCTCTGTGCCTATACGCGTGACGTCATCAATGACTACTCCAACGATTGAAAATTCATGCCGTGCACGACAGCGTTTAAATTTATTTCATGATTTAAAAAACCAATAACATTTTTGAATAATGAAGAATGTAAATGTCTAGGAATGGCGTTTATAGTGCTTTAACTCTTATTGCCGTGCAAAGCAAACTGAACAAGATCTTTCAGTGAAAGCAATATCCCCCCGATAGGTGTTTTTAAGATGAACGACAGTGCAACACTTGACATTCTAATCCATAAAGTAAGAATGTCAAGTGTTGACTTTTTTCTTTCTGTCCATCTAATGTGTGTATCAGTCTCTGTCTACAAAGTGTGAACAAGTCAAATATTTAAGAGATAAATAACTGGATATTTTAATGATGTTTTATTAGGGTATTAATATGCGCCAATATAGGTCTTGTTTTGTTAATTATCCATCGGTGTACTACATGTATGTACTATATATGTTAGAAGTTTGAACATTAACTGTCAAGAATAAAATATTAAAGGACGACAACAGGTCCATTATACGTTAACCTGATAAATAAGGTCTAGTTGTCTTAAGAATATAACATAAATACAAAGGGATATAACTCCTAGAAAAGTTAATGGATCGGGACTGGTTTACAATATACACAACTATACTTCACACTGACCATCAGTGTAAAGTTTCATGAATATTGGATTGACAGTTTAGGAGAACTAGTGCGGGCAAACTTTGTAACGGGCGGACACACGGGCACATGGAAGGAAGCCATTACTATATTCCCTCACCCATTTCTCGGCAGGGGATAATAACGGATACGTTATAAACGCCATATCTAGACAGTACATTGGTTAAATATACCACCTACCATCACTTTCTTTATATTGCTTATATAAATTCTTTCTTTCTTGATGCGACTTTCGTCTTTTATGCAAAATCCGGAAAATAATCGAAACAGCTAAAACCAGAATAGGAGCAGAAGCTATTATGACGATTTCCCACGGCTTTAATGCATATGTCTTCTCTGTAGTTCCTAAAACAAATAACATAGAGAATAAATCGAACTCGGACGACTTTATTATTTTAGCGAAAAGAGTTAGTACATTGCCGACAAATCTACTACTTCCATAGTCACATTATTCTGATACTAGGTGAATCAATCGAAACTTTGTCCTATTTATACTGATCCCAAGGTAAGGTAGCAGTATTTCAGGTTTTAATGCGTTAGGTGTTACCCACTGGGTGACGACAAATGCACGGATCAATTACTATATGATCAAAACACTTACATGTATTTAAATCAGTGATATCAGAACTTTTTTCATCAAAAAAAAAAAATAAATAAATAAAAAAATCGTTACTTTATAAATAATTCATATGTATAGATCTGTATGTTAGACAAATCGAATTCATTACAATATTTTTGCAAGGGGAGGGGGGGGGCGTCACAGTGCACCGTCACATGATGACTACAAAACCATCACCAAACACCATTGATATCATTTTGAAACAGCGTAACAAATGTTATTAAAATTATGTTGAACACAGCGTAACAAATGTTATTAAAATTATGTTGAACACAGAGAGAGAGAGAGAGAGAGAGAGAAGGGAGAGGGCGAGAGAGAGTACTAATTACCATAGCTGTCTAAATCTTTACAATGCCATCGTATTGCGTCATCAGCCAATATGTATCCATTGAGCTGTAAAGTTAAATATTGTTCTGTTTTGAAATGGTGCTTCAATACCAAACAAGGTCTTAACCAAAATGTAAAAAAAATGGAAACTGCAATTACAGTTAAACACATAAACTTCCACTGAGGAATTGAGTTCGACAGGGTTCTCAGTAAGGATAAGTTCTACGTTTTCGTGGCGGGTGTAGCTAGCTAAACAGGAGGTGCTTACCCTTCCGGAGCACTCGGCCTAACTTCCCTGAAGAAGTTTACGTGTTCAACCTAACTTGTCAGTTCCAAAGTGTTTACTTTGCTTCTGGATTGTGATTCGGACATGGATTAGTATGTTTGTTTTTGATTTTTACGTTTTTGATTTCCTTTTGGATTGTGATTTGGAAATGAATGGATATGTTTGTTTTTGCTTACAATATAATAACACCATAGAATGACTATTTTCAAATCAAAAACGTACGTTGCAGACTATTTGGATGTTTTGTTCATTACAAGAAAATGATGAATTTGGCATTACTTTCAACATAATTCAAGAACCCCGACCCTCGTCATACACTTTATACTTACACGTCTACGAAATAGCAATGCAATTTTACTTGTTCGAAAAATATCTCATTTTCATACTGATATCTTTTACTAAGAGAATATATCGCTAATATATGAGATAGGGGTATCTCAACCAAATATATAAGACCGAGGGTTGAGATTTCCCTATCTCATATGACCAGTGGCGATTGATTATTTTTTCACACGTTATTCCTTTAAACATTTATTCAAAAGTTCTTAGGTCACAAAAAACAGCTGGTTTTGCTGATTATATAGGCGTAGCATGAAGTCTGTCTAAACCTAGGGTGAGGCAAGGAAATCCAGCTAGGGTATAAACAAGGAATTTCTATGTCACAAGTTTTAAAAAACTAAGACTGGATCATTTCAAAAACAAATATTAAGAAAGTACAAAATTTTCGAAATATTATGGGTAAACCTCATCTTAAATTATCAATGATAAACGATAAATGAGCAGGTGTAGCTAGCTACACAGGAGTTTGTCCTTCAAGAATCATAGGTAACAGAAACACTAATTCTAGATTAAGTAGCGTCAATTGCAGATAATAAGCGTCAACTATAGCTTAAATAATTCAATCGTCCTTTGTTGTATTCAATTGTTCTGATCTTTTTTGTTACGTTTGCATTAATAGATTGGCTCTCACTGAGTGATGTCTTCTTTTTTTGAACGACACACAGACGTTTGAATTCCTACGCCATAGTGATGATATTTTTACAAGCTACGGCTTGTTGTTTGAATTGTTGGTTTATTGTCAAGACTTTTCTATAAATTGAATTATAAGAAACGAAATTTTATGAAAGAATTGGACTTTGCATACTTGAAATAATTGTGCAAAATGTCAAATTGATTCATACATCCATACCAAAAAGAAAAATTCATTTCATTCCTATATTAACGTTAATCATAGATTAATTAATAAATTTGAATATGACATTAAATAATCCGAAGACAACTTTTACAAGCAAACTTTGTTGTATAGGAAATTAGGAATGAATTAAATTCTCTTTTTGTTATAGAAGTATGGAAGATTTGGACGTTTTGCACACTGAAAAATTCACGTGACGAATTATTTTATGTATGCAAAATGTCCAATACTTTCATACTTCCATTACAAAATGAAAAATTAATTTCGTTTCTTATAATTCAAATTTTAGCAATTTTTCAACAACAATAAACAACAAGTTAACAATTTAAACAATATTATGGCCGTAGCAAGTAAAAATGACAAAGCAATAGCGAAGGAATTCAAATGCCTCTGTCAACATCATCTACAATGGGATGATGTCATTGAGAGCCAATACATTCATGCAAACGTAACAGAAAAGTTTAACCAATCAAAATGTTTTTAACAAATGGGAAGTAAATCATAAATCGGTAAAAGACTTACCAAATTATCATTATACGTAACATTATACCAAGAGTTTTTTTCTTTTAAATGGTTCGTTGGAGACCAAATTTGGACAATCTGTAAGTGTATTACATTCATTAACAAGCATGACGTCATTGAAGACGTCATCGGAAATCAGTGGTTCTCTGTATATTTGCGTTGGCTTTAGTAAATGTAGACAGTTTGATCCTAAAAGTTAAATAAAAAAAGATGCATACAAATCCATGTCTGAATTACAATCCAGAAGCAAAGAAAAAACTTAGAAGTTTAAACTCGCGAACTTCTACCAGGGAAATGAGGCTTGGTGTTCCGGAAGGGTAAGTACCTCCTGTTTAGGTACGCCCGCCACGTATGTAATCAAAATTGAGTGAAAGGAACATGGAACTTTGTGATGACAAATATATTTAGGGCAGAGTAAAACTGAGTTGATCTTAATTGGTTTTTTGGTTTTTTTCGGAATTTTGTGAATGTTTTTAGAAGTGTATTGTCACAGGTAGCGTAATCCTAGAGTTTAAATAAAACTTTGAATTTAAATTTAAATTTAAAAATCCTCAAAATTGATATTTTTGGATTTTCGTATATGCGAAGGTACGTTGTCTTGTAAAGATTACATACAGACAGTTTGCTACTGAAAGTTTAAAACAAAAAACAAACATACCAATCCAATGTCCAAATTATAATCCTACGGTGGGTGAATGAGAACTATTACTTGTGCACGTGAAAATGTTTACGTGCGCACATGGATGTTTATGTGCGCACGTGAATGCGGTAATGTTTACGTGTGAAACATCGAAATCTGTATGTGTGTATATGAAAGTTTTAAATAAAAAATACTATTAGAACCTCTTTTCCTAAAAGGCTTGATACGCCCAGATCTGCAAAGCTTGCAATAGTTAATCATTATTGTAAATAAACTTTAGTTTTGCTTTTATCCATAAGTCGTTTTAGACTAATTGGCGACTGATGAAACCGTCAGAAAACGTAAAAAAAAGTATAATACACAAGCGCTTCAAGTAATTGTATAGTTTAATCGTACCTTCTTTAACGTCTCTGAGAGGATCAGAACAATTCTTGATTTCCAAACCTTTATTCTCGTCTAATGATATCCATCCAGTCTGTGAAAAGAGACAGTTATTATACTTTACTATATGTTATTTGATTGGATCGATAGATCATGTGATCGGGGTGGGGGAAACATGGGATATCCCTCCGAAAACATCATACCCCACCTTTTAAGAAAACACCATAAAGTACTAGTAACAATGATATGACGTCATCGATATCGAATCGGTTTTGACATTCCAACTTTTGGCTCAGGGCAGTTCCAATAGGAGAAAAAATGACTGGGAGGGAGATTTAAGGTCGTTTCCAACGACTTCAATGCCAACTATCTTTTGATACCATTGTGGTCTTTTATTTTTAGTATAATAAACAATTCATTGTCTTTGGGTGAGGGAGGTATGAACATATGTTCACCTTTAACAAGCCATATACATCATATATCATCTTCCAAATACTGCAAAAGTTAACAATTTTCAAATCTATGAATGAATTTTGGCGTGATTATTTTAAACAAGCAAGAATAAACTGTTAATGCTGCAAAATGACAACAGGTCTATCAACAATGGCAAATGGCGTTTCGTAAGCGATTGAGTAATGAGTTTAACGTCCCAGTCAAGAATATTTCACTTATATCGAGACGTCGCCAGCTATAGGCGAACGTGCAGAAATTTTGCCTGTGCATTGCGCTGATGGCATTATATAGCCAAGCCCACCGTGACACGGGACCTCGCTTATTTTTAGTTCCCATCCGAAAAAACCGTGACTTTCATTTCGTAATGCCGAGTGCTTGGCGAAAGAACAGTCACTACCCACTTTCAAGTCTTGGGTCAGACCCGGCCGGGGATCGAACCCACGACCTCCCACTTACGGAGTGAGCACTCTACCAACTGAGCTACCGCAGTGGTTCCGTAAGCGATGAGGGCCATTAGAACAATCATAATGCAAAAAAAAAAAAAACCCAAAAAACTTTAAACCGCTTTCTATTAGCGCAGGCATAGTTCAGCGATTTTCCTCAATACAAGTGATTGTCGCATCTTTATTTTAGCGCACCAACTAAGAGAAAAGATCTGACTGCCAAAAGCGCACAAATTAAATTGCCCTTAAAATTTCACAACTTACTGTTCAAATTATATTGACTGCAATAAATATAGTCTATTACAAAAACATGACTTTGTTGTGCGTGTGGTTTTTTTTTTACAATTTCTCCGTATTTCTATTTTGTTTAACCAAATGTTGGTGCTTCAAATAAACAAAATAGAAGTATAGGTGAAAATCTGATTGTTTACGTAAGTGCCCTTTTTGCATATTGATGATAAAAAATGTGGCAGTTTATAATTGTTTCACTTACTTTCCCTTTGATATCTGTCTTCCAGTAAGTTGACTTTTTTATCACTTCTGTTCCGTTATAAAATAAGCATTCTCCTTCCTTAGCAACTCCAAGTAGATTTAGGACTCCAGTAGGGAATTCCTTCCCGAAAGTACTGAAGTTGCGTGTATCGTGAATAACCAACTTGTCGAAATTGTCATTGCAAACACATAGAAAAGGATGAACCCTTGTTATGCTAATAGTATGGATAATATAGGACACGAACAATAACAACCGCGGGTCCATTACTTGAGAAAATAGACAAAAATGAATAAAAATTTGATAACAGTTAAGATCAATTAATTGATTTATCTGTAACAGGTCAAAGAGAGCAACAAGCCATATTAATACTTGGCTTACTTATCTTATCACCTTCATGACATATATAATTTAATACAAAAATACCGATCCATGTCAAATTCAAAATTTCCAAATCAGCAGAAACATGCCAGTCCATGTTCAAATTACATCGCAAATTCCAAAATAAAAAACTTAAAAAATGGGAAATTAAGTTAAACACGTTAACTTCTACTAGGGAAGTGAGACTAGTTGCTCAGGAAGAGTAAGTACCAGTAAATTACTCCAATAAAAAGATTAGATCAATTGTACATTTCGTAATAATAAGCTTGACCGAACAAATGATTTTCCCCGTAAGTGGCAAACCTTAACAAAACCTATCATCAAAACGGTTAGTTGTCAAGTAACTATATAGATTGCACAAGTTGTAATGGAACACCTGTCAGGTTGATGTTTGCTTTTCTATTTTTATGTTGTTGGAAGTACATTTGCAAGAAGAAGCATTAAACCAGAAATACAAGTGTACGCAACTGGCAGATGATCGACTTCTTTATACTGTTGGACTGTTCATATATTCTCGTTTATGCAATACAGATCTATTGAAAGTTTAACAGTTAATTTAAGAATTAGAGCCGAATCGTCAGCCAATCTCAGTTCATAGTTACTTATATCTTAGCAGTTTTTCGCCCGCTGTATTATATCTCCCGGCAACATTTAGGCTATATGTATCTTTGTTTATCAACAGCCTATGTTCGAGTCCTTTTCTTTAGCTCCGTGTTAAACTTTTGACAAATCTGTACTGTATCTGTTAAGAGTCTAAAATCATCGGGAAATTTATTTGCACCATATAAACATAAGATTCATTTGATAATTCTCTGGTTCCTCGGACGCCAAGTGGTTTCAGCTTACTGGGGGTTGATACGCTTGTCTGGGGCGTACTGACTCTGTGAGCTAGCAACTTAAAGTCGCCCCGAGTGCGCGCTAGTACAAGGTAGACCATGCAACACACTCGCACTTCACATGCATACACGAAATTGTTCATAGATTAATCCATAGCGATTATAAAATAGTTTTCGTGGCGAATAGCTGGAAAATTGCTGATACGGGTTAAGCACCATCCAACCAACCAACCAACTATTGCATATTTTCATTAGATTTAGACTCCTGTCAGTGTTAAATGTTCGACAGGTCTGTAATGAACATATATGAGAAATGGTGTTTAACGTCCAAGTCAAGAATATTTTACTGATATCGAGACGTCGCCAGCTATAGGCGAAGGTGCAGAACTTTTGCTTGTGCGTTGCGCTGATGGCATTATACAGCAGAGTTCTTTATCGTGCCAAGCCTACCATGACACGGGATCTTGTTTATTTTAGGTTCCCACCCAGAAAGAACCATGACTTTCATTTCGCAATGCCGAGTGCATGGCGAAAGAACAGTCACTACCCAGTTTCAAGTCTTGGGTCAGACCCGGTCGGGGTTCGAATCTACGACCTCCCACTTACGGAGCGAGCGCTTTACTATCTGAGCTACCGCAGTTGTACAACATATATAGAATAAAAATGAACCATAGTTTATAATAAACTGTGCGTGGTGTTGCTAAGCAACGAAGTTATTTGTATTTATTTAAAATTGATTTTAATTAAGGGGTGAAACTAAAAAGAAAAAGCTTTAAAACTTATTAAGGAATAAAGTTGTCTTTCTCTCTATCGATGTGACTCATTGACACAATCTTACTTGTTTGACTTCTTTTAAGCAAAAGGTATCACTGCAGTCTATATTATAATATTATTAAATTAAATTAAAGAGGTACTTTCATATTTCCTTAGTTATTCGGCCTTGGTGTGTCATGTTGGCACAGTTATTTACCCTCGTTGTGCCATATTGGTCCAGTTTTTTTGCCTGGATGTGTTATATTGGCCCAGTTATTTTGCTTGGTTGTGTAATATTGGCACCAGTTATTTGACCTTGGTGTGTGATATTGGCCCAGTTATTTAGCCTCAGTATGCCATATTGGTCCAGTAATTTAGCCTTGATGTGTAATTTTGGCCCCAGTTGTTTTACCTCAGTGTGTAATATTGGCCCCAGTTGTTTGGCCTCGGCGTGTCATACTGGTCCAATTATATAGCCTTGGTTTGTCCTAGTGGCCCCAGTTATTTTGCCTCTGTGTGCCAAATTGGCCCAGTTTTATGGACTCGGTGTATCATATTGGCCTAACTATTTTGCCTCGGTGTACAATATTTGCCCAGTTATTTTGCCTCGGTGTATCATATTAGCACAATTATTTAGCCTCGATGTAATGTTGACCCAGTTATTTTGTCTCGGTGTACCATATTGTCTCAGTTATATTTCCTCGGTGTACAATATTGGTCCAGTTATTTGAGTCTGTGTACCATGCATATTGTCCCAGTTATCTTTCTTCGGTGTACCATATTGGTCCAGTTATTTGCCTCTGTGTACCACATTGCCCCAGCTATTTAGCCTCGGTGCAACATATTGACCGAGTTCCCTTCCACTGTCGCCCTCATGATAAATGTTTACAAATATTAAAATAAACTGTTTGAAATGGAAGTGATATCAAACACCTTGTATCTTGAATATTTATTAATTTATCATAAATATAAAAAAGAGAAAACAGAGAAAGTTTTGTGTGTGCAGTTTTATACTCTGTAGATAAACCGACTCCTTGGGCACCAGGAGTTAACAAGTAGTTTATACAATCAGAGAAAGTTTTGTGTTTGCAGTTTTATACTCTGTAGATAAACCGACTCCTTGGGCACCAGGAGTTAACAAGTAGTTTATACAATCAGAGAAAGTTTTGTGTGTGCAGTTTTATACTCTGTAGATAAACCGACTCCTTGGGCACCAGGAGTAAAGAAGTAGTTTATACAATCAGAGAAAGTTTTGTGTTTGCAGTTTTATACTCTGTAGATAAACCAACTCCTTGTGCACCAGGAGTTAACAAGTAGTTTATACAATATATACTTAGAAAGTTTGATTTAAATAATAGTTTTAAACAATCTGAAAACACAACGTGGAATTAATTAATTTGTTTAGTCTAATAATATATTATGTAATGTTATGAATACTTTTGGAATATTTTAAATAAATATACGTGTATAGGTTAACAACATTGACCTGTCTGCTTGACCTTTCATGAGGAATATTCATATAGGAGGTTCCATCCAATAAATGGATATTGTTAAGATCCAAGTTAATACATACACAGTGCACAGATTTACTCTATGAGGTTAGTATATCTCACGATGTATACAAAATAAACACCTGTGTTTCCTGTACACAGATGTACTTAGTCCGTGATAAATATTTAAATGAAAGGTCAAGCAGACAGGTCAAAGGTGTTTTCCTATATAATCAAACTAGGTCTAATGATCACTTATGACTTCTGAAACGTTACCTAGGTGATGTCAACCACTATTTGACGAGCATTGTGACATTATACATGTATTGTCTTTTAGTGAGGGGTAGGTGACTTGTTAAGGGTGAACAAATGTTCATATCTCCCCCAAACAAAGGCAATAAGTTGTTTATTATACCGAAAGATAACCATAGTTAAGAAATACAGAAAAAAAGAAACGTGCATTAAGTTTACATAAATATTAAAAATAAGACAACCTGGAAGGTAAAAACACCAGATTCTACCGGAACTCATCGGAAGCTTACGATAGAACGTCGAGACCGATTCTGTATCAATCACTATGACGTAATGGTTTGTTCCGAATAAGGGAAATATTACTCCATCGCTTGAGAGATATTTCTTTCCCTGCCACGTGACTGCGCTCATGATCATCCAATCAATTGCCAGTATTTATGAAAGAGGTTTAATAATATAATAATCACGCTTTCATAACTTTTTATTGTTTAAATTAAATCATTTGGAATTTATGTTATGTCGCGAATTTTGGGTGCCACGTCCCTTATCGGTTTGCCAATCGATCCAAAAAGTCTTTTCCAGAAATAAGTATCCTTCTCGGTTTTACAGGTCCAATCCAGGAACGTCTTCCCCATTAACCTGTTTGGAACTTTACATTTTCCGAATTTTATCAAAATTAATGTATCTTTTCTCTGAAACAAATATAAAAATTGTAATTGTTGTGGAATTAAAACTAGAACTAACAGTAAAGCTAACCCCACCCTCACCCCTACCGCGTAGGTATTGTCAATGGTTTCGGATAAAAAATTCTAAGTCTGGAAATCACAAAAATTTCCGAAAAGTCTGCATAATAATTCCGATCAAACTATTAAACACAGGTGTTTAGTTCTTATCAGTTTGAACAATTTTGGAGACCTTTTGGACAGCTGTTTTAGTTTTTTTTTTTTTATCTCACCCCTTTCTTCTGTCAGCATTAATTATGTCATGTGCTACTTTTAAATTTTTATAAAATAATACACTTAAATGTGCTACTTTTGAATGCATGGCTTTATAAACAAGAGGCCCATGGGCCTTAACACTCACCTGAGGAAGAGTACATATCTTATGCAGAGGTTCAATGGTCAATGACATTAATACAAGAGAATATCAAAATTTTCAGCAGTAAGGGCCAATAATATGCAAGTATTTTTGCAAATCAATTATAATAATTATTATATAAGTATGCTATATATAACATATTTAAAGTCTAGCTACAATATATTATTTATAAATAGCTAAAACATCTGTATATTAAAATGTGCATTAGGCCAATACTTACAATATTCCCATATACATGCCTATACAAAAAGTTTATAGTTTTTGAGATAATTAACCATTTAAGTATTCGTTTGCATCTATGACCTTGACCTTTGAACCTATGACCTTCATTCATATATCAAAATGATTGTTGTGCAAATGCCTACAATATTCCAATATACATGCCTATACAAAAAGTTTATAGTTTTTGAGATAATTAACCATTTAAGTATTCGTTCGCGTCTATGACCTTGACCTTTGAACCTATGACCTTCATTCATATATCAAAATGATCGTTAGGCCAATACGTACCTTATTCCAATATACATGGCTTTACAAAAAGTTTATAGTTTTTGAGATAATTAACCATTTAAGTATTCATTTGCATCTATGACCTTGACCTTTGAACCTATGACCTTCATTCATATATCAAAATGATAGATAGGCCAATACCTACAATATTCTAATATACATGCCTATACAAAAAGTTTATAGTTTCTGAGATAATTAACCATTTAAGTATTAGTTTGCATCTATGACCTTGACCTTTGAACATATGAACTTCATTCATATATCAAAATGATCGTTGTGCAAATGCCTACAATATTCTAATATACATACCTATACAAAAAGTTTATAGTTTTTGAGATAATTAACCATTTAAGTATTTGTTCGTGTCTATGACCTTGACCTTTGAACCTATGACCTTCATTCATATATCAAAATGATCGTTAGGCCAATACCTACAATATTCCAATATACATGCCTATACAAAATGTTTATAGTTTTTGAGATAATTAACCATTTGAGTACTTGTTTACATCTGTGACCTTGACCTTTGAACCCATGACCTTTATTCATATATCAAAATGACCATTGTGCCATTATCTACAATATTCTGATATACATGCCTATACAAAAAATTCATAGTTTTGCAGATAATTAACTATTTTGGTATTCTTGGACATCTGTGACCTTGACCTTTGAACCCATGACCCTGATCTATGTATCAAAATGATCATCATGTCAATACCTACAAATAACTGAAAATCCTACGCCATTATCACAAGAAATGTTAAAAAAATAGCAATTTTTATCAAAGGTCAAAAACTGAGACATGACCTTGACCTTCGACCTTGACATCAATTGGAAGAAAATTGCAAGACAAGATCAACAGTGAAAACTCCATACATTTATCTTCAGCTGTTATGAAGTTATAACAATAAATGTCTGATTTTAAAATTACATAATTTTACGCAAAAAACGCGTAACCTATTTTTAGTCTAATTTTCATGAAAAACACAATTTTAATGTTCCCAGGTATGCTGAATCCAAATATCCAATCAAAATTTGCCTGCACCTTTTGGTTTCAGAGAAGAAGATTTTTTTGTCTTTTTGCTATTTTTAGTAACAGCGGCAATCTTGTTGGGTGTGGCCAAACCCCGAACACAATTTTGAAAGGCTGTTACCCAGGCATGATATTCAACAAGTTTCATCAAATATGGCCCAGTAGTTTTGGAGGAGAAGATTAAAATGTAAAGTTTACACACGACGGACGACGCACGACGCACGACGCACGACGCACGACGGACGACGCACGACGGACGGTGATAGATTGCAATAGCTCATCTGAGCCTTTGGCTCAGGTGAGCTAAAAAGTCAGAGGTAACAATGATACTTGTACTACAATTATTACAAAAAAAGTTTAATATTAAATTTCATATATTAGAATTAATATTATTCATTTATATTTGTATTATTTATTTCAGCATTATTGGCTATGTTGGTTTATCTATTGTTTTTTTAATTTTGTGTCAAATAACAGTATTGATTGTGATTGTTCTATGTCAATAAAAATATACATTACAAAAAGAAAAGTTCAGTTCTTATCATAAGTAACACCGGGATCCACTTCCCTGGTAAAATTTTACAAAATTGTTTTTTATGATTTGAACATTGGCCGGTATACATGTTTATTTTTAATTGGTTTTGCCCTGTATTTTTCACGATTTATAAGACAGTCTATTGACTTTATCCGTCCCAATAACACTTAATCAGTCCAGTAATAAGCCAACTAAACTACCATTTTACTTTTTGACTTGTTGGAGGTTTTGGTCTGACAGTTTCCATTATTAAATTCTTGTTATTTCTGGCAGAAACTAAAACACGCATGTATTTTTACCGATATCGATAGATTTTAATTAAAAGTTAAGCATGGTTGGTAGAATAATGTTTTAGAAACTGTTCCATGTTGCCAGCAAGAGCAAGGTAAGGAAATACTGGATGCTATCGACGCGTGTTTTCGTTTCTGCCGTTTTCGCCAGAAATTTCAAAAATTCAATTATGGAAACTGTCAGACCACAAACTCCTAACAAGTCCAAAATTAGAATGGTGGTTTAGTGGGCTAATTAGTCGGAATACCGCGTAATCTGCATGCAATGCTAGGGTTGTCCATCAGTTATGAAGGACATAGTCATATTGTAAACTACACTATGGATAAATCATGTAAATAGCTGAACATTTTCAACCATACCGGACATTAGAAACCTTTTGATCAAATCAATATTTTTGAGAGACAAAAGATCAATAGCAGCCCAACCACCTTTTTAACTGAGCCTCAACTGAGCATGAAATTACTCTCAACCATTGCTCAACTCTTTCCCCAAATGAGGCTCAATTGGACCACTTGAGAAAATCGCAAGCAAAGTAGTTGAGGCTCAAGTGTATATTCCTCAAGTCAAAATACTCAACTTTTCCTCAAGCAAGAATGCTCAAGTGTTCCTTAAGTAAAAACTCAAGTGCTTCTCAAGTCGAAAGCTCAATTGAGGCTCAGTTGAGATGACTTGAATAAATTACATGCAGATTAGTTTAGGCTCAATTTTTCATTTTCGTATGGGTCCTGCTAAACTTAGAATCTTGCGTTTCTCTTTCATTTGTTGTTCGGCTCAATAATGTTTTACAGACATCCTTGCTTCTTCCTTCATACCAGACCGTATCGATATTAGTCAAATAATCTTGACAGAGCGTTAAAAACCATAACTACACTCCACTCCACTCGACTCAAATGTGAAGAACTAGACATAAAATTTATATAAAAGCAATACCCGACCGGAATTTTACAAACTATACCATGCTCCTTTCACACAATTTTGATTACACACGTGGCGGGTGTAGCTAGCTAAATAGGAAGTGCTTGCTCCTCCGGAGCACCCGGCTTCATTTCCTTGGTGGAAGTTCACGTGTCTGACCGGACTTTTCAGTTAAAAAGATTTTAATTTGTTTTTGGATTGTGATTATGACATGGATTAGTATATGTGTTTTTTATTGATACAATTGACTCCAACAAAACAAAGGCTTTTTGTATACATTCGTGCGTAAATATTTTTCGCTCACCTGCCAGATAACGCTGTAGTGTGCATGAAGGAGTTTGAGCTGTCCTCACATTGACTTGAGGGAATTCTTAGACAAAACAAAACACCCAAATTATAAATTTGAAAATAGGTTATTTGTATAAATTCGTGCACAACTATTTTCGCTTACCTGCCCGATACCGCTGTAGTGTGCATGATGTAGTTCTAACTGTCCTCACATTGACTTGAGGGAATTCTTAGACAAATTATAAATTTGAAAATATACTATTTGTAAAAATTTGTGAACAGTTATTTTCGCTAACCTGCCAGATACCGCTGTAGTGTGTATGATGTAGTTCAAACTGTTCTCACAATGACTTAGAATTCTTAGACATATCAAAATCTCTCAATTATAAATTTGAAAATAGGTTCGTGCGTAAATATTGCTTGCTTACCTGCCAGATACCTCTGTAATGCGCATGATATAGTTCAAACTGTCCCCACATTGATTTGAAGAAATTATTAGACATAACAAAATCCCTCAATTATAAATTTGAAAATAGGTTCGTGGGTAACTATTGATTGCTTATCTGCCAGATACCTCTGTAGTGTGCATGATGTAGTTTAAACTGTCCCCACATTGATTTGAGGAAATTCTTAGACATAACAAAATCTCTCAATTATAAATTTTAAAAATAGGTTCTTGCGTAAAGTTTTATTGCTTGCTTACCTGCCAGATACCTCTGTAATGGGCATGATGTAGTTCAAACTGTCCCCACATTGATTTGAGGAAATTCTTAGACATAACAATAATTGTTTTTTTACTTTTATATATACAACTCATAATATTGTCAGATACGTCCATTCCTGAAAATATACCATACTTATTTTTATTAGAGAGTTCGTAAAGGTCAATACGCAATGGCAAGGAAAATAAATGAATGTTAATGTTTAAAAACGAGATTAATATTTGCGAATAGAGAGTTGAGTAATGGTGTTTAACGTCCCAGTCAAGACTTTTTCACGTATATGGAGACGTCGTCAACTATAGGAGAAGGTGAAGGAACTTGAGCTGATGGCATTATACAGCAGGGGTTTTAATCTTGTCACGCCTACCGTGACACGAGACCTCGTTCAAGTTCCTATCCGAGAGAACAGTGAATTTCATTTCGTAATATTAAAAGCGTGGCCAAAGAACAGTCACTACCCACATTCAAGTTTTCGGTCAGACCTGGTGGGAGTTTGAACCCACATCCTCCCGCTTACAGAGTGCGTACTCTACCATCTGACCTACCGCAGTGATCACAATAAGAAATGATGAATTCATAAAGAAATCAGTGACAATAAAACTTCCGACTTTCCGGGCAGTGAAGCAAATATCCGGTCATATAGTTTTTGTACTACTAGTATTTGAGGTCCTTAATGATAAAGTGACAAATATATCAAAACTATTCGTAACTAGAACTGTCTCCTAAACGCCAAATACCTCCACCCCGCCCAAACATTTAATGTTTTCCCGCCACCTTGACCTTACCGATATGACCTTGGTTCAAGGTCATGACACAGCTTTGAACCATGTAGATTATTCATGTGAAGCTTTATGACAGTCATCCAAAGCAGCTATGAGATATGACCCGGACACGATTTATTTAAAACGGACAGACCGACGGACAGGCATTGTGATTCCTATATATCTCTCTCAAACTAGTTGCCGGGTTAGATTAAAATTGCAAACTTTGAATACGTTTTCAGTATGTAAATTATAATTGTAAACATAAAAACAAACGAAACCTGGTACAAAATCTTTGAAATCTATACAGACACTATATCCGCCATGTCGTAATTTTTCAAACAGTGTCTGTCTGACCCAGTCCCAATCTTCTCTGCTGTAAGACACGAATACGTCATACTCCTCTTGAAAATGTTTGTCGGAACCTAGAAAGTAAATACAAAACAGTGATCTATAAATATAGGAAAACAAAAATGACCTGTCCGCCTGACCTTTCATTAGAAGTATTTATTAAAACATGGACACCAGCAGAAGGAAAGAGAATAAGAGGGCGGCCGAAGGAGACCTGACGCAGGACTATTGAAAGGGAAAGATCGGATCTTGGACTTAGGACATGGAATAAAGCTGCTAAAATAGCTGCCTAAAGAGATTCTTGGAGGAGAAAGATATCTGGCACAATTCTTCACAAGGAGAGATGGACATAAGTCAAGTAAGTCAGTCATGGAAAATGTAATGAATGCGATTCGTAGCACCATCCATGCATAGAGTGGATCGCCGAATATTAATATTTCTGAGAAAAGGTCAATTGGACAGGTCAATGTTTTTGTCTATATAAAGTAGCCTTGACTTGGTGTTAATCACTAAACCTGTTTTATTTTTGCAGAGCTAAATGACCGTTTCGGTAAACAATTCCTCATCAGTTTTTCTCGAAGCAAAATTGTGGGTATCCAAATATTTTTAAGATGTTGGAATTAAAAATAATAGAATATACAAATTTTGTTTTAGTAAGGTATCCACTGTTTGCATGCTTTATTTTAAACGTGTACCCGATTAGGTATAGAGTCAAAAATTAAGTCTGTTTATTGGATCGGACTAAATTCGCCTAGGCTCAAATCCCATATGGAAAACATTTTTTGTGATCAAATTTTTCGATTGGAAAAATTTCTCCGACCACTTAGATACCTTCGCCATCGCAAAATCAATCGTCTCCATATAAGTGATGGAATCTTAACAGGGGTTTATTTATAACACCATTGATTCGATTCAATTTATATAATTTATACATGGATTGTTTTAAGACAGTTTCAATTGCATATAGAACTAGTACCATCTCTGTAGAGCCAAATACCCTCATCCTCAGCTTAACATCTACAAAGGTCAAATGTTTTTCTCGCGACCTTGACCTTTCCGATATGACCTTGGTAAATAAGTTTTCATCTGTTCATTGCCTTCGTATTGTTCTTGGTCTTGTACTTTGAGTTTAAATAAGGTTTTCCTTCTTCTGCACATAAAAATCAGAGCAATGGGTAGTGTAACTACTACCAAAAACGATATAGTTGATAACACAGCAATCTTCCATGTAGAGAAGTTATCTCCATTTAATGTTTGTGGTCGACTTTTGCGATTTCGTTTTGAACATAGAGCAGTATGTTTGTGTTTTATTTTGGGATTGTTATTTGGACATGGGCCGGTATGTTTGTGTTTTATTTTGGGATTGTTAATTGAACATATAGCAGTAAGTTTGTGTTTTATTTTGGGATTGTTATTTGGACATATAGCAGTGTGTTTGTGTTTTATTTTTGGATTGTTATTTGGACATGGAGCGGTAGGTTTGTGTTTTTGGGGTTTGTATTTGGACAAGAACTGGGTTTTTCTGATTATTACCATCGTATTGTTCTTGATCTTGTACTTTGAGTTTAAATAGGTTTTTCCTTCTTCTACAGATAAAGATCAGAGCAATAGGTAGTGTGACTACTACCAAAAATGATACAGTTGATAACACAGCAATCTTCCATGTAGGGAAGTTATCTCCCTTTAATGAAACTACTGTAAAATTGAAGAAAATGGATACAAATTAATCGTTATTACAATGTGATATAAAATGGATACAGATTAATTATTATTACTATGTGATACAAAAATGGATACAGATTAATTATTATTTCTATGTGATACAAAAAATGGATATAAATTAATTATTATTACTATGTGATACAAAAAATGAATACAAATTAATTATTATTACTATGTGATACAAAAATGAATACAAATTAATTAGTATTATTATGCGATACAAAAATGAATAAAAAATAATTATTAGTACTATGTGATACAAAAATGAACACAGATTAATTATTATCACTATGTGATACAAAAAATGCATACTATAAATTAATTATTTTTATTATGTGATACAAAAATGAATAAAAAATAATTATTATAACTATGTGATACAAAAAATGAATAAAAAGTAATTATTATTACTATGTGATACAAAAATGGATACAAATTAATTATTATTATTATGTGATACAAAAATGAATACAGATTATTGATAATTACTATGTGATACACAAAATGGATACAAATAATTATTATTACAATGCGATACAAAGATGAATACAAATTAATTATTATAACTATGTTTTATACGCCAAGCAATTTGTTTTGTGCCGTTTAGAGGAATGACTTCAGAAAGTTGCAGACGCTGTGTCTAAAAGTGAAAGTCAATAGGCACCAAGATGCACAGGCCGCATTGCATTTTTTATCAAACTTTCGCTTCGGAGAAGAGGGGGTATATTGGTTAACCTCTGTCCTTTCGTCCGTCCGAAACAAAAATTTTCGTAACAGTTTTCTCAGCAACTACTTAACACAAACACTTGAAATGTTGTATGCGAGTTCAATAATAGGTTCCATACCACATGTACTGATTTCAAGTCTGCCTGACACCCACTTCACATTTTCTTTCTATTCTAACACATGTGAAAATTGGGGGTATATGAAGTGAACACAGTGGCGGATTTAAGGGAGGGGGGTTCGGGGGTTGCAACCCCCCCCCCCTTTGAAAAATTTAAAAGAGAGAGAGAGAAAAAAAGCTATTGACTTATTATTTTCTTGGCCCCATCGGCGCTCTGCCCTAGACCCCTCGTCTCTGGAAGCTCGCGCCTAGCATTGATATTATTTTCAACCCCCCTTTAAAAAAATCCTGGATAATTCTCAACCCCCCCCCCTTTAAAAAAATCCTGGATCCGCCTCTGTGAACAGTAGCTCACAGCTTTCTTGTTGTATATACAAAATATTACTTCAATATATGCAACCGTTCAGAAAAAAGTCCAGAAATTCTCCGTTATTTTTAAGAAATTCCACGGCCAAAAACTCTTATAAAAACGGCAACGAAATCCAAATGATACGTAACTCGTAATGGAAGACTTACATACCAAACGTGTGTGTGTGTGTGTGTGTTGTGTGTGTGTGTGTGTGTGTGGTGTGCACAACGCCATATATAAATAATTGCTCGCAATGGCAGACTTGTATTGTGTGTTTATTTTCCTTTTCCACAACGCCATCTAAATGCATGCTCGGAATGGAAAACTTACATACCAAACGCGCGCGTGTGTGTGTGTGCGTGTGTGTGTGTGTGTGTGTGTTTACCTTTCCTACAACGCCATCTAAATGCATGGGCGGTAGAAACGTAACCATCGTCGTCGAACTGTTTAAAATAAAGACTATGGATTAATATATTGTAACAGAAAAGAAAAAATGCAGGGTCGGACCGGGGATCGAACCCGGGGCCTCCCGCACTATAGGCGAGTGCTCTGTCCACTGAGCTACTCAGACAGCTACATTCTTCCCTTCCTGTTTTCGATTCAACACCCTTGAATCGAAACCACCAGGTTCCTCCCTGGGACCAACCTGTTGGTCGGCCACTTCCCAGGGTCGGACGAGCCCCCAAATGTAACAGGAACGAGAAAAATGCAAGATCGAACCGGGAATCGAACCCGGGACTTCCCGTACTATAGGCGAGTGCTCTACCACTGAGCTACCCAGACCGCTACATTCCTCCCAACGTTGGGCGCCAATGTAACAGGAGGGAGGAACACAAGAAAAGACCACTTCCTCACTGAGTGCCCCAGATGAGGATCGAACCCGGCCCTCCCGGGTGAAAAGCGAGCGTTCTACTACAAGACTAAAAGATCCGGACCAGAAAGTCTGGCAGTAAATCACTCGATTATATCTACTACTGTATGTATGTGAAGTGCGAGTGTGTTTTATGATCTGCTTTGTAGCAGCACACTCCAGTCACATTTTACTGACACCTGGTGAACCAGTAAAGGCAAACGGCAAGGAAATTTAACTTTTCCACATATGTAGTCTGACATGACTTGGACTCACAGTGGTGAGAGATCCTGGATTGGAAGACTGATGTCATATGCATTAGGCCACCGCGGTCTCTCTATTTATGCATAAGACGAATCAATTTATCTCCTTCTTAACTAGCTCAGTCTATTTCAATCGCTTCTAGTTGTAAGTTGTCTGCTATAGCGGCCATGGGTAGCCTATTCCTCTACAGAGGTGTCTTAGCGAGTTCTGAGACACGGACCCCGGTTTTGAGTCTCATCTTAAATATTACTTTAGAACTAAGTCTAGAGTTTTGTCAACTCTTGGCTATGAAAGCCTGTGATAGTACTACTCGGCCATGTTCGCCCTAAAACATTAATATTTTTAAATTTATAAGGTCTTAAAAATAAGGAGTCGGGTGTGCAATGGCCTATTAAAGATTGTTTACTAAATGCGAGAAAAACAAGATATTGTGCAAACAACTAGGCCGAATTTGAATATCTGTCTTAAAAACAGTGTGTTATTTTTTATATTACTACCATAGTTCAGCCGACTAAAAGACCTAGCAAACAACAACCATGCTACCATCGTAATGGCAGGAAATTCGGCGGCTTAGCAAACAACAACCTTGCTACCATCGTAAAGGCAAATAATTCGGCTTAGCAAACAACAACCATGCTACCATCGTTAAGGCAGGGAATTCGGCGGCTTAGCAAACAACAACCATGCTACCATCGTAAAGGCAGGAAATTCGGCGGCTTAGCAAACAACAACCATGCTACCATCGTAAAGGCAGGAAATTCGGCGGCTTAGCAAACAACAACCTTGCTACCATCGTAAAGGCAGGAAATTCGGCGGCTTAGCAAACAACAGCCATGCTACCATCGTAAAGGCAGGAAATTCGGCGGCTTAGCAAACAACAACCATGCTACAATTGTGAAGGTAAATAATTCGGCTTAGCAAACAACAACCATACTACCATCGTAAAGGCAGGAAATTCGGCGGCTTAGCAAACAACAACCATGCTACCATTGTAAAGGCAAATAATTCGGCTTAGCAAACAACAACCATGCTACCATCGTAAAGGCAGGAAATTCGGCGGCTTAGCAAACAACAACCATGCTACCATTGTGAAGGCAAATAATTCGGCTTAGCAAACAACAACCATGCTACCATCGTAAAGGCAGGAAATTCGGCGGCTTAGCAAACAACAACCATGCTACCATTGTGAAGGCAAATAATTCGGCTTAGCAAACAACAACCTTGCTACCATCGTAAAGGCAGGAAATTCGGCGGCTTAGCAAACAACAACCATGCTACCATTGTGAAGGCAAATAATTCGGCTTAGCAAACAACAACCATGCTACCATCGTAAAGGCAGGAAATTCGGCGGCTTAGCAAACAACAACCATGCTACCATTGTGAAGGCAAATAATTCGGCTTAGCAAACAACAAACATGCTACCATCGTAAAGGCAGAAAATTCGGCGGCTTAGCAAACAACAACCTTGCTACCATCGTAAAGGCGGGAAATTCGGCGGCTTAGCAAACAACAACC
Organism: Anadara kagoshimensis; assembly: GCA_021292105.1. Taxonomy (NCBI): domain Eukaryota; kingdom Metazoa; phylum Mollusca; class Bivalvia; order Arcoida; family Arcidae; genus Anadara; species Anadara kagoshimensis. The sequence goes on from CM037868.1 coordinate 31,712,769, forward strand.
ATGCTACCATCGTAAAGGCAGGAAATTCGGCGGCTTAGCAAACAACAACCATGCTACCATCGTAAAGGCAGATAATTCGGCTTAGCAAACAACAACCTTTCTACCATCGCGAAGGCAGATAATTCGGCTTAGTAAGCAACAAAATTGCTACTATATTAAAGGCAGATATTCGGCTTAGTAAACAACAACATTGCTATCATCGTAAAGGGAAATAATTTAACCAAGCAAACAACAACCTTGCTATCATCGTTAGGACAGATAATTCGGCTTAGTAAACAATAACCTTGCTATTACTTAATTAAAGGCAAATTATTCGGCCATGCAAACAACAACCTTGCTTCCATCGCAAAGACCAATAATTCGGCTTAGTAAACAACAATCTTTCTATCACCGTAAAGGCAGATAAATCGGTCTGACAAAAACAACCTTACCCTTGGGTGACCCACATAAAACCACGTTCTGTTGTTAGCTGTGATGACGTCATTACTTTTAAGGATCGGGCAATCTTTCGATTTCCGACAAGCATCGAAGATCATCCAATATTCACTATCGGTAGGAGACCTGTAGAATCCCTTCTTCTTCATCAGACATACACAGTCACCTCCTGAAATCATACACAGAGTAGAGTCAAGCAATAGTTAACGTTCGAATCAAGTATATTTCACTTATATCGAGGCGTTGCCAGCTGTAAACGAAGGTACACATATTTGCCTGTGTATCGCCCTGATGACTTTATTCAGCAGGGTTCTTTATCATGCCACATAAAAATGCATGTTTTTGATGGTGTAAGAAATAAACACATGTGTTCCTTATAAATGAGTAGCCCATAGAAAAATATTTAAATTTAAGGTCAAGCGGATAATTCGATGTTTGTCGCCTATGTTCTAATGAACTACACAAACATGTATTTCAAAAACAATAATTACAGTCAAACCTGCCTGTAAAGGTCACGTTTTGAAAAAAATAAAGTCGCCTTTATTGGCAAGTGGTTTTTATTCATAGGTTTAAATAACAAGAATAATGTACAACTGATGTACTCCGTCAAAGATTTATGTACCCTGAGCCGTAGGCAAAAGGTACATTCATCTTTCACGGGGTAATCAAAAGGTACATTCATCTTTCACGGGGTACATAGGGCCGTGTAACCTACCATAACCTACTGTGTCAATGTTTTTGTCAACCTTCGAGGCGGTACTTGTTTTATCTTTTTCACTTCCATTTGGTATTTTCGTTTTTTGTGTGACGTGCGTACGTTGCCGTCATGTTTGTTTACCGTAACTAAACGTCCACAATGTACGAATTTTACCGCTTAACGTCGCGTGCTTTTTTGTACCCCGGCAGATAGAACATTATAAGTTATACAGGGCTTTGGCAGGTTACACGGTCCCATGTACCCCGTCAAAGATTTATGTACCCTGAGCCGCAGGCGAAGGGTACATTCATCTTTGACGGGGTACATGGGACCGTGTAACCTGCCAAAGACCTGTATAACGTTTTTGTCACCCTTCAAAGCGTTACCAGTTGGATCTTTTTAACTTCCATTTCGTATTTTCTGTGACTTGCGTGCGTTGTCGCCATGTTTGTTTACCGTAACTATACGAGTTACTTCCCTTTTACCGCTAAACGTCGCGTGCTCTCATGTACCCCGGCAGATTTCCGAACATCGTTCCACGTACCCCGGCAAGTAAACCAATCACTATGCGAGAAATTTCTTTGAAGGGTGACAAAGTTCTATGTACCCCGACAAGTTAACCAATTGACGTATCGCCGACCACGTCCACAATGTTCCGACACTGGCCGCCATCCCGGTAGGAAAGCAGCGTCACGGCAACTAATGACGTACTAGTGTCAGTGACGTCATTAAATGGCACAATTCAGACCGAGTTTTCCTTCTATTTGTGCGTAATAAAAGCATGCCGGGCCTTTGTCGGATAATTGTGGGCGTGGTCGGCGATCCGTCAATTGCTATGCGAGAATCTTTGAAGGATAAAAAATGCTTGCCTAATCCGATTGATTAATCATCATAATGTTTGTATCACAAATTGAAATTTGCAACATTTGTCTACTAATAATTGTGAGTTTGTTTTTATATTTATTGTTATTTTTTAATTATATCAATTAATCTAGCTATTATTTCGATATGCCTGTACTGTTTTGTGTTGTTAATTATTTACTAGTAAATACCGGTAGGATAAAGCATTTACTGTAGAACAAAGCGATATTTTATCGTCTAATTACTCTTAATGTCTCCCATTTAATTGTATCATAACACGCACACGATTATATAAAAACATTTTGATGAAGTTTGTTTGTTAGCTTTGGCATTGACAAGATGAGTTTTTTGTGAGCTTTGGCATTGACAAGGTGTAATTGTTTGATGAGTTTTGGCATTGACAAGATGAGGTTTTATGTTGAGCTTTGGCATTGACAAGATGAGGTTTGGTGAGCTTTGGCATTGATAAGATGAGATTTTTATGAGCTTTGGCATTGATAAGATGATTTTTTTTGTTGCATTGGCATTGACAAGATGAGGTCTTTGGTGA
>CM037868.1:31717811-31756319 GCA_021292105.1 Anadara kagoshimensis
GTGAAATCCTTACTTTATGATCATAATGTACACAAAAATGTGTTTTTGTTGAAATAAATAACTTAATTTCTTTTAATTTTGGAGAAATCTATAAAAACAAAGTGAGAAAAAAAAATTCAAGATAAAAAAACCTATTTTAGCTTTAACAGAATTATGATTTCAAAAATTTAATTTTGTGAGGATTTTCGGTCTTTATAGTAACATGACAGGTCTGTCAATAGTTACAACGAAGCTGAGTATTAGCTATAGTACAGAACTGTCGAGTGAGTTGAGTTGAGTATAGTAATCGGGTCTTACCAGATACAGCGAAGGTGTAGAACTTTTTCCTGTGCGTTTCGCCATTTTACAGCAGGGTTCTTTATCGTGCCACGCCTTCACTGACACGGGACCTCGTTTATTAGAAGTCGCCCTCCAAAAGAATCGTGACTTTCATTTCGTAAATCCGAGTGCTTGGTGAAAGAACAATCATTGCTCACTTTCAAGTCTTGGGTCGAGCACTCTTACAACTGAGCTACCGCAGTGGTTACCGCAGGCGAATTGACGGGGTACATGAGGCCGCGTAACCTACCAAAGCGCTGTATAACGTTTTTGTCACCCTTCAAAGCGTAACCAGTTGGATCTTTTTAACTTCCATTTTGTATTTTGTGTGACTTGCGTACATTGTCGCCATGTTTGTTCACCGTAACTAGATGTCAGAGATGTACGATTTACTTTCCTTTTACCGCTAAACGTCGCGTGCGTTCATGTACCCCGGCAGATTTCCGAACATAGTTTAATGTACCCCGGCAGATTTCCGAACATAGTTTAATGAACCCCGGCAAGTAAACCAATCGCTATGCGAGAAATTTCTTTGAAGGGTGACAAGGTATAAAGAATTTTATTAAAAGAAAGAATTGTAAATATAAAAAATGACATTTCTGCTCATGGTATTTGAAGGAGTAATGAAAGATAGTTTGGCGAGTGCCAAATTCAAAATGAAGGGCTTCGCCACACTATCTTTCATTACCCCTTGAAATAACATGATTAGAATGTCATTTCTTAAGTAATATTTTGAGATGCACGATACAAATCATAAAAGACATGACCTGCTAAAAGTTGAAGGGACCTATGCAACCTTTAATCTTGATAGCATCATACCTTGCTCACTGAATATTTATCTTAGAGGGAAACAAAATTAAATTCGCTAGCGTACCACGTCGCCAATACAGCTAAACCATTTTTACGAAACAAAATGAAAAACTTTTAGTTTAAACAATATTTTATTCTCCAAAAACAATAAATAACATATGTAATTCAATATACAAACATATAGAAATATAGAAAAGGATCCAGGAACAAGCCAAAATGGCTTATATTGTTATATATACTCTTTATTGCATAAAGCAGTACAGCTTATAGCACAACAACATAAGTACATATATTGATAGCGGCAGAATACAACAAAATTATAAACCTAATTAACAATAAAAATACTACATATTACAAATCTGTTTTCTTAATCTAGTTGCATTATACAAGTATTTTGCTAAACATAACAACAGAGTGTTTGAATTAGAACTAATAAGATAATACAATTTTGATAAATTTGGCCAATGATTACAGTACCGTGGTAAATATTTTAATCTTAACCCGTTTCCTTAGATACTGTAAAATTCAAAACTGAATGGCCAAAACAAAGGAAAATATTATGATAAAGCCAGGTACAATCGTTAGATATAAAATGTTGAATATAAGCAATAGTACATATATATGATTAATTAATTGAGAAAGTAACATGTAAGATATACACACTGGTAGTAGTATTCAAATAAATAGTAAGTTGACAAATATTGTTCTAGTTTGAGAATCGCTTAGATAGGTTAATAAAGTTTTAAACTGTTTTAAAGATTTCAATGTTTGAAGCATCCAGTAGGTTTGAATCTCCATGAAGTAAAAGCTCAGTGTCTATAATACGGTTTAACTTTAATTTAAAAATTATAATCAATCTATAATGTGATCATAATTTTTTGCATTCTAATAAATAATGCTTTGTTGTTTCTATGTCTCCACATGAACATTTTGGATTAGTTACTAAATTTTTGTTGTATAGGTCTTGTTTAAGCGATCTGCATTTACGTCTCAACCTTGTGTGATAGATTTGACTTCAACTCTGACCATAGAAAAATGACAAGGTATGTTTACAGAATTATTGATCAGTGGAAAACGTTTACGTTGCAAATTTCTGGAATAATCCTGTTTTTATGGAGAAATCACTTTTTGCGTCTCTGTTTGCTATTGAAAAAATGGTTCAGCAAGAGGCTTTATAAATTAAAGTATTTAGGGGAAGTCCCATTTTCTAATATTAACTATTTGTGTCGGAGATAAAAAAAAAAAACGCAAAATCTTAAATCTTCATATTACTTTATGTTTTGTGTAGCTAAATATTCATTTACAATAAAGTACATTGTATTGGCAATGGTATATCAATATATTATAATCTATGTGATCAGAAGGGATGCCACTCGAGGGCAACAAATAAAATGTGTTTTAATATAAAATTCAATTAACTTTTACACTAAAAGAAAAATCAATTATACTTTTAAGTTTTCAAATCTTTTGAAGTAAGTGATAAATTGATAAATCTTTTTTCGGAGACAAACCACTGGGGATAGCCCTTTTTAACTTCAAAACATCAAAAAAATCCTTTTTTAAAAAACGTTTGAAGTTTTATTTTCGAAGAAATACCGCTGGGACTGGCTTACAGTTTAACTTAAAGCTTTAAGCGATCGTGACATTTTTTTCTTAAATAATTGACGTGTTGCTTGAACCATACGAGTAACTTACAATGATCACGTCTTGTGCCTAACAATGTTAATAGGACAATGTTTTTTTCTTTTTTAAATCGATATTTTGATATAAAAAAGATACCAATTGTGATTTTACCGAAGGTACACTGCTGAGAATCCTTCAAGTAGTTCAGATCAAGATTAAATATTAATTCCTTTTAGTTTTTTTAAAGACTTTGAAAAATTCAGCTGATGATCAACTTATCAATTTCACTGAAAAGGAACTGTCTCCATTAAGATTCTTAAAGATTTTTTAAAATAGAAGCTCATATTAGCCTTAGAATTGATCAAAAATCAATTTCATTAAAGACAAATTGCTGAGAAATTCTTCCAATAAGATTTTTAAAACTTTAAAAAATGGGGTTTTCTTAACCTGTTCGGAGACTTTGCAATAATCAATTTTAAATTTATTGAACTACCAAATGACAGCATTAAAAAAGAAGTTTACTTTTTACCAGGATACAATATGAGAATAGATTTATCCGTGAAACAATGAAAGTGAGTTGAGTTGAGTTTAGAAACGGTGTTTCAGTCCTAGTCAAGAATATTTCACTAATATCGAGACGTCGCCAACTATGGGCGAAGGTGCAGAAATTTTGCATGTGCGTTGCGCTGATTACATTATACAACAGGGTTCTTTATCGTGTGACGCTAAGTTCCAATGCGAAAGAACCGTGACTTTTATTTCGTAATACCAAGTGCTTGGCGAAAGAACAATCATTTCCCACTTTCAAGCCTTGTGTCAGAACCGATTGAGGTTCCAACCCATGACCTCCCACTTATATAGCAAGCACTCTATCGATTGTGCTACCGCAGTGTTTCAAACAATGGAAGCCCTGAATAATAACATCTTGATGTACATGCAATAAATTTCAAACAAATTGCGAAACGAAATATTTTAACCAATCAAATAACAGCTTATAACATATGTGCGGTTTCACTATATGTATCAGAATTAAAGATGGCGGCATGACAGAAGAAAGACGGTTGGATAAAAAGAATAATGTGTAGATTTGACAGTGAATAACTATTACCTTTGGAACTTCTTGCTGCGTTAACGATACAAGATCCTGGTCCCTAGATTTGCTGTCTGTATTGTAAGTAACGGGATTCGGAGACCTCATTAAACCGGAACCTGTCTACTCTGAAAACGGGACGATACTCTGGAAACCAGATTAGCTATCATCTGGTACCAAATGCACATATACAGCACAATAACTCTTACAATACCGGAACCTGTCTGTTCTGAAATCAGGATTATACTCTGGAAACCGAACTAGCTTTCTGGTACCAAATGCACATATACAGCACAAAAATCCTGACAATACTGGAACCTTTCTATTCTGAAATCAGGATTATACTCTGGAAACCGAACTAGCTTTCTGGTACCAAATGCACATATACAACGCAAAAACGCGGACAATACCGGTCTGTGTTTTGATTTATTATTTATTATTACATAGATAATTTTGCTGAAATATTTAAAATCTTTTTGTGAAATTTAACATATTTATTTAAAATGAAGTAATTAATAATGTTAAATGTATATTTGACATGAGGATTTACTGTTCACAATGTATAGGACAATTAATACAGATAAGGCACGCTGGAATCCTTTATCAATCAAAGTACTGAAGGTACTAAAATTATTGAATCTGAACACGTTAAGAGAAATAGTGAAAAATGAAGCTTATGGTGGTTTTTTGTACCATATCGATTTCTCAATTTCAAAACGCGAAAAATCGCCAAAGTGAAAAAAGAAACACTTAAAGTAAAAAAGCCATGCATACATTTAGAATGATGTTGAATGAAAATTTCGCTTCGGCGTGTAGAGTTGCGCATTGGCGACAAAGCGCGATATACTATGCGTAAAAGTGACATAAATTTGCACACCTTTCCCACATTAAGTTTTCGCTTTTTTGCGTTTAATATTTTGTTCATACGCTTTTAATTCAGTATAAACCAGAACTATCTCCTGAGAGCCAAATATCCCAGCCCCAAACATTATATGTTTTCCCACGACCTGGACCTTTCCGATATGACCTTGGTTCAGGTCACGACACACCTTTAGAAAGATTGGCGTTTTGAAGATAATTAATGTGAATAGTCGTCCAAGAAATAGTTTTGAGATATAGCCCGGACACCATTTTACACTGACGGACAGCTGCCAGACAGACGGACAGACAGACAGACAAACAGACATGGTAATTCCCATATACTACACTCTACTTAGTTTGCGGCGGGAGGGGGTATAAAAAGCGAGATGGTCCTAATCAGCCACCATTGACACTAGACAAGTTTTTATTAAATATAAATACTGAATACACTTACCTTTAATAAATAAATTCGTGCTGAAATTTGATTGGTTTGTTGGACTTTGTTTTATTGTGCATCCGGGTTTTTGTAATTACTGTTACGGGGCATTTATTTTCTTTCAATAAATTTTGAGAATTAATCTTGACTAAATTGGTGCTAAAACTAATTATGTGCTTTCATTCGCCTTAAAGTCCCCACCCTAACTTAAATTTAACATTTTGAGTGAAGATCAAGTGCACAGAGAAGCTTAAGTTTTTCATAATAATAAAATAAACACTAACGACAGCATGATAATTCATATCGCAATATATTTAGAATACACATTATTCCTTATCAAGCTTACATTTTAACTGACTTAAAATTACAAAATCCAAGATATATGTATAGAACATTATTTACAAATTATACAATATAATTACACAAAAGTGCCACCTGATTAAGTGAAAAAACCACTTAGGGTTTAGCCTAAGGGTTATTGGAACACATGTAATAAGTTCAATCAAAACAGTTTTAGTAAAGTAAAAAAACTATGTATAAGCTATTAATTTACACTATTGCTTAATTTGTATGGCATGAAGACGCTTTTCATAAAATGTCTTTAGATGTGATAAAGATTTAAGAATGACCGACGTTATTATTATCTATTAGATAATTAGATATAATGACTCGTTTATGTTTACAGGGACTTTGTACAACAAATACTTCTGCTTGCAAATAAATTTTTGACCCATGGATATTGCAAACCTCGGCTTATCAAGGCCCTCAAAACTTTTTATGGCCGTCATCACTGTATTGTTGATAAGTTTGATGTCTCTGTGTCCAAGATTGCCCTGAATATATTTGACGTTCAATAGTTTCATGTGTCTTTCACACAATTTTAAATACATACGTGGCGGGAGTAGCTAGCTACCCTTCCGGAGCACCAGGCCTCACTTCCGTGGTGGTAGTCCACGTGTCTAACCTAACTTTGTTAAATTAAATACAATACGACTTTGGGAACATCCGAGTAATAACCGTTTGTAATACGCCTAACGACATAAACATTTTGATTAATACAAATTATCGCAAATTTATTTTGCAGTCTTAGCACACGCAAACATACCTATCCACGTATAAATGTCTATAAAATCAAGGCCCTATTTTTTATTTATAGGTAAAATGTATGCCTTTGTTTAAAAACTGTACTGAATATATATTTATACCCAATATTTCAATGTTTCTTTCATTGTCAATTTAGATTGGCACATAGATCCGTATGTTTGACGTGTTTAATTCACCTAACCTATGACTTAATATAGAAAAGACTAATTTGCTGTGAAAAACCCTAAAGTTGGCGGTTATCAATACAATAATATACGCGAAACAACAAACTGAACAATAAGCATACAAGAAAGAAAATCCAAACACATAATGTGAGCTTTTATTATAAAATACCAGACACTTGGTAAAATAATAACCAAAAAACACAATCCACATCACGATAAATAACAATGCTATTCCTGCGGAATTTCGCGACAAAGGTGCTTTCAAAACGTCCAGCACAAAATTTTAGCGGTGTTTATCGATTGGCACAGCAGCTAACTCGATTCTGTAATGAGTTAATAGAAAACTTCTTGTTATTGATCATAATGCATCAATAGGTTTTCCAACTGACCGGTAAAGCCTTTTCCAAAAGAAGGACTTGTCCGTGTTGCATGTCCAATCTAAGAATATTTTTCCCATCAGATTTCTCGGAACTTTACAGGTGTCAAGTTTTAGAATAATTAACGTGTCTTTTCTCTGAAAATATAAATAAAATACAATGTACATCTGTCGAAAATTAAATGAAGAAGTCGAAAATCGGCTGTCGAGTCAGAGGCCGAGAAATGGAGAGCTAGTGGTTAAAAATTTACCTTAAGACAACCACCGAAACACTGTCGAGATATGGGTAACGAGGATTTTTATTATGTTTGTTTTGATATTTTTATTTATAGGTAAACCCGTTCATTTGACCTTTCATTAGGAATATTTATATAGGAGGGTCCACCCAAAAAATTGGTAGTGTTAAGATACACAGTGCACAGATTTACTCAATGAGGTGAGTTTATCTCATGATATATACAAAATAAACACCTGTGCTTCCAATACACTGATGTACTTGGTTAGTGATAAATATGTTAATGAAAGGTCAAGCGGAGAGGTCAAAGTTGTTTGTCTATTCATACAAATCGACCGATATGTTTGTTTTGATTATAACACTGTTTAACCAGTAAAGCTACGATGTGCCTGGACTTTTGCATTGCATATTTAAGAATTGACTGTCGTTTTTACTAGTTCATTAAGTGATAAACCAGATTTTAAATAAGCAAATCTAAATCTTAAATGAATTGTTTTGACTTTTCTCGTGTTGTTTAGTTTTTATCATTAATTTGTATTGTCTGTTTTCAGTTTTCACAGGCGTGGTACGTATAGGAACCATCCCTGTTTTTGTCCTGAGCTCACAACAAAGGTAAAAATTACACTATTTCATCTATATCTGGTGAAATGTCGATATAAGTGAAACTTGACTGGGGAGTAAAACCAAATTCAATCAATCAATCGATCGGTCATTTGTTTGTATTGTCGTATTCTATGTTCTGTAGCAAGTACGAATACCAAGCATATCTTTTTTCAGTTAATCATTTCTTGTTTTTCTATTTTACATAATTTAATTGAAAAAATAATTTAAACACATTTGACTGAAAAAAAACTTTGTTAAAAAGATTATTTAATGGTCTGTACCCTACCTGAGACATGGCTTTGTAATGCGCCTGCTGTAGCTCAAATTGACCCCATACTGAGTTCAGGAAGTTGTTTGAAAGGACAACAATAGTTTTTCTGCTTTTATAAATAGAATTAAGAATGTTCTCCGACACCTCAGTACCTAGAATTGAAACATAATATTTTAATTACAATAATATTAGTAAAGGAATGATTTTGAAACTGGAACTTGGTTATAAACAAAACTATTTTCAGTTCTCTTGCGGGGATTTGGTAGTGTCTTTTCCCTTGTCACTTTGAATTCCTGAATTAACTACCTTGACGTACCATGTCAGTTGCAGTTTTGACTCGGTCGTAAACATCCATTTCTCCGATTCACACCTCCGTCTATCACAAAGAAAATTACCGGAATTATCAACCTTCATTTGTACTGAAAAAAAAGGTTCTTTGTTTTCTCCAGAAAGGTGAAAGGATAAAAAGTATTAAAACGGAGAGATGGGAATGGTACGAATTTCCGTATCTTACCACATGTCAACGATCTGATATGGCTTATATTTGGTGTAACTGTGACAGATTAAAATTAGATTGTACTCTATGCTAGGAATATGGTAAATATAAAGTTGCATCAGAATATATCATACATATCAGTAGTTTGCCTATGCGTTGCGATGATGGCATTATACATCAGGGTTCCTTATCGTGCAACGTCTACCGTGAACTGAAACCTCGTTTATTTTAAGTTGCCATCAGAAAGAGTCGTGACTTTCATTTTGTAATGCCGAGTGCTTTGCGAAAGAAAAGTCACTACCTACTTTCAAGTCTTTGTTCAGACCCGATCGGGGTTTGAGCCCTCGACCTCCAACTTACGAAGCGAGCACGTTACCAATCAAATACAAACTTACTTATCCATGACAATTCTCGATCCAGAATCAAAGTAAAAACTTTGGAACTGACATGTTAGCTTAGACACTTGAACACCAGCAGGGAAGTAAGGCCGGGTGCTCCGGTAAGCACCTCTTGTTTAGCTAGCTACACCCGCCAACTGAGCGGCCACAGTGGTACACATTAAAATTTTAATTACCAGGCATAAAATCCTTGAAGTCTATGCACACATTGTATCCATCACTGGCTAGGTTTGAAAACAATGTATGTTTAACCCAGTCCCAATCGTCTCTGCTGTATGAAATGAACACATCAAAAACTACCTCTATATTGTTGTCTGGAAAAAAAACAAGAAAAGAAAAGAAAAATTAGTGAAATAAATTCTGAAGTCCATAATGAAGTTAAAACCAATGAATTGTTAAGAATATAAAATATATCGCTCAATCCATTCCCAAACCCGTGTAACAAGAATTATAATATGCAATTTTAATCAAAAACGAGCAAACTCATCCATTGTCCAAATCACAACCCCAAAACAAATTAAAACCAATAATAATCCATGTCCTAATCGCATTCCCAAAACAGAGTAAAAACATACAAATCCGTGTGCAAACCACAAGCCCAAAACAAAGTAAAACCCAATAATAATCCATGTCCAAATCACAATCCCAAAACAAATTAAAGTTAAAACAATTACTAATCCATGTCCTAATCGCATTCCCAAAACAGAGTAAAAACATACAAATCCGTGTGCAAAGCACAAGCCAAAAAACAAAGTAAAAACAGAAATACTAATACATGTCCTGAGCACAACCCCAAAACAATGTAAAAACAAACATACCAATTCAGATCCTAAGCATAAACCTCAAAAATAAAGTTACCGAAGTGCTGTAAAGAGACAGATAGGAGCTACCGTAACGTTGTTGAGAATAAGCTAACAAATAGATAAGATGACCTGCTTATTTGGCAATTATTCGTTTGTTGCATACTGTAAGAGTCTGTGCGTTTGTTAGAGAAAAGTATTTCCAATAAAATTGAATAATGGTTGATATAGGTCACTCAGTTGAGCCTAGTCGCAACCGAAGATCTGTATGCGCATCGTTGATTTTCATGGGGCTACAGGAATTTTACATGGCAAAAATGGCAATAATTACACCGGGAGTAATGTCTTTGGTGACGTTTAATATCATATGCGCGCAAGGATCCACCATTTCCTTTTTTTTACATGTTATATCTCCATAGCGCCAACGTTTTACTCTGCGCAGACATATTCTACGCTAATCACGGATGTGCATACACATTTCCTGTTACAAGTGGGTACAAATAAGGGCAAATAAGTACAATGTTTTTAGTCCATTTGATTTTCTATGGAAATAAAGCATAATTCACTGTCACAAACCCACACACTCTGATAGTAGCGTTAAACTTTTTTATAGTACAGTACTTTTCATTATAGGAATTAAAGTAATTTTCTCTTTCTTACAGAAGTATAAAAGAATTGGACAATTTTACAGGTAAAATAATTCGCCTACTTTCATAACAAAATGAAAAATTATTTTCATTTCTTATAATTCAATTTTTAGAAATTTTTCAACAACGAATCAACAACTTAAACAACAATAACGCCGTAGCAAGAAAAAAATACCAACGCTATTGCGTACGAATTCAAATTCATCTGAACGTCATCCATAATAAGATGACGTAGCTGAAAACCAATCTATTCATGCAAACGTAACAGAAAAACCTTATCTGACCAATCAATATTCTTTTGACAAATGAGAATTATTTATAGTTACATTTTATGTTCTTTTTACCTGTGAATGATTCTACTTGCGGCGTCATCCACTTCAGCTTTAAAACATTTCGTTTGTATAATATCCATGTTATAAATGGCACAATCACGATCATAAAACATGCAAATGTTATAAGACACAGTTTCCAGATCTCTATATTGAAACTGGTTCCTGAAATAGAATTAATTCAACGGTTATTTGAAGATAAGAACGGAAATGGAATCAACAACAGATCATTACCATCCCAAAAATTAAAATAAAAACTCGGGAAAATTACAGATAATGTTTAAGAGGTAAACTTCTATCAGGGAATGAAGACAAACTGTTAAAAAACGGTTAGTACCTCCTGTTTATCTAACTACACAAGCGGTCGTGTACAGGTCATTTTTTACGTTAACCGTCTTTTAGATTTTGAAATTGCTGATTCTTTGTTTAGTAAAGCGAAACGAATTTTTTGACCACTAAATGGTAAAATTAATGCGGTCTTCAACAGAAGATTGACTTTACGCATTAAGAAGAATGCGAATGAAAAGAAGATAGATAGACAGATAGATAGATAGATAGACACAGACAGAAAGAAAGAAAAAAAGATAGATAGATAGTTAGATAGATAGATAGATAGATAGATAGATAGATAGATAGATAGATAGATAGATAGATAGATAGATAGATAGATAGAAAAAAAGATAGATAGATAGACAGACAAATAGACAAATAGATAGATAGATAGATAGATAGATAGATAGATAGATAGATAGATAGATAGATAGATAGATAGATAGATAGATAGATTATTTGGTGTTTTAGGGTGAGTTGAGTCAGGACTATACAAATACAAATACATTTAGTATTCTAAGTACTTACCAGTAACAAGAAGACCAGATTCATCGATATCACAATTCCATCTTAAAACCCTCGGGTCCTCTGACAGAACATAACCTCTCTGTAAAATAGAAATTATATGTACCACCAAAAATCGGCAAATATTCATATTTCTATCTTGCAAAACTTGATCAGCATAACTACGTCCTTAAATGTAACTGTTCCGAATATAAGTAGAATATTTATACTTATTCTTTATACTTATTCGCTTGACGTCGTACAGACTGTCAAACGCCAAATGTATGTATTAGTATTACTAAATGAATTTTTGATTATTTTACCCTTTTTGAATGTTATCAAATAAACTACTAACATATCAATCCATGTATAAGTTGCAAAACCCTAAAACAAAGCAGATTAGTAACTATCAAATTAGGTTTAACAAGTTATCTTCAACAAAGGAAGCTGCGCTGGTTTCTCACAAAGGTTCCTTTTCAGCTAGCTACACATGTAACGTGAAATCAAACAGAAACGGATAACTTACAACCCTAAAAGAAAAATAAAACTTTGAAATCATATGGAGTAAAACACGCAACACAAAAATACTGCCAACTGAAAAAAATGAAGTGGGGAATCCGAAAGGGTAGGTACTTCCTTGCTTTTTGCTATCTACACCTTTTAAATGCACACTCAAAATTGAGAGAGAGAGAGAGAGAGAGAGAGAGAGAGAGAGAGAGAGAGAGAGAGAGAGAGAGAGCATGTACCATGTTTTTTAATGTTACTTGATACCAGGATGTGTTTCCCACAACGATAGCCTCACTGGAATCGATCTGTGGACAATCAGAGGTCCTTCTACATGCTTCAATGTGATGTAGATTGTATTCCTTCGACTTGTTTGGTTTGCTATATAGATCCACGCCCAACATTAAAATCAAACAGTTTGCATCTAAAATAATAAAAAGGTCAACTATTTGTGTGTATCATTGTCAGAAATACACTAATTATTCAATCAGCTGCTAGTTTAATTTGAAAAAAATTGGATTCACAATTTTGGTGCCAGCACTACTGATGAGGAATTGTATTCCGACATGTTTACATTTGTGATGAATGGCTATAGGCGGCTGATAGGAAAGATGAAGTAATGGAAACATGCAGGCGCATACTGTTATGTTGAACAATCAGTTTTCAACCATGCTGTTTTTTATATTTTTTCTTAAACATTGGAGACTCATTGAAAGTTCTTGACTGTTTTTTTTTATTTGGAAGGGTGTATATGATGGGTTCACGTTTAACACCTTCACCATATTAAATAACAAGAAATTGATGAAAACCTTCTAGAATTGGCCATATTGATAGATATTTCTGTTATCATAAGCTTTCACAATCCAGAAGCAAATTCAAAACTTTGAAACTGACACGTTTGGTTAAACACTAGCGCTTCCTTCTCGGATGAGTAAACATCGTCTGTTTATCTAGCTACACTCGCCACGTATGTAATCAAAATTGACGTTTTGCCGACCAAGCCCACAATGTTCCGACACTTGCCACCATTATGATACCAAAGCAGCGTCAAGGCAACTAATGATGTACTTGTGTCAGTGACGTCATTAAACGGCACAATTTAGGCCGAGATTTAATTCGTTTTTAGTCTAATTCAACATGCTGGGCCTATGTCGAAACATTGTGGGCGTGGCCAGCGAACCATCAATTGAGTGAAAGGAACAAAGAACTATGAGACTAGTATATCCAGGGCAATCCTGGACACAGAGACATCAAACTTATCAACAATACTTTGATGTTGGCCATAAAGCTTTCTGAAGGACCTGATAAGCCTAGCCCTGTAGTGGTAACAAGCTCTACCATAGTGTATATTGTATAAAAAAAGAATAGAATCTCCTTAACTACCCAAAGTCCAAAGTGTCCCTTTCCTGGTTGAAGAACATGTTCACTCAATATATATACCAGTATCCAAGCGTTAGTTTTGTATTGGTTAATTTCACATGCACCGACTTTTTAATATGATTAAATGTCTGAAATGTATGAATACGTTACCTTCAGATATGTCTCGAATTGGATTTGTACAGTTAGTGATATACGGATCTTTATATTCTAAAATCCAAAACCAACCTGTCTAAATAAAACAAAATCATAAAAAAACTGTTAGTTTCGTTATGAAATCAGAGTAAATAAAAACAAACATACTTATTCATGTAAAATTCCCAATAACAAAAGCAAAGTTATAACACGCACATTATTGCATGTCGAAATTAAAAACCTTATAAAGTAAAATAAAAACAAACATACTAATTTATGACCAAAATACAATCCCCAAGCAAAATAAAAACTTTGAAACTAACAAAAATAAGTTAAACATGTGAATTTCCACTAGGTTAGTGAGGCCGACAGCTGCGGAATGGTATGAATTCCCTGTAAAGCTATTTCTAGAAAGAAGGGCAGTCGACGTTATTTGCAAACGTGTTAAAAGACGTCACTTTATAATTTCTCTTTTGACGCAAACGCCAAAAAGGTTAGCTGTCTGATGTCATTTTTGTTGTAATGTAAATATCAACATGAAAGAAATAAAAGTGCAAAATTAATCCTACAGGATTAAATCAAAATATTATTGAAAAATTAAATAAAATATTTTTATCTACTACAAATACAGGTATGTACTTGGTTAAACATCTCATTAATTTTACAACCAGTGGCGTATTTGTATACACTTTTAAAAAATAGCAAACATGTCCTTTAATATATATTACTTGAAGGACCAAGATACCCAACTAATTTTTCATTCAGAGGCCTATAAGATACAATATAAAAATTAACGAACCCATCCTTTGATATATTTTACTCGAAGGACCCAAATACCACAATAATTTTACAACCAGTGGCCTAAATTATACACTTTCAAAAATTAACAAACCTGTCCTTTAAATTTGCATTACTCGAAGGACCATAACACTCCACTAATTTTACAACCAGTGGCAGTGGTCTGTTAATATATATTAAAAATTAACAAACCTGTCCTTTGATATATATTACTTGAAGGACCCAAATACCACAATAATGTTACAACCAGTGGCCTAAATTATACACTTTCAAAAATTAACAAACCTGTCCTTAAAATTTGTATTTCTCGAAGGACCTATATACCCCATTAATTGTATACTAACCTGTCCTTTAATATCTGTTTTATAAAAGGTTTTATTGTCGTGGTAGTATGTCCCATTGTAGAAAAAACAGTCACCACTGTAAGACACGCCCACCAGTGGAGACGCCTTATCTGGTTCTGAGTGGATATTATATGCCAGATCATCGTTACATAGACATTCATACGCCAAAATAACGTCAATAATATGTAACAAAACCAGCCACAGCAATACACTCATTTTATTTTACTAAGCTTTTTGGATCTGAAATAGAAAACAAAATGTGCAACTCGGGTAATTAACAATTCCGTGAATGGCTGTTCTATCCGGTTTGTATTCTATAATACATCCGTCAACCAAATATACTTTTAACATAAAAACAGTTCCATTCAGTAACTGTTCTTTGAAGCTGGTTTTCTTATTTCGACGTTAACGTTTTCCAAAACAATTTGCACAAACATTAAGTAGTATTGATCACGTGGATTGCTGGTAAATACAAATTTAATCACTTTTTAATACTCGTTCTTAATTATTAAAAAGGAATGTCGTTGAATAATATTATAAATTTTGAGTCTAAACTCATTTTACCTATAAACGTCTTGGAAAACGTTCATGTGCCGTTGTTTACTGCGATTTAAATAAACGCGGGATTGCCATTTATTCACGTGCATGATTATTAAAACCGTATTTACTCTAAAAAAGACAAAACAAAAACTCAAATAACTAAGGAGGAAGAGGAAAGTCTAATACTTTACCTTAGTTTGTGACATACAAGAGATCACTGATAATACGATAGATGAAATAGAACAAAGTACATAATACCAGGAAATAGTGTAATCAGATATTAAGGGCAGAGATAAGAATTGTAACGTCGGGTCACATCATACTTAAAGACCCTTATTAATTAATACCACCAAGAACAGAGATAACAATTTTAAATACAACGTCAGGTCGCAGCAGACTCAAAGACACTTATTAATTAATACCAAGAGCAGAGATAGCAATTTTCAAACGCAGGATACTGCAGACTTAAAGATCCTTATTAATTAAAACCAAGACCAGAGATATCAATTTTACAAATCAATGTCAGATCATAGCAGACTTTAAGATCGTTTACAATTATGATAAACCGATTTATAGCATTAGACGACCAATTCGAAATAAAATTATTCATCCAAAAACTGTAGAAATAAAAACGTGACAAAACGCAAAAGCTGATATTAGTATATAAAAACCAAAAAATATTGGCAGATAACAAATTTTAGAAAGATGAAAAAATATTATTATTTATTTAAATCAATGATAACAATTTTTAAATTCAACGTCAGGTCACGGCAGATAATGATACATACAAAAACAAACATGCTTGTCTATGTTAAAATCAATATACCTTACTTTACCAAGAAGTCTGAAAACTTGCACACATGTATACATAGATAAAAACCGAAAGAAAACTGGTAACATTATTGTAATAATTATTGTAAATGTACTTAATTTCGCGTGTATTTATTTTCGTAATATAGCTAAATTAGACATATCCGCGAAGTTAAATTTTCGTGTTTTAAAAATATACACTATAACACAACAGGCATAATATAATTTTGGCTCGGTATTAATTTTCGCAAAAAAAAAATGACTGCGAAATAAGCGAAAATAAGTACACAGTGAAAGTAAATACGTTTAAGGTATATGTGTGTGATATAAACTTCAAAAGATGACATTAAGCTTAAATGACAATGTTACTGCTGGGATCTTAATCAGTATGACTCAGACAACATAAGTCATGTATTTCGTGAACTATTACCGCGAAATCAGCGAAAATTTGTATACAGTGAAAGTAAATACGTTTAAGGTATATGTGTGTGATACAAACTTCAAAAGGTGACATTAAGCTTAAAAGAAAAAGTTACTGCTGGAATCTTAATCAGAATGACTCAGACAACATAAGTCATGTATTTCGTGAACTATTACCGCGAAATCAGCGAAAATTTGTATACAGTGAAAGTAAATACGTTTAAGGTATATGTGTGTGATACAAACTTCAAAAGGTGACATTAAGCTTAAATGACGAAGTTACTGCTGGGAAATTAATCAATATGACTCGCACAACAAAGAAGTTACTATTGATCTTTAATAGTCACGTATTTCGCTGCTGTTTGAATAATTAGCAAATAAACTACATATCATGAACCAGGAACTTTTTTTATACATTTTTTTTAATTTATTCACATAACATTTGTACATATCTTGTAAAAT
Source organism: Anadara kagoshimensis (assembly GCA_021292105.1). NCBI lineage: Eukaryota > Metazoa > Mollusca > Bivalvia > Arcoida > Arcidae > Anadara > Anadara kagoshimensis. Next base: position 31,734,597 of record CM037868.1, read on the forward strand.
AAAAATTGTAAGAAAAAAGCAATAACTAGAAAAAGTGTGAACCGCTCCCAAAAATCCATCGGATCAAATTTTTAAATAAGAGGTGCACATCTACATTATATCACAAAGATTGTGTGAAAGTTTCATAAAATCCATTGAAGGGTTTAGGATGATTTGCGGATAAGAGATAGGTACCCTAAGGTATAACGGAAGGACGGAATGAAGAACGGACACCTATCACTATATAACCCCCACTTTTTAAGCGGGGGGTATAATAATAATAATAATAATAATAATTGTATCAATAATAATCAACACAATTGGGATGTCAGGTTTAACATAGTGGTCTGTGGAATCCCGAGTAGCCTGTGTTCAGTAAGCGCCGTCGGTTATAATGTGCTGTCGCCAGAGTTAGCGTGATATAAAGTTTTATAATAAATGTACTTTTAATAAATAGGTCAGTAGTATGACTGTTTTTTTGTTTTGCTTTTTCTTGACAAAAATTTATTTTTATAATAGTCTATATTAAATTCTTAGTATAAGCAATATCTCTTTACAATACTATTAAGGTAGCTCAATTGGCAGATTGCTCACTTTGTTTGTTAGAGATCGTGGGTTCGAATCCCGGTTGGGGTCCTACTAAGACTAATAAATGGTACATGTATATCTTAATTGACTGTTCCTTCTTCAAACATTCAGCATTTCAAATGAAAGCCACGAAAAATAAGGAACGGTTCACAGCAGGTGTGGCACGTTAAAGAACCATTCCTGGATGTTTTCCTTTTATGTATTAATGCCAGTAGAGGAGAATGGAATAATTGACGTTTCGCCGACCACGCCCACATTGTTCCGACACTGGCCGCCATCACGGTACCGAAGCAGCGTCACGGTAACTAATGACATACTAGTGACAGTGACGTCAATATGGCGCTATTCAGGCCGAGTTTTCATTTTTTTGTAGGTGTAAATCAAGCATCCGGCTATTTGACACAACATTGTGGGCGTGGCCGGCGATACGTCAATTGTGTTTTACAACAGTCAAGATTGTTTCAATTAAGACCCTCAGTTTTGAGATAGTAGATTGAAATGAAATATTGTTGTTTAACGCCATAAAACAATATTGTTTTCATTATATCAAAACGGTCAGGCTTAGTAGATTGGAGTGGATGAGTGCAATGTCTCTGTATTTAAAATTACTCTGGATATATTTAACGAACGGTCTGATAAATGAGAAAATAACGGACAGACGGCAAAAGAAGGCATGAAACGCTTTACCATAGTCTCAAGTTTAATGGAAGATTTTCATCTAGACATTATTTTTGTGCAAAGAAATTATAACACTTATCTCTTACAATATGTGCCTAGCAAAACACCACTACACCACTTTTTGTGCTTCAAAACCATACAGTTAAAGAATAAGTACCAACTCCACAGCTCATTCGAGATCTCATCAACTATATCTCAGCAGCCTTTTGGACATCGGTCATTGGCTATCCATATCTTTAAAACTGGTCAAACGCAGATTGTCTTCTTTCCGTAAGCATGGTAATAAATATTTAACAAATCATTCTGTTCCATTTGATTTTTCTAATCAATGGTCTCATAAACAATTTTTGAAAATAATAAATACATCTTCAGAATGGTCTGCATAACAAACAAATTGATTATTTTAATAAAAATTTCATAAAAATTAACAAAAAAATTTAAGAGATATAGATTACATATCATACTAGGGTTAATTTCACAGCACTAGACTGTCATTTTTAAATACACCCATATTATTTTAACAGTGTACATGTACAACCCTCAATATGATATTTTCTCTTACATTTCCAATTTGGTGTTTAAAAGAAAACAATACATTATGTAAAAAGTTACATTTTACCACAGAACCACTGAATTATGTTATGACATACGTTCTGTAGTAATAACGTCATTATTTACATTTGACAAATCGGAGATTTTCCAATGACCTTACAATGAGAAGTGCACGTGTACTTTATCGCCAATGTTTTACCACGACCACACTGTGGTGATACAAGATTCTGTATCATACGTGTTCGACAAAACTTGTATTTCTTCAAATGAGATAGAAAAACTACTGCAATGTTAGATAAAATTCCTTATATAAACTTCTCCTAGCATTATCATTACGACCTCTTTTTGGTGAAATTCCAATAAGCTTATTGTTTTTCTTATTTCCCACCATAAAATACACAAGTTGGTTACTAGCTTACCCTTTCGAAGCACCCGGCCCACTTCCCTGGTGGAAGTTCACGTGTCTAACCTAACTTGTCAGTTCCAAAGTTTTTACTTTGCTTCTGGATTGTGATTCAGACATGGATTAGTATGTTTGTTTTTGGTTGATTACTGGCATAGCCAATAGTGAACTGTCTAGAAATGGCGTTTACACTGTTATAGCTGCCATTGCCGTGCAAAGCAAACAGAATAATGCGCGTTTGTGCGTTATGATTACTTTGCTTTGCACGGCAATGGCAGTTATAGCACTATAAATGTCATTTCTAGACAGTTTAATGGTTATATTTACATTTCCAATTTTTTTTGTAAATCTTATTTTGGTATTTTAAACCTAAAACAAGAGGCCCATGGGCCTTAACGCTCACCTGTGATCTTTGAACCAATGAGCTTCATTCAAATATCAAAATGATAATTCGGCCAATATTCTAATATACATCCCTATACAAAAAGTTTATAGTTTTTGAGATAAATAATCATTTCAGACCTTGTTCACATCTGTGACCTTGACCTTTGAACCCATAACCTTAATTCATATCAAAATGGTTGTTAGGCTAATACCTACAATATTCTAATATACATGCATATACAAAAAGTTAACAGTTTTCAAGATAATTAACCATTCAGGTATTCATTCACATCTGTGACCTTGACCTTTGAACTCATGACCTTTATTCATATATCAAAATGACCATTGGGCCATTACCTACAATATTCTAATATACATGCCTATACAAAAAGTTCATAGTTTTGCAGATAATTAACTATTTTGGTAAACTTGTACATCTGTGACCTTGACCTTTGAACCCATGAACTTAATCGATATATCAAAATGATCGTCATGTCAATACCTACAATTAACCAAAAATCCTACATCATTATCACCAGAAATGTTAAAAAAATAGCATTTTTTATCAAAGGTCAAAAACTGGGACATGACCTTGACCTTTGACCTTGACACCAATCGGAAGAAAATCGCAAGACAAGATCAACAGTGAAAACTCCATACAATTATCTTCAGCCATTATGAAGTTATAACAATAAATGTCTCATTTTAAAAATTACATAATTTTACGCAAAAAACGCGTAACCTATTTTTCGTTCAATTTTCATGAAAAACACAATTATAGTGTATCTAGGTATCCTGAATCCAAATATCCAATCAAAATTTGCCTGCACCTTTTGGTTTCAGAGAAGAAGATTTTTTTGTCTTTTGGCTATTTATAGCAACGGCAGCCATATTGTTGGGCGTGGTCAAACCCCGAACACAATTTTGAAAGCCTGTTACCCAGGCATAATAATCACCAAGTTCCATCAAATTTGGCTCAGTAGTTTTGGAGGAGAAGATTAAAATGTAAAGTTTACGCACGACGCACGACGCACGACGGACGACGGACGACGGACGGTGATAGATAGCAATAGCTCATCTGAGCCTTTCGGCTCAGGTGAGCTAAAAACTTTAAAACACTGTCGTGTACGACATGTATTTCCAATCGCTGGAACAGCCAATTAATGACGTCACGCGTATAGCCGCAAGGAGTGACGTCACATTAGCAATGGCATTTATACTCCTATAACTGCCATCTGGTCTTAAACAAAGTTTAATACATTAAAACATCACAAATGTAAATATCCTGCTATAACGCAGAGAAATTGGTTTGATATTAATGTTGAGTTATTTCATGGTTCGAATGCTTCACGTCCTATTGCTTTGTTTAGCCTTTGCCAGAAGAACTGTTTTTCTTTCACTGATGTCCAATCTAAGAATGTCTTCCCCATTAGTTTTCTAGGAACTTTACATTTACCGAACTTTATCAGAATCAATGTATCCTGTCTCTGAAACAAATAGGAAAACGAAGTCAATGAAACGTAAAAATCAACGTCGGTTGTTCAAAGTACGTGTTTTTCAGATTTACTTTTTCCTTTCAATATTATTTTAACAGGTAAATGGAATAAATCAATTTGAGTACAAGTACATCTGTATTTGTATTTTAATGAGAAAAAAATTGAGTTTTTTTTTTCTTTTTTGGACAGACTTTTTGAATTTTGGATTTTAAAATCAATTTTATTCTAAATAAATTCTGCAACATGCAGCAGAATTTTAAAAAATACCTTCTTACATACTTAGGTTCTACCTTGTTTTTTTCCTGAAATTCATAGACTCAAAATATTTTATACCCGACGTTACAGTATTGTTGATAAGTAAGGTATCACTCGATTCAGGCTTACTCTAGATATATTTGCTGTCATATGGTTCCGTTCATTTCCAATTTTTATTTTAAACAAATCAGGTGTAGCTAACTGAACACCAGGTGCTTACCCTTCCGGAGCACCCAGTCTCACTTCTCTGTTGGAAATTTACGTGTCTAGCCAAATTTGTCAGTTAAAGTTTCTATTTTGCTTTGGAATCGTTCTTTGGACATTGATTAGCATGTTTGTTTTAAATTAACATTATATTTTACCTACCTGTGCAATAGATTTGCAAAGCGCCTGTTGCATTTCAAATTGTCCCCATACAGAATTCAGGAAGTTCTTTGACATAACTACGATAGTTTTTCGGCTTTTGTAAATAGCATTCATAATATTTTCTGAAACTGCTTCTCCTGAAATAGATTCAGCTTTTAAACCATTGCACTTTATTCACATGATGATCTTTGACTCCAGGTCACGTTACAAAGTGGCACGCACTATTTGACCCTCGAAACATGTTAATAGATTCTGCCAAGTCATTTCCTAAATTTGATACCAAAGTCTTTTTACTTTGTTGCAGCTACAAAAATATTTGCAGCTCCAAAAAAGTGCGCATATGACCTGTAAAATTTACCAAATATGCCCAAACTTCACCGGGTTATACATGCGTATTGTAAAATTAGATGTGATGATTAGGAACCGCCAATATCACCTTAACAACACCAATAGACAATTCCACAGAGGTGGTCCCAAATTCGGAGCAGTGGTCCAAATTTGTATTTGTCAATCTTTTGTTTCTTTATCATTGCTGCCGTTGACTGATGTAATGTACGAGCGTTTTAGTCGCAATTTGCTTCTTGTGATATCTTCGGTTAAGCTTACTTTTCAAAACATTTATTTTTCATTTTGAAAATAAAAGAACTCTGTTCACTTTTAAACCAGTAATAAAAATTGCCCATAAGCAAAATTTTCTTTTAGACTCAATAACAGCATCTACGTGTATAGTATTCTTACATGTAGTACTTAATAATTCTAAATATTCTTTCCGCGGCTTGTTTTATTTTGTTTTTTCTTAATTGCGGATAACTTTTACCATAAATAAATGAAAGTTATATTTTTATACTCAGATGAGAGCAGTTAGACTTTGATAACCCCCTGTGCATGTGCCTTCGAGATTGTTTTTGAGTTTAAGCTTTATATCATGAAATTCAACTTACAGTTTGAGTTTTCATATTTGAATTACAACTTTAAGCTCAAGTTTTTATTTGGAAATCAACTTTGAGCTAAGCATATTCACATTTAAAATACAACTAATACCATTAGTAAAACAATTTGACATAATAATGACTTCGAGTTATCAATGTCATCAAGAAAAATTACGTCTTGTGCTTAACTGTAATACCAGTTGATTCTCGTTGGTATTCTGCAAAATATTTGTGTAAATTAAAACATGTGTGCGTTTGGAAATGATACAACATAACAAATGCATTAAAATTTCTTATAATACACTTCACTTTGCGATATTATAACAGACCAATAGGCACCATTGGTCATTATGCTTATCCCAATTAGCCTCAATTATGCATTTCTACGTAAGCATTTGAGTCATTGACAAAAATCCTAAATCATAAGGTAATTTTCTCGTCGTTTCGAAATGCTTACTCTTCTGTAGCAACCAGCCTCACTCACCCGATGTTTAATTTGGAAGTTTCCAAAGCTTTAACTTTGAACTATGTTTGTGACTTAGTCATAAATGTTTGTGATTTGGGGTTTGGACATTGATTGGTATGTTTGTTTTGGATTATCAAAAATTGACAAAAATGAAGTCAAATGAAAAGAATTTTTTCTGTATTTTGTTCTAAAACATTTCAGTACCCAAAACAAAACAAGAACTTATTCGTTCCATTTTAGGTAATATACCTGGAACAGAGTGTATGTACAACCCTCAATATGATATTTTTTCTTACATTTCCAATTTGGTATTTAAAAGAAAACAATACATTATGTAAAAAGTTACATTTTACCACAGAAAACTACTGAACTATGTTATGACATACGTTCTGTAGAAATATAACGTCATTATTTACATTTGACAAATCGGAGATTCCCCAATGACATCACAATGAGAAGTGCACGTGTACTTTACCGCCAATGTTGTACCACCACCACACTGTGGTGATACAAGATTCTGTATCATACGTGTTCGATAAAACTTGTATTTCTTCAAATGAGAAAGAAAAACTAATCTAATGTTAGATAAAATTCCTTATATAAACTTCTCCTAGCATTATCATTTCGGCCTCTTTTTAGTGAAATTCTAATAAGTTTATCGTTTTTCTTATTTCACACAATGAACGCGTCCCACCGTAAAATATTAACGAACGTGTCCAACCATAAAATACTAACCATAAAATATTAACTTTTATTACAAAAATACACAAGTTGGTTACTAGCATAGCCAATAGTGAACTGTCTAGAAATGGCGTTTACAGTGCTATAGCTGCCATTTCCGTGCAAAGCAAACCGAATAATGCGCGTTAGCGAGTTATGATTAGTTTACACGACAATAGCAGCTATAGCACTATAAACGCCATTTCTAGACAGTGCAATGGTTATATTTACATTTCCTATTTCTTGAAAATCTTATTTTGGTATTTTATTCCTAAAAAAACTTTAAAACACTGTCGTGTACGACATGTATTTCCAATCGCTGCAATGACGTCACGCGTATAGCCGCAAGGAAGAGATGAGTGACGTCACATTAGCAATGGCATTTATACTCATATAACTGTCATCTGGTCGTTAACAAAGTTTGATACATTAAAACATCACAAATGTAAATATCCTGCTACAACGCAGAGAAATTGGTTTGATATTAATGTTGAGTTATTTCATGGTTCGAATACTTCACGTCCTATTGCTTTGTTTAGCCTTTGCCAGAAGAACTGTTTTTCTTTCACTGTTGTCCAATCTAAGAATGTCTTCCCCATTAGTTTTCTAGGAACTTTACATTTACCAAACTTTATCAGAATCAATGTATCCTGTCTCTGAAACAAATAGGAAAATGAAGTGAATGAAACGTAAAAAATCAACGTCGGTTGTTCAAATTACGTGTTTTCAGTTCTACGTTTTCCTTTCAATATTATTTTAACAGGTAAATGGAATAAATCAATTTGAGTACAAGTACATCTGTATTTGTATTTTAATGAGAAAAAAATTGAGTTTTTTTTTTTTTTGGACAGACCTTTTGAATTTTGGATTTTAAAATCAATTTTATTCTAAATAAATTCTGCAACATGTAGCAGAATTTTAAAAAATACCTTCTTACATACTTTGGCTCTACCTTTGTTTTTTCCTGAAATATATAGACTCGAAATATTTTATACCCGACGTTACAGTATTGTTGATAAGTAAGGTATCACTCGATTCAGGCTTACTCTAGATATATTTGCTGTCATATGACTCCGTTCATTTCCAATTTTTATTTTAAACGAATCAGGTTTAGCTAACTGAACACCAGGTGCTTACCTTTCCGAAGCACCCAGTCTCACTTCTCTGTTGGAAATGTACGTGTCTAGCCAAATTTGTCAGTTAAAGTTTCTATTTTGCTTTGGAATCGTGCTTTGGACATGGATTAGCATAATTGTCTTTAATTAACATTATATTTTACTTACCTGTGCAATAGATTTGCAAAGCGCCTGTTGCATTTCAAATTGTCCCCATACAGAATTCAGGAAGTTCTTTGACATAACTACGATTGTTTTTCGGCTTTTGTAAATAGCATTCATAATATTTTCTGAAACTGCTTCTCCTGAAATAAATTCATCTTTTAATTCTTTGCACTTTAATTTTTAGTTCAAATTTGCACTTTATTTACTTAAAAATAACCATCACATGATGATCTTTGACTCCAGGTCAGGTTACACGGTGACATTATTTGACCCTCGAAACATGTTAATAAATTCTGCCAAATCATTTCCTACAATCTGAAACCAAAGTCTTTTTACTTTGTTGTAGCTACAAAAATATTTGCAGCTTCAAAAAGTGCGCATATGACCTGTAAAATTTACCAAATATGCCCAAACTGCACCGGGTTATACATGCGTATTTCAAACATTAGATGTGATGATTAGGAACCGCCAATATCACTTTAACAACACCAATAGAATATATCAACGAGGTAGTCCAAATCCGGAGCAGTGCTCCAAATTTGTAATGGGTCTCTCACCGCTGTGAGTTCGAGTCCAACTCGGGCCACATGTGGGAAAGTGAATTTTCCTTGCCGTCGGCCTTTACTGATTCACCTGGTATCAGTATAAACAGACTGGGGGAATGGTACGCTTGTCTGCGGCGTACCGACTCTGTGAGCTAGCACGTAAAAGTCGCCCTGAGTGCCCGCTAGTACAAGGCAGACCATACAACACACTCGCACTTTACATGCATACACGAAATTGTTCATAGATTAATCCATAGAGATTAATTAAATAGTTCTCGTCGCCAATAGCTGAAAAATTGCTGATGCGACGTTAAGCAACATTCAACCAACAACCAACCCAAATTTGTATTTGTCAATCTTTTTCTTCTTTACCATTGCTTCGTTGACTGTTGAAATATTAATATACGAGCGTTTCCGTCGCAATTTGCTTCTTGTGACATCTTCGGTTAAGCTTACTTTTAAAAACATTTAATTTTAATTGTAAATTAAAGAACCCTGTTCACTTTTCAACCAGTAATAAAAATTGCCCATAAGCAAAATTTTCTTTTAGACTCAATAACAACATCTACGTGTATAGTATTCTTACATGTAGTACTTAATAATTCTAAATATTCTTTCCGCGGCTTGTTTTATTTTGTTTTTTCTTAATTGCGGATAACTTTTACCATAAATACATAAAAATTATATTTTTATACTCAGATGAGAGCAGTTAGACTTTGATAACCCCGTGCATGTGCCTTCGAGATTGTTTTTGAGTTTAAGCTTTAGATCATGAAATTCAACTTACAGTTTGAGTTTTCATATTTGAATTACAACTTTAAGCTCAAGTTTTTATTTGGAAATCAACTTTGAGCTAAGCATATTCACATTTAAAATACAACTAATACCATTAGTAAAACAATGTGACACAATAATTACTTCGAGTTATCAATGTCACCAAGAAAAATTACGTCTTATGCTTAACTGTAATACCAGTTGATTCCCGTTGGTATTCTGCAAAATATTTGTGTAAAATAAAACATGTGTGCGTTTGGAAATGATACAACATAACAAATGCATTGAAATTTCTTATAATACACTTCACTTTGCGATATTATAACAGACCAACAGACACCATTGGTCATTATGCTTATCCCAATTAGCCTCAATTATGCATTTCTACGTAAGCATTTGAGTCATTGAGAAAAATCCTTTATCATAAGTTAATTTTCTCGTCGTTTCGAAATGCTTCTCTTCTGTAGCAACCAGCCTCACTCACCCGGTGTTTTATTTGCAAGTTTTCAAAGCTTTAACTCTGAACTATGTTTGTGACTTAGTCATAATATTTGTGATTTGGGGTTTGTACATTGATTGGTATGTTTGTTTTGGATTATTAAAAGTTGACAAAAATGGAGTCAAATGAAAATATATTTTTCTGTATTTTGTTATAAATATTTCTGTACCCAAAACAAGACAAGAACTTATTCGTTCCATTTTAGTTAATATACCTGAACAAAATCTTTGAAGTCTACACAACACAGCGAATCCCTCGGATTTAAGGTGAAGGAACACGTTTTGACCCACTCGTAGTCATCTCTGCTATAGGATATGAACACGTCAAATTCTGTCTTTTTTGCTGAAAGTAAATCGTAAAATTTTTTCTTGTAGTTAATAAGGGATTCAACACAAAAAGCATTAATACAACCTCTCTTCCACATACAAAAATGTTTTGTTAATTCTGACACTATGTATGGGTTTGCTAATACAATCCAACCTGCCTTAAACCCAACTATATATAAATGCCACGTGCTTATAAAGCCCAATAGAATTGTATCCCAATTGTTCTCTTTTCAAATTTTTTAGCACTTGCCCTTGGACGACCTTTATAGACAGATTGGAGTAAATTACATATTATACCAGTTTTAATTTTACAGCACTAGACGGCCGTTTCGGAATACATTCCTCATCAGTAGTGCTTGGACCAAAGTTATGAAACCAAAATTATTTTGAAGATGTAAACATTTTTAGGTCATTAGAATGATCTTGACATTAAATTCAAAGTAACATTTTTATATTATGGATAAAATAAGACCCCTAATGACATTTACTGGGGTTTTATTTCACAAAGATGTTTCTACAAAAGAGCTTTTGGTGAGTGTTTGGTCTTGATCAAGCACTTCCCACTGCTTAGGTTCAAATGCCACACGGTGCATATCGGTTTGCCTGTGACAAATTGATGGATTTCTCCGAAAATTCCGGTTTCCTCAACCGTCAGTAAACTGAGTGCCCCCATATCAGTGATAGAATCTTTACTGAAGCCAACAACACCATTACCCCACTCAACTCCACTTTTCGTCATATAATATAGATTTAGCAGACGTTTGACTGAATGGTCAAACTGAAGAATCAGGTTATGGGTTCGAACTGAGTTGGAGCTTCGTTTTGTGACCTTTGCAAATTGAAGACACCGGAACCACTGACCGGGTCTGACCCAAGACTTGAAAGTGTGTAGTGACTGTTATTTTGCCAAGAACTTTGAATAACGAAATGAAAGTCATGTTTCTTTAGGACGGGAACGGAACGAGATTCCGTTTCAGGGTTAAAGCGGCACGATCAAGAACCCTGCTGTATAATGCCATCAGCGCAACACACTTGCAAAATTTCTGCACCTTTGCCTATTGTTGTTGACATTCTTGACTAAGACGTTTATATCATTACTCAACTCTACTCAAGACTTCGGAACGTCTAATAAGCAACGATCATAGTTTGTTTGGTCAGACTATCTGATTATGACATACACATACGACAATCGTTTAAATGTCGTGAAAACCAGAAATTAATTAAAAAAAAGCCGCTGTTCGTAATTTGGTATTTCTTATGTTTTCATCCAAAAGACGAGTATTCTGAAATTCTTGCACAAATTGTTTGATGAAATAGATATAAAAAAGAACATACTAATTCATGTCCGAATCACAATCCAGAAGCAAGTAATAACTTTGGAATTGACAAGTTAGGTAACTTGAACTTCCACCAGAGAGGTTAGTCCGGTGCTCTGGCAGGGTAAGCAGCTCCTGTTCAGCTGGCTGCATACCGGTAAATGAGCTAGTGTGTTAAATTGACTTTTTTATTCATGTTATAAACATATAACTTATTTTGCTATTTTTTTTTCTTATTTTTTATTTATCTTTTTTTTTTTTTTTTTTTTTTTTGCTTTGCTGTGGGGTTGGGATTTGAACATTAACTGGTCCAGTTTTTACAATTATTCCTTATCTAAAAATTTCTTTTACTTAATTCTGGCAATTTCTGAATTATTATGGCAATCTAAATTATTTTGTTAGTTTTCAAGATTTTCCCGAGTTTAAGGTGCCATATTAAACATCACTCCAAGCTTATTACATAACTATTCTTTTTTAATAAATTGTAGTGCCACAAAATATTCCCAAAATTTATCAGATTAATTTTAAGGGAAACCTGAATTAAGGAATGATTGTGAAACTTGAGCCTTCTATGTGTGCTATAGTCTGAGGGCGGTATATATGAAAATATTATTTGTCCGTCCGACCGTCTGTCTTTCCGTGGAAAATCGTACCCGATCTCATAGCTGCTTTTGACGACTGTCATAAAACTTCACATTAATAATCCTTATGATACAAAAGTGTGCCATGACCTTGAACCAAGGTCATATCGCAAATGACAAGGTCTTAGGAATATATTCAACCCTTGCAGATGTTGGGGCGGGGTATTTGGCTCTCAAGAGACAGCTCTAGTTGTTTTGGTTCTACTTACCTTCATAGTCTTGTTTTACGTTTGTATCTTTCCAATTTATATCAATTACTCTTTGATTATGGTAAATCAACATTGATACAGGTAAAGCTATCAGTAACACTGCAGATATTACCCCCACTACAATCAACCATTCCAGTTTGATACCACCAGCATCCGTGGGTACAGCTACACCTGTATAAGGACATGAAATTTTACGATAAACTTTAAACAATAAACAATAAAAAAAATCCCAATCCTAAACCGAAATTAAAACTTTGAAACTGACAAATTAGGATAAACACACGAACTTCAATGAAGGCAATGGAGTGTTACTCCCCAGTCAAGAAATTTTAACTTATATCGAGACGCTAGATTTAGAGATTGTGCAAGAAGTCAAAATGACCTAAGAAAACCATATTTCTTCTTTTCCCAATATTTTATCTGAGCCGAGTGGAATTCGAGCCAAGGTGCTGTGATCAGCATCTAATCATACATATAAGAAAACCATTGAAAGTCGGTTACCCGAGCACCAGGCCTCACTTCCCTGGAGGAAGTTCACGTGTCTAATCCAACTTGTCAATTCCAAAGTGTTTACTTTGCTTCTGGATTGTGATTCGGACATGGATTAGTATGTTTGTTTTTGATTACATTACACCATCTGAGTGGATGCCAAAAAGTCCTTATTGTACTCTGATGGATTATCTTATCTTGGCCATTCTAAAACGTCGTCTTTTGAAACGAACGATCGATACTTTATCTTGTTTTAAAAGAACTGTAAAAAGAATGAAAGAAACTAGAACAGAACTACATTAATAACATAGGACACCTTCGAGTTGGTGAAAAATTAAAGAATGGTATGTTACTTCCTCGGTTAACAAATAGACATTTGATACAGTCAAAACTGAAGTGTTAAAAGTGAATTTGTTAACCAAACGTTTTACGTTATAAATTGAACAGGTTTAGTATCAAGAGATTCAAACCTTTTTTGGTATTCTGTTTGCAATGCCATCTCATAGGACGATCAGCCAATACGTAACCAGAAATCTGAAATAAAATATATGTTTATCATTACAATTACCCTTACAGAGCGTTCAGCTCACGTGTTTAACTGAATAACCAGAAACCTGAAATAAAAGTATGTTTATCATTACAATTACCCTTACGGAGCGTTCACCTCACGTGTTTAACTGAATAACCAGAAACCTGAAATAAAAGATATGTTTATCATTACAATTACCCTTACGGAGCGTTCAGCTCACGTGTTTAACTGAATAACCAGAAACCTGATATAAAAGAAATGTTTATCATTACAATTACCCTTACAGAGCGTTCACCTCACGTGTTTAACTGAATAACCAGAAACCTGAAATAAAAGATATGTTTATCTTTACAATTACCCTTACGGAGCGTTCAGCTCACGTGTTTAACTGAATAACCAGAAACCTGAAATAAAAGAAATGTTTATCTTTACAATTACCCTTACGGAGCGTTCAGCTCACGTGTTTAACTGAATAACCAGTTTTCTTTTTGATTCTTGGATAACGATTTGAACATAAACATGTATGTTTGTGATTGGCTTAGGGACTGTGACTTTGTGACGGTATGTTTGTGGCTGATTTTTGTTATTGTGATTTAAACCACTGTACACTATTACTTAGTTCTATTCGTCTTGAATTAATATGTATAATATTATATCAATCAAAACAAGAAACATACGGGTTTATGTTCATGTTACAATCCAAAAAAGTCAACCACAAACACACCAGTTCATGTTCAAATCACAATCCAAAAATCCACCCAGAAACATATGTTCAAATCATAATCCAAAATCCAACGACAAACACACCGGTTAATGTCTAAATCACAATCCCAAAAGCTACCCACAAACATACCGTTCAATGTTTAAGGCACAATCGCAAAAGCCTACCACAAACAATGTTCAAATCATAATCCCAAAAGCCGTAAATAAACATACTAATTGATGTTAAACCACAATCCAAAAAGCCATTCACAATAATACCGGTTCACGGTCAAATCACAATCCAAAACATACAAGCATACATCTTTCTGTTTATATCACAATCATAAATACCACACACAAACATACCGGTCCATGTTCAATTCACAATCTAAAAAGTCAACCACAAACATACTGATCTTTGTTCAAATTGCAATCCAAAAAGCCAACCACAAACATACTGGTCTATGTTCAAATTACAATCCAAAAAGCCAACCACAAACATACTGGTCTATGTTCAAATTACAATCTAAAAAGTCAACCACAAACATACTGGTCTATGTTCAAATTACAATCCAAAAGGCCAACCACAAACATACTGGTCTATGTTCAAATCACAATCTAAAATGTCAACCACAAACATACTGATCTTTGTTCAAATTGCAATCCAAAAAGCCAACCACAAACATACTGGTCTATGTTCAATTCACAATCCAAAAAGCCAACCACAAACATACTGGTCTATGTTCAAATTACAATCCAAAAAGCCAACCACAAACATACTGGTCTATGTTCAAATTACAATCTAAAAAGTCAACCACAAACATACTGATCTTTGTTCAAATTGCAATCCAAAAAGCCAACCACAAACATACTGGTCTATGTTCAAATTACAATCCAAAAAGCCAACCACAAACATACTGGTCTATGTTCAAAACACAATCCAAAAAGTCAACCACAAACATACTGGTCTATGTTCAATTACAATCCAAAAAGCCAACCACAAACATACTGGTCTATGTTCAAATTACAATCTAAAAAGTCAACCACACATACTGATCTTTGTTCAAATTGCAATCCAAAAAGCCAACCACAAACATACTGGTCTATGTTCAAATTACAATCCAAAAAGCCAACCACAAACATACTGGTCTATGTTCAAAACACAATCCAAAAAGTCAACCACAAACATACTGGTCTATGTTCAAATTACAATCCAAAAAGTCAACCACAAACATACTGGTCTATGTTCAAATTACAATTCAAAAAGTCAAGCACAAACATACTGGTCTATGTTCAAATTACAATCCAAAAAGTCAACCACAAACATACTGGTCTATGATCAAATTACAATCCAAAAAGTCAACCACAAACATACTGGTCTATGTTCAAAACACAATCCAAAAAGTCAACCACAAACATACTGGTCTATGTTCAAATTACAATCCAAAGAGTCAAGCACAAACATACTAGTCTATGTTCAAACACAATCAAAAAGTCAACCACAACCATACTGGTCTATGTTCAAATTACAATCCAAAAAGTCAAGCACAAACATACTGGTCTATGTTCAAACACAATCCAAAAAGTCAAGCACAAACATACTGGTCTATGTTCAAATTACAATCCAAAAAGTCACGCACAAACATACTGGTCTAATGCTCAAAACACAATCCAAAACGTCAACCACAAACATACTGGCCGATGTTCAATCACAATCCAAAAAGCCAACCACAAACATACTGGTCTATGTTCAGATCACTATCCAAAAAGCCAACCACAAACATACTGGTCTATGTTCAAATTACAATCCAAAGAGTCAAGCACAAACATACTAGTCTATGTTCAAAACACAATCAAAAAGTCAACCACAACCATACTGGTCTATGTTCAAATTACAATCCAAAAAGTCAAGCACAAACATACTGGTCTATGTTCAAAACACAATCCAAAAAGTCAAGCACAAACATACTGGTCTATGTTCAAATTACAATCCAAAAAGTCACGCACAAACATACTGGTCTATGCTCAAAACACAATCAAAAACGTCAACCACAAACATACTGGCCGATGTTCAAATCACAATCCAAAAAGCCAACCACAAACATACTGGTCTATGTTCAGATCACTATCCAAAAAGCCAACCACAAACATACTGGTCTATGTTCAAATTACAATCCAAAAAGTCGAGCACAAACATACTGGCCTATGTTCAAAACACAATCCAAAATGCCAACCACAAACATACTGGTCTATGTTCAAATTACAATTCAAAAAGTCAACCACAGACATAATGATCTTTGTTCAAATTGCAATCCAAAAAGTCAACCACAAACATACTGATCTTTGTTCAAATTGCAATCCAAAAAGTCAACCACAAACATACTGGTCAATGTTCAAAACACAATCCAAAAAGTCAACCACAAACATACTGGTCAATGTCCAAATCACAATCCTAAAAGTTGACCACAAACATACCGGTCTATGTTCAAATCACAATCCCAAAAGTCAAACACAACCATATTGGTCGATGTTTAAACCACACACATGCTGATCTACGTTCAAAACACAATAAAATTCAACCACAAACATACTGACCTATGTTTAAACCACAAACATACTGATCTATGTTCAAAACACAATCATAAAAGTCAACCACAAACATACTGGTCTATGTTTAAAGCACAATTTAAACCAAAACACGTCCATACCATATTTCTGAGTGATTTTACATTTACTATATTCGCAGTCGAACTACGTCCAGGTTTCTAAGTTGGAATGTTACAGCATACTGGAGTACACGAAGAAAACCGCAAACCCTCTTTAAATTAGGACCTACCCTAATTAGATCCGAAATTACCACTAGGCTATAAAAAAATTGCGATCAGTAATCCCGCTCTTGAGACCAAACAACGACCGATTATTTTCCTTTGGACTAAGAATTATCGACCTTGATACCTTATCTTTATACATGACGTTAAACCAGTGTCGTCGTTTATTTCTATTGTATCATTACAATTGACGTTTCGCCGACCACGCCCCCAATTAATGTTCCGACACTGGTCGCCATCACGGCACCAAAGCAGCGTTAAGGAAACTAATGACGTACTAGTGTCAGTGACGTCACTAAACGGCACAATTTAGGCCGATTTTTTATTCTTTTTGCGTCTAATTCAAGCATGTCGAGCCTTTTTCGGAACATTGTGGGCGTGACCGGCGATACGTCAATTAAGAAAGCGACATACAATTTGTACGGGTTGGAGTTGAAAGCGGCCGATTCAAAAAGAGTTACCGTTCTTGTTACCTTATCTTTATCATGTTTATATGTAACGTTAAACCATGTGTCGTTGTTTCTTTCTACTGTTTCATTAGAGTTAAGATGTGGGCATTCGATGTAATTCCTACAGATCGGTAACTCTCCGATAACATTTTCTTCTGTCCTCTTCGGTTCCCGATATAACGTTTCTGTTTTGAACAAATATAAGCAGTTCACAACCGCACTACCTGTAAAACAAACAATCAATGGAGTTAGCCGCTGTACCACGTGATCAATACCCCTTAACGTTTGTGCGGAACGTTTTAGAAAACGTCAACGTCACAGATTCCCGGAATGACGTCGTTTTCGCGGGAAAACGTTAACTCATGCGATTTCCCATCCATTGAAAATACGTGTCCTGCATAAACGTAAGCGGGTATCACCTGGTACAGCGGCGAACTCCATTACAAATGTTAATGCATTTTTTCAAGAAAATATCTCCTGTAAACAATTTATCTTCCTTTTACTGAAGAATGGTATTGTTGATAAGTTTGATGTTTCTGTGTCCAGGATTGCCCTGAATATATTTGACGTCTCATAGTTCCATGTTCTTTTCACACAATTTTGATTACACACGTGGCGGGTGTAGCTAGCTTAACAGGAGGTACTTACCCTTCCGGAGCACCCGGACTCACTTTCTTGGTGGAAGTTCACTGTCTAACTTAACTTGTCAGTTGCAAAGTTTTCGCTTTGCTTCTGGATTGTGTTTCGGACATGGCTTAGTATGTTTGTTTTTTATTGCATAGTTTGGTGGGTGAGACTAGCTAAACATAAAACAGTTAACTTTCAAGAGCACCTGGTCTCACTTCACTGATCCGCGCGAATAATTTAATTTGCCATTTTTAATGGTTTACACCAAAGGCAAGACTGTCAGTTTTTTCGTGGTTGCATATTATGGTCTGGTGGTGTAGAGGGCAGTAATGGTGTCATCATTTCCTGTCAAGATCTTTTATATCGAGGCTATCAGTTTGTGGATGGTGTAGGAAACAAGATGTAAGGAGAAAACAACATACCTAGAGTAAGGGAACTGATAACTTTTTTTCAAAATAGGATCGGTCTGGGTTAGATTCGAACCTCGGCGATTAGGAACGTCGTGATCTATTTAAGCGTGTTTTTAACCACTTGGCCACCGATGTTCCTATTGTAAGAATGAGGTCACAAAGTATATCTTAGTGATTCGTTTCCTCTCTAATGTTTATACATTTACTGCTCAAATCATGGTGTTCGTGACAGTGAGTTATAATATTATATGCTTATTTCCTTTAGAAAATCCAATAAAAGGAGGTTGTGTGCTATGGGCCCTTCCTGGCACCATAATTTTCATAACTTTTGAAAGGGGAGAATATCTTGGATATGTTACCGAACACATTGCCATTTATACAAATGAAATAAATCCATAAAAGTTTTATTCAAAAAAGTTTTAAACTGCCGTCGTGAATCACTAAAGTACATGGTGTTTGTCCAATTTTCGAAATGTCCACATATAAGATTTACTAAGGGTCAGTTACCATGCACCATTGCTAAGCAACAGTACAACTGAACACTTAAATTTTAATGTTTTTACAAAGACTAAATCCTAGACTAAATTCTACAGAAAAATACAGTCCAACCTGCCTTAAAGGCCACCTTTGTATAAAAGCCACCTGCTTATAAAGGCCAGTAGAATTGTATCCCAATTGTTCTTTATTCATAATATTTGAACCTGTATATAAAGGCCACCTGCCCATAAAGGCCACTTTTACTGGTTCCCTTGGGTGGCCTTTATAGACAGGGTGACTGTATTTATATTCTGGTAAGGGGCCAAAAATGGCCTATAGTGCACAACCTCCTTTGAATAATGGTCAATATTGTTTACTTACTTGGGTCTAGTCGTAATCAAAAATATGTATGCGCATCCGTGATTGTCATAAAATAGGAACATTTTGGCGCTATGGGGGTTTTACATGACCAAAATGACCATGTTTACACCGGAAGTTATGCTTTTAGTGACGCGAAAAAGGATCCGCCATTTGCCTGGTTTTTCAACATGAAAACTCCCCATAGCGTCAACGTTTTACTCTTTGTGGAACTATTATACGCTAATCGCGGATGCGCATACAGATTTCCTGTCACGACTACGTACAAGTAAGTGAATAATATCAATCTTCATTCAGGTTTATAGGATTTTCTATGGAAATAAAGCGTAATTCATTTTCATAGAAAAGGTTATTCGAACAGTAGTCATACCGTCATCAATATCTCTGATTGGATTAGAACAGTTCTCTAAATGGGGCTGATCAAAATTTTCTTTCATCCAGAACCAGCCAGCCTGAAAAATACATTGACAAAGAAGTTGGCACATGATATAAATTTTGAATAACAACTCGTGAACATATTAATCAATGAGATTAAACCTTCCAGAGCACCCGGTCTCATTTCCCTAGTGGAAGTTCAAGTATTTCACTAAAAATGACAGTTTTTAAAGTATTTTGCCTTGTTTTTTTCAAGGTGATTTCATCATGGATCGGTACTTTTATAATAATTTTCAAATTGTTGAAAAAACGTTGGTGCAATGTAAAACAATATTTAAGAAAAAATAATGGTTGATATGGCGCCCAACACCCCCCCCCCCCCCAAAAAAAAACAACAACAACAACAAAAAAACATAACAAAAAATACATATGGATCATCGATTAGACAAAAATCAGCGAGGAACTTCCGAAAAAAACGTTTTATAGAGCCACAGCTTCCGGTTTGACAAAGCAGGATTTGGTTACTCGAAATTTACAGTTACGAATACATTACGCAATTTTAACCAGAACCCAGGACTAATAATTGAAACCAAATAGCTAACAATCTAAGGTCTAAGGTTCGATAGATGAAACCCATATCCGATAATGTGCATAAAATACTACTGTATATCCATAAATGGAGTGCACATGGTTTTATTACGTTTGGACAACCCGATTACCTGTGTCACAATAGATATGGCAGGCTAAATCACCTACCCTTATATTACACATCCAAACGCACTGTAAAGTTTAAAATTACTGCCACTGAACTTAAGCCCTGTTCATGCGTATGTGTATATATACTACCTCAGTAAAGTTGCTCATGTATGCAAATGTGGCATATGAACGCAAATACACACGTGTGTAATTTTACTTATGGAGTAAATTTGCATTGCCTTTGGAGGTAGTGCAAAAGTATATTTACACACAATGCAGAAATACATAGCATGCAAATGCTGCACATGAACGCACAGCAAATTTGCACATGTTAATAAACTGACACTGTGCGCCTCTGATGGTGCCTTGATTGGTTTACGAGCTCCATGCACAGCGCCTCCACACTCCACAGTAATGGAATCCCCATTTTTTTCATATACATTTTTAAACTTAAAAAAAAAGAAAAAAAGACTTTTTTTAAAAAATTTTTCTTAATAACTAGCAGAAATATTTTAAGCGGTATGATAATAATGGTTACCCTAACGGAGCATTCAGTCTCACTTCCCTGGTGGCTGTTCACGTGTCTAACCTAATTTGTCAATTTCAAAGTTTTTACTTTGCTTCTGGATTGTGAATCGGACATGGATTCGTATGTTTTTAATACAACTTACTTTCTCTTTCAAATGGGTTTTAAAGAATTTTTCACCTCCAATGAAGAACGTTCCATCGTAGAAAAAGCAGTCACGGTAATATGCCACACCGAGGTTATTTCTTATTTTAGGGTTAGGTTCGGCCATTATGACGTATGCTACTCCGTCATTACAGATGCATTCATACGCACCAACGGGTAACAGCCAAAGTTGCGCGGCAAAAAGTAAATTGTGTAATTTGAACATGCTTCAGCTGAAATAAAAGAAAAAACTTATTAACATACATGAAAATAACGTTAAGAATGTGCAATGAAACACAAAATTGTGTTTATTTATTTATTTATTTATTTATTTATTAAGGGTTACCAGGACTACCTACCTACCTACCTATCCTCTTCGTCCCTGGTGGGACATAAGGCCCTCCAAGTTGGAGTGTTAGGCATGAGGTTAACTGCCTCATCCTGTAAAAAAGTTTTAGTTACAGAAACCAGTTACCAGGACTGTCCTCCTCGATATTAGTAAAAAAAATCGATTTATATATTTATTTATTTATGTATCTATCTATTTAGTAAAAATAGAATAATGTTTCAAGAACTACCTCTATATAAAGGCCACCTGCTTATAAAAACAGTAGAATTATATCCCAGTTGTTCTTTGTTTATATTATTTTAACCTGTATATAAAGGCCACCTGCCCATAAAGGCCAC